>JAWWEU010000020.1:13736230-13780794 GCA_035583155.1 Acropternis orthonyx
CAAGGGCCTGGGGGAGATGGGGGAGTCAGTGCCACCACCTGCAGCAGAGCTAAGGGCAGCACCCTGGGGGCTGTGGCATGAGCCCACCACATCCCTGGCTTGCCCAGCACATACCCGTTGGCGGAAGCGGGGGTTTTCTGCCAGGCTGCGGAGCTGGGCCGACACGGCGCTCACCACCTTGCTGTTGCCCTCCACAAGGAGCAGGCTCAGTGCCTTCAGTCCCTCCTTCTTCAGGCGGCCCTCAGGCATGCGCTTCAGGGCACGCAGCACCACGTCCTGGTCGTCCGAGTTGAGGTTCTGTGCCAGCAGTGCTGTGGGAAGTCACTGGCTCAGCCAAGCTGTGGGGAGCCACATGGCACTGCCCCCACACCCCTGCCACTGCAGGGAATCCATCCCTGGGCACCCTGCATCCATGTTTGGCAGAGGTGGCCGCACACAGGGTGCCAGTACATGGAACTGTCCCCCAGGATGCTGGACACCTACATCAAGGACATGGGAAGGCAGCATGGGAGTGGGCTGCGCTCAAGATCAGACTGGCTTTCCCAGCCCAAGGATGGCTGAGTCTCTGGGTGATGCCCCAGGGTGGTCATGGCAGTGCTGCAGGGTGATCAGTCACTATGGTGATTCTCTGGCACCCCATCCCAGGGCCTAAGGAGGATGGGAGGGCACCCACCTTCCTCTGCCAGCTCCATCATGTAGGTGTCAAGCACCAGGGTGCCAAGCGACTCAAAGTGGCTCCAGTACTGGAAAATGGTGACCTGCTCGCTCTGGGCACTGCCAGCCCGCCGGGGTAGTCGCCGATTCAGCACATCCTCCACCAGTTTCACACACACTGTGGGAAAAAGCCAGGATCAGGGCATGCAGCAGCTGGGTCTCCCCTCTGAGGGGCTCCTGGCACCAACATTCATGGTCACCGAGCGAGGCTGCCAACTCCTCAAATCACCCTGGCACCCACTACTCACCAGCATCAGCCAAACCAGGGTGCTGCTCACTGATGGGTGCTGCATACTGGGCACTGAGCACCTGCAGGAACCTCTCCACAGAGCAGGTGTAGACATTGGGCACCTCCACACAAAGGTCCCAAAGAGGCAGCACGCCCTCCTTCCGCGTCGAGAACTGCACCACTGTGGGGACAGGCACTGTCAAACCTCCCCAAGGCCATGGCAGCAGGCAGGTTACTCCTACCCTCTGCCTGGCAGGGCTCCTTGCTGCCCAGCTGTGCCCACGAGGGGACACCAGGCTTCACACAGCCTCCAGTGCGGCAGGGAGGGCCACCTTGGCTGCGGGTCTTTACCATCGGCGGCCGAGCTGGCCGCTCCTGAGCGCTCCTCTGTCAGCTGGCACACGATCTCCAGCACCTGCGACTCCCGCAGCAGCCTGTCCAGGGCGTACATCTCCTGGCACCGCAGGGGACCGAAGGTGCCCAGCTTCTGCAAGCCACAGCCAAACCAGGGACCTCAGGGACGGAGCCCGCTGCCCACACTACAGCCACCATGTCGGGGCAAGACACCTGCTGAGGGGGCATCTACAGCCCACCCTAGGGTGTCTCCTGCTGCTGTATCCCACCCCTGGTCCTCACCAACAGCAGGCGGTTGCAGTTGTTGAGGTGAAGCACCAGAGCCTTATCCAGGAACTCGTTGCCGGTGCTCATGGGGTCAGTGCTGGCCTCAGAGCCGCTGCACATTCCAGTGTCATCTGCCCCCATCTCGCCTGCGCTGGGGGCCCTGGTGCTGCGCAGGGGTCTGCCAGCCCTCCTGCAAGCCACGGAGAGATCAAGGCACTGGATCAGCACAGCAAACCTGGACCTGGCCCTTCCCCTCCCACAGGGCAGTTTCTGCAGGACCTGCAGCACCACAGCATCACAGCCAGGCAAAGGAGCAGGTCCCAGCGGCACAGGGGCTGCCTCCAGTCCACCGCCCATGGAGAGACACAGGGTGACACTGTGCCACTAGAAGGACCAGATACTGCTGCTTCTTGACGTGGACCTTCCCCGAGCTGTGATGGGCCACTATAAATGTGCTTGGGCACCCTGACAGAGGTGGGCATCCCCCATCCCAAGTGCCCCAGGGCCGCCTCCTGCCCCATGCCCCATCCCATGAGCCCCACTGTGCACCTCTCATCCTGGAGAGGCTCCTCCTCAGAGCCCTCTGAATCCTCCATGTCAGATGTGTTGAGGAAACTGAAGCTCTCCAGTGCGTGCTCCACTGTCAGGCTGATGCTGGAGGCCCGGCTGAGGAAGACACCCTGCTTCTGCTGTGGAGGAAGGCATGGTGGGGTTGAATCCTGGCTCACCAGCCATGACAGCCCTGCCACACACATTCCTGGCTATGCCATCAGGGATGACCTTATCCCCAGCATCACTGGGCACTGTCATTGGGGATGATCCCAATCCGCATCATCCCTAGGGGGTGCCAGTTGAGGTGACCCCTGTCCCCATCATCCCTGGGCACTGCCAGAAGGGATGGCCCCACCCCCATCATATCTCAGCACTGCCAGTAGGGCTGGCCCTGTCCCCATTGTCCCCAGGCACTGCCAGCCAGGATGGCACTCTCCCCCATGCCCCTGGACACCACTGGGAGCTCCTCACCAGCAGCATCTCCTCCAGGCGCTTGAGCTCCCGTTCGAGGGGCTGCAGCTCTGGGAACTGCCCCCGATAGTCCTCCAGGGCCGACCCCAGGAGGCTGATCGCCTCCTCCAGACCTGAATCCACCACCTTCCCCCGTGGCACTTCGGGGACGCTGGCAGGCAGTGGCGGGGTGGGAACAGGCTTCTCTTCCACAGAGGCTTGTGCCGGCACCACGGGGACCCCAGTGCCACAGCCACCCTGTGCTGGCGCCTGGCTCTGCACTGGCTCGGCCCTGCTGGCCTCCACCTCGCAGGAGGTGGCCCACACTGCGGAGGCTCGGGGCTTGGCCTCGGTGTCTCTGTCCTGCCCTGTCACAGCAGCTGCCACTGCAGCACCAGGGAGGGGGTCTGCATCTTGCTCGCCCGTCCCTGTGTCCTCTGGGCTGGGCATGGGCTCCCAGGGGCTCTCCACAGCCTTGGCCTCCATTGTGGCGTCCACGCTGGCCTCACTGATGTGGCTCAGAGTCCGAGAGTAGGGCACATGCCCATTGGCCACTGTATCCTTCTTACGGCTGCCAGGCTCCTCTGGTTGGCTACTGGCAGGGGAGACACCACTGCCACTGGCACCAGGGCCATTGTCGGGCTCCTCTGGTTGCTGGGAGAAGGAGATCTCGATGGCAGGGGCAGAGGCCTGCACCTCAGGCTGCACGATGGGCTTGTGTGTGGCATGGCGGGCGCTGCCAGACAGCTGAGGGCTGGAGGAGTCGTCCGAGGACTCGGAGGAGATAGACCAGGCTGTGCCGTTCTCCAGCTCCTCCTGGCGCCGCAGCATGTTCTGGAGAGGAGAGAATGGTGTCAGCCAAGACCCTCCTCCTGCTGCCCCTGCTCCTCTGGCTGTCTTCCTGTCAACCAGGGGCAGGATCCAGCTGAGTTGGAGGGCACTGAGGCTGCTATGGCTCTGCTGGCACAGCAGGATGGGCAGTGAAGTCCCAGCAGACCATGGCTGCCTCTTCCATCCCTGAATCCCATGTCAGCAGGCAGTCTGGGTCTCCATGCCCAGGCCCTGGAGCCCTGGTGTGTCAGTGGATCTCCAGCACAGCGGGATGAAACACCTGGAGCCAAGGACACCACTCGCCATGGCTGCAAGGACTGAAACAGGTCCAGCATCAGCTCATGGGGACAGCACTGGCCATTATGCCAACGTCGTGGTTCAACATCACTGAACTGGTGCCACGCCAACACCACATTAGAGTCAAACCAGAACCACAACACCATGACACCAGCACCATCACCAGCACCACGCCAATGCCACAGCACACCAATGCCACCAGCATGGGGACACTGAGAAGCTGTCTACTCACTAGTGCCCAGTTCTTGCACAGGGGTGAACCCAGGCTCCCCTAGCTTGGGGACTAGCTCTGCAGGACCAGCCAGACCCCAGCTTAGCAGGATCAGGCCTTTGGGCATCAGCAAGGGATACTGAGTAGGAGACAAGGAGCGGCTATGGCTACTGCAGGATGGCCACGCTGCTGGGCTAAGCTACCGGCCTGCTCCGGCCCCGCACTTACGCGGCCCTGCTGCGGCCATCTCCTGAGCTCGGCCGAGGAGACATCGCCACAGGAGCAGCTCTGAGACAGCTTCTCGAAGAGTGTCTCCCGAAAGATGTCCAGCAAGGACCAACCGCGCTTGTCAGCTGCCCGCTCTGGGCTCTTGGGCAGAGAGAAGAGGAGCTGTGAATGCTGGAGGCACCGGTACTGGGGAGTCGTGGCTGGATGGCTGCAGAGGAGCTGCCCATCCTTATTCCTGAGCTGTGCCACCCTCTGACATGTAGCCTGGGCACATTCCCATGTGGACCCCTCCAGCGCCCACCTCTCCTGAGCCGCCCTGCCCGGTGCGCACTTACGTAGAATGCCTGTTCCCGAAGGGACGGCGTGTCTGGTGGACTCTGATTGTAGGTGGAGAACCTCTTGTTCACTGTGGAAGCCTTGTTGACAGTGCTGGCTGCTGAGGGCTGATCATCCTTGTCGAAGGGACTGGGGAGGACAGCAGAGAGGTGAGGGGTGTGTGCCAGTTTGCTGGGGGAGGTCTCAGGACACCAGGACCCCCTCCAGTCCAGCTCTGGTTTTCCATAATTACAGCCCAGTTTTGGGATGGGATAGAGTCTGGGTCATCTCTTGCCATGCAATGTTGAGTATCCCCAGCCCTGCCATATGCCACCAGCAATGCCTGCTGAGGTACTCACTTCCAGGTCACCTCCAGGCTGAGTTTGAGGGTGCCCAGGTCATTGATATCCACAGCCACTACCTGGGGCAGAGCTGCAAAGAGGTCCTTGGTCTCACAGGATACGTTGCCCACAACAACATGGTTGGCCAGGCTCTTTAGCTCTGTCACCTGGAGAAGAAGGAGAGGCAGGAGAGGAGGAGATGAAGCCATGGGCCAGTGAGAGTCAGGTGCTGGAGAGAGGCTCAGGAATGTGGTGGAAACACCATCCCTGAAAGTGTTCAAAAAATGTGTGGATGTGGCACTGGTGATATGGTTTAAGGGTGGGATTGGCAGTGCTGGATTAACAGTTGGACTTGATGATCATAGAGGTCTTTTCCGACCTAAATGACTCTGACACAGGAGGGTATCTGGCCCACACCATTCCTGCCCCCTTCTGCACTATACCTTGATGGAGAGGAACTCAGTGATGAGGGGCAAGAAAACCATTTCCTCGCTGTCCCACACCTGCTTGCTGTTCACCTCGATGCGCCCCCGCAGCTTCCACCGCTGCCGTCCGTACTTCATGAAGATCTGGGGATGTAGAGGTGTGGGTATAGGGGAGACATGACAGCGGGTGTCCCCATGTGTCCCCAGGCATAGCCATGGACCCATGCCCCCACCACCACCCTGCAACATGCCCTCAACACCAGCGCCCACCTAAACCCTCGAGACACCCCAAGGACCACAGGGCAGGAGAAGAGCAGAACCCAACTCATATGGTCCCACCAACCTCATACTGGTCACCAGCACAAAGCCGGGCAAAGCCTGCCAGTCCTGCAAGAGAAGGCAGAGGGGTGTCAGCAGGCAGCAGGCAGCCAGGCAGGCAGCAGAAAAGGGACGGAGCGGGACATGGTACCTTTCATCCGGACGTGGAACTCGCCCAGCTGGCTCTCCAGATCATTCTCCAATAGACACATGTTCTGGGAACAGACAGATGGATGGACAGGACTCATTAGCAGACACTCATGGGACTCAGCACCCTGCCAGCCCATCCCGGCCAGCCGCCTCACCTCTGTGTACTCCTTGTAGCCCTTGCTGGCTTCGGCCAGGCTTTCACGTGCCTCCCGGCTGCCTGGCGAGCCCGTGCTGTAAGCCTTGACCATGTTGTGGGCTCCATCCCGGAGCCGCCGCTGGATGCAATAAGCCTCATACAGCTCATCTATCTGCAAGGACAGTCCCAAGCTGTGGTGAGGGCCAGAGCTGGGGACAGCACGGCCACCCCGGTGTTGCACCAAGGCTACCCCAAGGTGACCCCAATCCCGAGCTCTCACCTTGCTGGCATGAAACTCCAGGCGACGCAGGAAGCGCTCAATTGATTTCACTTGCTAGAAAAGCAGAGGAGATGGTATAAGCAGCAACATAGCCACGCTGTGGAGATGCAATTCAGGATGTACCCTCTGTGTCCCCCATGCTATGGCTGGGACAGGTCCTGGTCACCAGTCCTGCCTGTGAGCTGCAAGGTGGCAGCCAGCAGGGAGCACCCACGTGCTGCAGCCTCCTCCAGACTTCCCTGCTCCAGAGGGTCCTCCAGGAGCCAAGCCAGGCTCCAAGGTGCTTTATTCCCCAGCCTCAGAGCTAACCTGGGCCCAGCAGTCACTAACAACAACTTCTGTTTGCAAGAAGCAGGTTACAAGCCCATCTCTGCTTCATACCCTGTCCAGAGCTGCCCTGCCCGCAGAGTCCCAATCTCCCCCCACCCCAATACCAGGGGACAGGCAGCAGGGCAGTGCTAGCAGAGCAGGGCTGGCAGTAGCACATCCCAGGCACTAGGAAGGGGGATATAAGAGGAATGGTGCACTGATCCCACTTACCTTATCCAGATCGTAGAGAAAGCCCTGGAGGAGAGAGGAGAGGGATAAGATGCAGCACAAAGCCAGCTCTGCCCACCCAAGGAGACCCAGCATGTTGCACCCACCACCCATAGCACGGCAGTGGGACATGCAGCACCCAGCCAGGGCTGGAGAGTGCATGACAGAGGGACAGGAGCCCCGTGCAGCCCAACACCAGAGCCTGGGCTGCCCCGCTACATCCCCACAGAAACAGGCTCTGCCCCAGGACACAGATGGACCATGAGCTGCCGCAGCTGTGCCCACAACCCTGGCTGTCTGCCCAAGGCTCTTCCCTGTAAGGCTCTTCCCAAGTGGCACTCACCAGGCGTGAATTCCTCTTGGACTCACGGATCTGGGTGCTGAGCTTCTCCAGCTCCAGTTGGTGCGCCTCAAGGTAGGCTCTGGGGGAAACCACACCATGGGAGTCAGGCTGGAGGGCCATGTCTAGGGGTCCTGCCACCCTCAGCCCACACCAACCCTGCACACCTGGCACCACATCCCCACTCCCTGTTCCAGCACCCAGGTGTGGGAACCCATATGTGCCTCCACATGAGCTGTGATGGGACGTGGGACCCCACACAGCTCCAGAACCCCAGGGCATCATGCCCAGGAGACCTGGCATGGTCCCATGTGAGAGTGGAGAGCTGCCAAGCCCAATCCATGTCACAAGCTGTCCTGTGTCCCTCAGGGGCTCCCTGCCTCCATTCACCCAGCCACACGGAGCCCCAGCACTTACGTCAGGCCTTTCTTGAGAGCTTCATACACCTCATCAAGGCGGTTGGGCTGAGGCACCTTGGGTGGTGGGGATTTGTGGGACATTGAGAACATCCTACTGACCCTGGAGCCAGTCTTGCGGGAAACGGTGGGGGTGAAGGGTGAGAGGTTCCTGGGGAGAGAGGCAGGCAAAGCCAGGATGGCCAGGGTCAGTACACAGCACCAGGATCCTCCTAGATGCATCAGCCTGCTGGGCACTCTGCCTTGAGACAAGGAGGAGGTCTGGGATGGAGGTCAGGTCCACCAGGACCTGCCTGCTTCTCCCAGGACTCCCTGGCAGTCAAACTGGCCAGTGGAGCTGGAAGACATGGAGCTGTAAGGCTGTGCACCACTGCCCGCAGCACCCTGCAATGTATTTGGCTTCTCCAAAGCCATGGGAAAGACAAGTAGAAATCCACAAAGGTGGAAATGGAGAGGAGCAGGGAGATAACCCCATCCCAGTGGAGTCCAAGAGTTTGGCTGTGGTATAGCCTCCATGGAGATGGGGAGGTCCCAAGTGCTGGACAAGGAAACCAAAGGCAAACAGAGATGGCACCAGCTGGAGACAAGCTGTGTTCCTGGAGTGCCTGTGGGGACATCTCCAGCCCTGGTTACCCTCCAAAGAGGCCATACTCTGCTTCATTCCCAGCACCCCAGGTTGCCAGGGACTTAGAGGTGCTCCCTGGGCACTGTGGCAGGGTGACACATGCCACCTTTGGCTTGACAGCCTGTCACCTGCTCCCAGGATCCAGCAGAGATGCCAATGGGTGGCAGCATGGGAGAATCCTGGGGTCCAGCAGACCTGTCACCCCATCACACAGCGCAGCAACGTGGGACAAGGACATCCCCACTGATGCCTGATCACTGAGGCACTGATGCCTCTCCAGATGTCACCAAACTTGCTGGATGGAGCTGCCTCCCCCAGCCAATCTGCAGGCTGCCGACCCAGCGCCTGGGACCCAAACACCACCCTTCCTGCCTTGTGCAATGGAGTCACTCCCCAGCCCAGCGAGCAACGCCTCGCTCAGACCGGCTCTTCCCTTCCTGCTTCCAAAGCATCGCCACACCACCGGTGCCCAGGAGACACCACGGGCTCCTCAGTTCCCAGCCTTAGGTTGTACCACCCATCCTGTGCCGCTCTTCACAGAAATGACCAAAAGACTTCCCCGAATCATCAGTGGGGGAAATGAATGTCTTGGCCTCCTCCCAAGCTGGAGAGATGGGTAAGTGCTTAATTACCACCATTCCTTCTCATTCCCGTCCTCCAGGGTCTCTGGAAGCATCTCCTACAGGCATCTCCCCACCAGCCACTTGGCTGCAGGCATATAAAAGTCCTCCCTATTCCCTGTCCCTAAGCAACCCCCTCTGGCACCCCAAACTCCAGCAACATGCTGGTGACCTGGAAAGTGTTACTTGGTCCAGAGGCTGAAGGGGAAAGGGTATGTTGGGACCATAACATCACCAGTGGATGGAGAGGTTGAGTAGGGACCGGCTGCTCCTCACACCACAGTTGACAGGAGGCCAGTAAAACCCTCAGTGACTGGTTTGAGGTAACCTCGAGGAAACCCTGATTCACACCAGCACTGAACCCTGAAACTGGCCGCCGCAGGATGTCAAGGCCATCAAGACACTTCAAAGCCACCCCAGCTCCACTGCACCCATTAAACATGATGACATGGTCACAGGGAAGCTCTTAAGAGTGGGTTGAAGAATGAGGTGAGCTACACCTGTCCCCTTCACGCTCCAGTGACAGGAGCCACAGGGCTGCAGGGTTCTCACCCTGCCTGGGGTTACAGCACAGTGAAGGGTTGGGCTGATGAATTCTGTCTCCCACATGGCCTCAATGCTCCCTGCAGTCCGCTGTGCAACATCCCCTGGCTACCACAAAGGTCCCTGAGGGAGATAATGGGACAGCTGGATGGGCACAAGCCTCGGGATGTGCAGCAGGTCCCACAACGCCCAAGCCTGTCCCTGTCCCCGTCCCCCATGGCAGGCAGCATGAGCACCCATCTCCTACCTGAAGGGCCGGTCGGCCGATGAGTTCACTCCGGCAAAGGACTGGCTCCTATTGATCTTGGTGACGAGGACTCGGCGCTGCGGGCGCACAGACAGTGACATCGTTGAGTGTGACCTGGAGGGCCTCCCTGGGGACAATGAGACAGCAAGGTCACCAGCAGCAGGGTGGGGACACAACACACAGGCAGGGGTGCCACTGAGGGACTGAGAGTGGCACCCATGGACCACGGAGTGTGAGCCTTTCCAGCCTCTCAGTCCAAGAACAGTCCTGGTAGCACCGGGACACAGGTCCCCTTCTGCCCCAGGGATACTGCCAGTGCCCTGCCCTGGGAGGAGCAGGGCTCTAGACACTGTGAGCACTTAGTGGGGACAGACTGTGGATGTGTCTGAGCTTGTCCCCATAGGAGCCACAGGAGGGGGCTGATGCCCAGTGCCTACCATGGCCCTTCCCAGACATGACCATGGCAAACCCTACGCTGTGTGCCAGCCCGGACACCTCCTCCTGAACCCCACTTTGTCCCACATCCCGCTGTCACCTGTGCCACCCTGGTTCAGGGGCAGGAAGGGCGCGGGGCTGGACTCAGCCACCCAGCCCTTCGCTGTCTCCTCACTCACTTCCGCTCGCTCCAGCAACCTGGCGGGAAACCCAAGGACAACAAAGCACTTTGGAAAGTTCCCAGCTTTGCCAGGAGCTCTGTGTTGGGGAGGAAATGGCTGAGCCATTCCCTGCCAGACCCTGGAAAGTCCATGTGGGCAGCACATGTCCCTGCTGCACCCCTGCAGTGACAGTGCCAGGAGCCCTGAAACTGGTGCCGGTACCTGCTTGTCCCTGCCAAGGCCAGTGCAGTGGATACCAACCCGGACAGAGCAGATTTCTGAGTCTTGAGGCCAGGAGCATCCCAGGAGCCCTGGCTGGAGCTCAGAGAGGAAGCCCAAAGCACAAGGCAAGAACAGGGGAGTCTGGGGCTCCTGGCCCTGCCACCCCCAGCAATGCCAGCTGGGCACAGGGCAGCCACAGAGGAACAGGATGTGGGATGCTCCACTTCAATCTGGCCACTGCTGATGGCAGCTCAGTCCCTCTGTCCCTGACAACCCCAAGCTGAACTGTGGGTTGGGGAGCCAAGAGTTGCTGGGGATGAACCCACACAGTGCCCAGCAGTCACACACCCTGCCAGGAAAGGCCAGGCAGTGTCCTAGGGATGCACAGCTTCTGTGGTAGGCAAACCAGGCCAGAGCCACCTCCCCATATCCCAAGGAGCTCGCTCCTGCCTCCAGCATGGCCGACAGCCAGTGGACACCACAGGGACACAGACACTGCTGGGGCTTCTGCTGCCATCCCCACTCCTTCCCCTGGCACAACAAACCCAGGACCCCGGCTTGACCTGGCCCCATGTGGCTCACACCCACTCAGCCACCAGTGGGCATCCCCCCAGTGGTGCACCCCTCACCACCCCGCACGCCAGGCTGGGGCCAGGGATTTGCAGCGCTCGGTGTGAGCCAGAGCCATTTGGAGTCAAAGTTAGCCCCTGCTGCTCACCTCTATCCCAGTGGAGCTGGGAGGCAGCAGGTCCATCTGGTTCCCCCTTGGCACTCAGGTCTCAGCCCAGGACCACAGAGCCGCTCGGCGGGTCCCACAGCCTCAGTGTTATCTTGGTGCCAGTCCCTCCATTTTCCAGGACAACACTGTCCCAATTAAGCTCATTAGAAGGAGCTGTAATCCCTGGCAGCCCGGCTGACCTGCAGGCCTGGGCAGATTACCCTCTGCAGGGCTCTTTAATCCGCTCCCCGTAGAGCAAGCCAGGCTTGTAGCACCCGTGCTTGCTCCCCAGCTGGGCACTACAGCAGCTCATCCATAAGGACAGCACCCACCAGCCCTAGGATGAGGTTCTCCATGTGCAGGGCTGGTCATCCTGCCAATCCATCCTTCTCCAGCCCATGTTGCCATCTGGGGGTTCAGGGGGAGCTCTAAAGGGCGTTTCCCAGACAGAAGCCCACACAGGGAAAGGATGCTGAGGGTGTTGGAGGGGAGAAGGATGCTGAGAGCATCACACGAGAGAAGGATGCTAGGAGCATTGCAGGGGAAGAAGGATCCTGGAGGTGTCACAGGGCAGAAGGATGCTGGGGGTGTTGTGGGAGTCAAGGATTCTAGGAGTGCTGCAGGGGACTGATGCTGCAGCCCAACTCCCCAGCAGAGTCAGAGCAATCCCCATCCACTTGCCCAGGCACCTCAGAGGCTTCAACAGCCACTTGTGCCACACTGGGTCATGCTCCAAAGCATCAAAGGCTCCTACACTGGCACAGGGAGCAGTGACACAAGTAGTGGTTGCTGACAGGACCACATCCCTGCACTCCAGCCCTGGGACCCAGCTCTCTCTCAAACAGCCACAACACACTGTGGCACCCAGCAACCCAGATCCTGTGCTAGGAACCCAAATCCCCTTTGAGGAGGGGGACACCATGCCCCTGTTGAGCCTGGCACCAGCAGGCAGTCAGCCGGGTGCCAAAGGGCAAGGCAGGCAGGGTGTGGGGTCTCTGCTCCTGGCACGCTTGAGCTTGGCTCACAGAGGAGGAAAAACCCCAGCCATAGTGCATTCCTGACATTACCGAGATAAGAGGTACCTGGTACCAGCAGCCCCGGCAGGGAGCAGAGCCCAGGGCACCCTTGGAAGGGACCACTGGCCACCGCATCTCCCCCAGCCTGGTGAGCTCTGTACCAGGCTTACCAGGAGGCTGGCACCCACAGCGCACCAACACGCGTGTCCCTGCCATGTCCCTGCCCCAAGCACATCTCTCCTTTTCCTGAGAAGCAGACGCAGAGGTCCTGCCTGAAAGGTTCAGTCCCAGCAAGCCCCACCGCCCCCTGCCCTTAATTAGGGCTTTGGTGCTAACAAAGCTGCCTCCCAACCAAGGTTTTCACCTTTTCTGTGCCACAGATCGCCTCCAGCTCTCCTGCCGTATGAAACACAATCCCGAGAGCCTGTCCGTCTGTCCGTCTTCAACCAGCACTGCCCACGGGCAGAGGCCAAAAGGGCATCGACCAGCTGGACAGGCGGCACAGCATGGGGTGCTGGAGCCCACCCCGGGGCTCTCCAGCCCAGCTGCCAGCTCCTCTCTCGACTACCCGGTGCTGGTGCTCTGGAGATGATTGGGATCCCAAGAATGTCTGAGCAGTGGAGGGGGCAGTCCGACCGGCTGGGTTGGTCCCAGCTGGTTTCTGTTTCCGACACTCAGACACCAGCCTCAGGTCGCTCCAGCGGGTTTATCAACACTGCCCTGGTCGGAGACGCCCCAAACTGGCTCCCCCACGAATCCCCAGCCCTGCGGCCCTGAGAGCTAGGGGTGCTCTGATCAACATGTCCAGGGATGTTACTCACTGAAGGCCACCAATGCACAGGGTGGCTAACCCAGCACGCTCCAGCACCCCTGACTTCGTGGAGGGCACCCACAACCAGGAGTAGCACCCACTGGCACCCAAGGGGCTTCCACACTGATGGCACTGCACCCACCCCTCGGGACAAAGCAGGACACCAGTGTCCCCCAGTGGGGACAGGACCATCCATCCTGCCTGCAGTGTCTGAGGCAAGTGGGGGGTCCTGCCACTCCCTGCCCCAGCACCCTTGGGTGAAACTTGGGCACACGGCAGGGATGACCTCGGGAGCCTGTGAACTCAGCCTGCTGGCACAGCTCCCTCCGGAGCAGCCGCTGCGTCCGTGTTTGCACAGCTGTGGCCCCGCTGCCCTAACCCCAGCACGTACCCCGGCCCCCACCGGCCCCTTCCGGCCTCGGGACGGCCCTTGGCCGGCTCCCAGCGTGGGCTGGAGCGGCTCTTCCCTCCCATCACTCCTCATCCCTCCTCATACAGAGGATGGGAGCATCCAGGGACCGACGCCATCAGGCCTTGGTCACAGGGAGCCTGGGAGCCGCCTCTTCCCTGACCTCCTCCATGCTCTTGCCTCTCCTCCAGGAAGGCAGGACACCCCCCCATCTCCTCCTCGTGCTGGGCGAGGAGGGGGACTGGGGGGTTTTGGGAGTCAGATGAGTCAGTGAATGGCATCCCGGCTCCCTGTGACTCACCCGGGAGAGAAACTCCCTGTCCTACGGTCACAGCCCCACAGCCCCCATGGGAGCAGGGGATGGTGGTTTGGCTGGATGGGTGCTGGGTGCTCTTGGCCTTGCGGCAGTAGAGGCATGGCAGTGGTATCCGCTCCTGCGGCCGTGGGAGGCCGTTGGCTCCTTGGGCCAAGTGGGAGGGCAGCAGGAAAGGGAAGGAGCTGCAAATGGGAAGAATTGGAGGAAGTGCTTATTTACCCCGTGGAGTATCCCCACGGAAGGGCAGGGCACGGCACAGGCAGACACTCACAGCCAGTTCCTCGGGGGGGTTCAGTCTCCCACCCCACCACCCATCCCATGGGCTCCCTGTTTCCAGGCGGAGGGGGATGCAAGCCCCAGTCTGTGACTCAGAGAAGTGGCCACCATTGGGGTGGGGTGTTCCCTGGGGCCTGTCAGAGCTCAAGCCCAACACAGCTCCCGAGAACCAGCCCAGGACCACTCTGGTCCTGGGGAAGTGGGTCCCCCACCATGAAAGTCACAGACCAAGCATCCAGCCTGGATCCACACAGACACCACTCACCCCCAATGCCCTGCGAGATGGGACTGCAGCCTGGCCAGGGGCACCAGACCCCGCACCTGAGTGTGCTGTGATCCCTCTCAGAGATGCTGGGATCCTCTAGAAAGATCCTTCTGGGATTGGCATAACCTTGTGGAGGTCCCACATGCCACTTTACCCATGATCTGCTTTTTTCCAGGATGCTCTGCTGGGGACCAGTAGCTTCCCCCACAAATCCTGCCCAGACAACTTGGTCTGAGTGTACAAGAGCAGCGCCAAGACCCTCCATTCTGCCCAGATCCCCTGGGGCCACCATGCCAGGGATGTTCAACATAGCGCCAGGCTCTGTTTGCCTTCATTAGACATGGGGGAACGAGGGGGAGAAAACCAGTTTGCCGAGGAAAGCCGCACCACTGTGGCATCAGGGGCTGCTGTGGCATCAGGGATGCATCACCCTGGAGCAGCAGGCAGCTGTGGCCCCTCTCCAGCCTTGAGACACAGAGCCTGGATCTCAGTGTGTGCATCAGCAATGCTGGGAAGCCAGAGGGTCCTATCCTGCATGGGCACCCTGTCCTGACACCCCGTCACTACAAGCCACAGTGACAACCTTGCAGGTGGTGGGTGCCTATGTCCTTGGTGCCCCTTGTCAGGGAGAGCTCTCCTCCCGAGGAAACCCCCTCACCCCAAAAAGCCCCGCAGGAGCCCAGCTACGTCACCCGAGAGCCTCAAACAGCCCCCCAGATTAACGCCGTTTGCTGGGGAGCCCCTGGTGCTGCCGGTGCTCAGTACCTTTCGGTTTGCCATTCATGGTGTGCTGCGGCAGCACATCCCCCTCGGGCTGGGGTCAGCGTCCACGGTGGCTGTTGCTCTCTCATGCCGTCCGTCCGTCCGTCTGTCTGTCTGCCTGTCAGAGTGTGGGGGCCGTGGCCGGAGGGCTCCCCCCGGGCAGCAGTCTCCTCCCACACTTCCCCTGCCCGAGGGCTGACATCACTGCCCAGCACCGCCCCGGCGTGACTCAAGGGGGACACGGAGGACAGAGGACAGGACGGGAGGACACGGGAGGATGCCTGACCCCCTTGGAGGGAAGGCACCCCACCAGCACCGGCTATTCCTGGAGCACAGGACAGCTCAGTCCCCATCCTTCCCCCCATCAAGGCCTCCCTGGGGAAACTGAGGCATGGGTGGAAAGGAGTGGAACACACTGAAGAGCACCGCAGTGCAAACTCCCCCCACAGCCCCTCTCTGCGTCTCATCCCTTCAAGACCCCCTTCCCTCCAGCACCCAGGGTCAGCCACGAGCCAGGGAGCACACACAGCTCTGCCCAGCACACCACTGTCCCTGAGCTGCTCTAGTCCCCATGATGGGGTGGGGGGCTGCACAGCCCCTTGCTCCCCTCCCTGCTGGCTCCACTGTGGGCAGGCACAAAGCTGTGGGCAGCCAACACTGCTGCTTGCTTCTGCATTGCTTGGTTTTAAATATACATACATAAATATATGCAAATATATTTATATATAGATATATAAAATCACCGTGGCTTTGCTGTAGGCTTCCCACATTCCCACCATTCCCGTGGCATGCCTGTGGGCACCCTGCAACACCCAGGAGCCACTGGGAAAACGGTTTCCTTGCTCAAAAGTCCCCACTTTTTATCCTCTGAGTCTCCAAAGCTTTGGAGAGCCTGGCTTCAGCCAGGGCTTCTTTGTAGGCCTCTCCAAAAATGCTGGGTGCCATTCTCATGTGGGAAACAAGGATGTCCTGCTCCCCACGGGGATCCACCTCCCACGGGGCAGTGTGGCAGACCCACCTGCCCTCCACACCACTGGCAGAAGCACCTCTCAGCCTCACAACTCCCTGTTTAGGGCACAGGAATGCCCTAAACAACCAGGGGACTCAGATGTCACCCCACTCTAGCGCTGTAGGTCCCTCCATGGGTCCTGGTCCTGAGGTGCCCAGGCCTGGCACCACCTTCCAGCTCTGACAGAGGCTGAAGCAGCCAGCTCCATCCAGGCTGGGACCAGCTGCCATCACCACGTCACTGGAGCAGGAAGAAACACCTCCTCCCAGGCTACTTTCCTGTTTGCTGCTGATTTTAGAGCAAGGTCAGTCCAGGTTCAGGAGGAAAAGAACTGGGGCAGAGTCTTGGGGGGGTGCTCAAAGATGAGGGGTCCTCCCAGACAGTTAACCCTTTCCCTAGAGGGTCAGCCTGTTGTGAGGCTGCTTTCCCAGCCCAGAGCTGGTCCCCTCCCTGCAGGTCCCACAGGCGACAAGAAGCATCTGGGGCTTCCTCATAGGGTGGCTTGGCTGCGCCACTGTGGGCACCCACACGTGGGTCTGGAGCCAGCCACAGCCAGCCTTAGAGAGCTGGGGCTTGTCACCAAAGAGTGCTATGACCCAGGGCACCCTCAGGTCCTGGTGCCCAGGTGGGTACACAGCACCAGCCCCACTGGGAGAGCAGCTGGGAGAAGAGCTGGTGAGACTGGGCTGGCTGTGAGCAGCATCCCAGGAAAAACCATCCCCCACTGCCCACCTGCCTGCAGCTTCTGTGCCAATGACATGGGCAAGGAAGGAGCCAGCAGCCCAGCATGCTGCAAAGCTCATCTCCTCCTCAGCCTTCAAGAATCTGCATGAAGACCACGTGTCCTGCCTCACCTGGACAGGAGGCATCCCCCTGGCTCTCCCCACCGATGGGCAGAGTCCCCCATCCTGGCACTGGGCAGGGGGCTTCCACCCGGCTTTTCACCCCATGCTGCTTCTCCCCAGGGAATGGCATCGCTGCCGGCACCGCCCTGGGTCTGACCATCCCTCTGCAAAGCCTGCGCCGCGCTGGCAGCCGCGCGGAGCCAGCGCCCGGCACGCGGCCAGGCAGCGCGCCCGCAGCCACGGCCCATGCCAGCTTGTTTGTTCTCATTAAAGGTTAATGAGAAAGCCACGCTAAAGCCGCCCGAGCTGCAGGAGAGGCGTTCCCCAGTGCCACGCAGAGTGAGGGGACACCCAGGCTTCCCTCACAGAGGGGTGACAGCCAGGCTGTGCTGCTTGCCTCTCCATAGCTCTGCCTTCACTGCCAGGGGATCCCTGTGGTAGCTGACATGCGGGTGAGCTGCCTGGCATTGGCACCACCCATGGGGAGACCACCGGGAGCAGGCAGGAGATGGGGTCGAGCATTCCAAAGGTGGCAGAGGACAGCAGAGCAGGACATGCGGCATCAGCCATTCCTTCTGAGCACCTCACAGCACCCTGCAAGGTACTCCGCAGGGCTTGACAGTTCAGAGACGCCTTGCCAAGGGAGGGCAGAGGAAGGGCACAAGTCACACCAGCAGAGCCAAGGCCTGGGTGGTAATTGAGTTAAATGAATCCCTGGGCCTGGCCCAGCGATGGATGGGGAAGGGATGCAAAGAAAGGGACATCCCCATGGCTACACAGGGCACTGGTGACCCCCAGCTCAGGGGACTTGCCTCGATACCCACCACCCTGGCTCAGCTCAAGCAGCCAGGGCAGCTTTCTCTATTCCTCCCTGCAGCAGGGATGTGGGTGTAAAGCTCCAGGTGCACCCTTTTTGCGGATGTCCCTTTATGCCTTCCTCTCACCAGGTCTGGGGAGCTGCCTTGGGCATCCCCACCCTGACCACAACAGCTGAGCATGCAAACAAAATGTTCTGTGGGCAGCTGTGCTCGGACACACATGTACAGCCACAGCCAGTCTGTGTACAGGCAGAATAAAAATCCAGACACTCCAGGAGGACATTCCCACTTCCCTGCCTGCCATGGAATATGGGACCAGCTTCCCAGAAACCCCATGTCTTGCTCGCACTGAGTCCTAGGGAAATTCCCCAGCTTCTCCCTGTGGCCCTAGGACCACCAGCATCGAGGCTGAGCCCACCCAGACCTGGAGAAGCTACCAGACCCAGGATCACACTGCTCTGGTGACACCAGCACCAAAGGCCAAGGTCAATGAAGAAATACTTTCAGGCTGTTCTGGACAAGTACTCCCTAGCCATGGACAGACACCCTTGAGTGGCTGGGAATGTCACCACAGCTGGAAATGTGACAAGAAAGGGCACAGGTGGTGGCAGAAGTCATGGCTGGCCAAAAACATTCAGGGAGATGAATGTCAGCATGTCAGCACCAGCCTGGTGAGGGGCCAAAAAGCATCTGGCCATGGGGGAAACCTGGGAGGAGGCAGAAGATGACAATTCTGGCAAGAAGATCCACCGTCAAGGCTTGAAGGACAACCACAGAGAGTGACCAAGTGACTTGTTCTGAGCTGGGACAGCTGGTCCTACAGCTGGAAGTGGTCACCCCAAGCACAGTGCTATAGCTGACACCTTGGACTTTAGCTTTTGCTAAAACTGGCAAAGTCAGCTCCAAAAAATCCTGGGAGCCCAATGCAGACTTTTTTCCACAGGGTAGATGCCCTGAGGGCTGGGAAAGGACCAGCCCTTGTGCCAAGCCAGGCTCTACCCACAGCCAGGCGGGCACCAATGCTGCCGGCAAGGGATCCTGCTGGAGGGGCCGGGCACCTCACATCCGGGCACTGGGGTGGTGGCAGACTCAAGCCCTGCCCCCTCGCTTCCTCACAAGGTCCCCACACGGCAGCAGAAATAGAAGCGATATAAATGGCAGCCCTATAAATAACCCCAAAGCACGCGGCAGGGAGCTCGTCCCAGCCCGGCACTGGCCTCAGCCCACGCAAAGCCAAGGCTCGGGCTGCCTTCCTTGTGCCCCGGGGATCCCAAATGCCAGCTCCCTGCCTGCCATGGGTCTCCCAGGGTCCTGTCCTTTAGGTCAGTGCTATGGCAGGAGCTCCAAAGCGCCCGCTGAGCCTCAGCTACAGGCACAAGCTGGAGTCTAGCCTGATGACATCTCTGGGGGGCATCCCTATGTCCATCCAGCTCCTCCTGTCCAGTGGACAACGCTCACCCCAGGCACCCCGTTCAACCCAGGCTGTGGATTCCTGGGCAAAGCAGAAGCCCTGGCCAGGAGCCTCAGGCAAGGCTTGGGAAGAGATACTCCTGTCCCCACCACTGTCCTCCCTGCAGATCAACAGTTCCTCCCTGGCTGCACCCCAACACCTCCCATCACTGCTGTTGTCCATCGCTGCCCCTGTGCCCATGCTCAAACCCATCATGCCATGTCCTCCATGGCAGCTCAGCCACCACCACACCACGGATACCACCACGGCTCCTGTCCACCCAGATGACCAAAGCATCAGGGACCCTCTCAAGCCTAGAGCAGGCAATGCTGCTGGTGACAAACTGGTGACAGGCCCTGCACTGCCGGATTCTGCGCGGCCTCACAGACTCACGTCCCAGCCGTGCCCAGGGGACGCAGCGAGGCCACCAGACAGGAGACAGGTCCCTGGCCAATATGAGGTTTACAGGATGGCCAGGACTTCCCTCGGGAGTCTTCTCTGGGAATGGGGCAAGGGTAAAACCCGCTAAGGCTGTTTGCACGCCCTGGGGTGGCTGGAGGTGCAGCAGGGAAGGGGTTAATGGTGCGAGGCCTTCCCAAGCACTTCTTGGCAGCCTGGGAAGGGCTGGGAGACAGGAGGATCGGGCCAGCAACAAAGCGAGATCTGTCTCATTAATTCCTCCGAGCATTCCTCCCTCTGTCACCCTGGAGGAGGAGGCAGCACCCAGCTGACACAGCGCACCCAGGTCCCTCCGGAGCCCCCCCCGGGTGCGCCTGGGCGCAGGGGTGGGGTGGGGGGAGATGGGTGCAGCCCCTCCCGCGGGACCCGCGGCTCTGGCGCCCCGCAGGCGCTCGGGCACGGCCCTATATGGGCACGGGCGGCTTCCCCTCCGCCCGCCGTACCCCTGCCCATCCTCCTGCGCGGAGTCCCAAGGGATTCGGGGCCGGGCACGGCTCGTGCCCCCGGCGTCATCCCGAAACCCGGCAGCGAAAGAGCGGCTGGAGGAGCTCATACATCCCGGACCGGGTCTGGGGGGGCACACCGGCTGACGTTTGGGGGTGCTCGACCCCCATATCCCACTGTCAGGCGGCTCCTCCTCCGGCCCCGGTCCCGGTGCGGAGCTGCCCCCCGGCCCGCAGTGGGGCGGAAAGCGGAGCCCCGTGTCCGTGTCCCCGTCCCCCGAATGGCGTGGGGCGCCCACGGGCGCGGGCGGCAGCGGCGGCGCGGGCGGGAGGGCGGGCGGTGGCTTGCGGCGACGTGGCCCCCCCAAGGGTGTATCCCCGCTAAAGCCACCAACCCCGCTCCCCCCGGACCCCCCCGTGGGCGCGGGGTGCGGAGCTGCGGGTGGCACTCACATGTCCCAGGAGAGGAGGGGGGCGAGGCGCGGGGCGAGAGCGGGCCTGGCTCCGTGCATCCCCTTTGTTCCACTCCCATGGACGGGAGCAAGCGGGGAGTTCGTGCAGGCTCTTGGCAGCGCCCACCCCGGCTCTCTCCATGGAAACGCGGGAGCCATGTGATTTCGGCAGGAAACCACGGCCCAGGCAGCGCCATTGGCGGCTGCATGGCCGGGAGCGCCTCCCTCCCAGAGGAGACCGCAGCCTCTGCCGCCACCGCCGCTGCCACCGCCGTCACGGTCCTGCGGGGATGCCGGCCCTGCCGACCCACCAGCATCGCCCCAGGGTCCGCCAGCCCCACCAAGAGCTAGACCAGGATGCCACCTCTCCCGGACAAGGGGTATGGGATCAGCCCGGCTCGCCTGGCCCCGGGCTCTTTGCCCCGCTGCGAGCACGAAGTGCCCGCTTGCGAGGGCAGCAATGGCTGGAGCCCCCATCTCCTTCCTCACCCCGTCTCTGCCCCCATGAGCGTCACCACAGCCTCCCAGGCTTCAGTGCTCCCTGACACAGCCCGAGCATGTTGCACAGTCCAGCAGTGAGTGATATGACCAAGGCTGTGCAGTCAGTCAGTGGCAGAGGGAACACCCAAATTATCCTGGGTCCCAGCGCTCTGGTGCCCAGCACCCTCCCGCACCTTCTGAGTCTGACTGAGCCATGCCAGTCAGACCTCTGCCAAGCAGCAAGTCCACCCTGGGAGAGCAGAGTATTGGCACTGACCCACATTCCCCATCCCACCAGTCTCTAACTTCCATGAGGAAGGAGCAGAAGAGCACTCCCAGTGACCCTGGCTAGGGTACCGGTGGCCCCAGTGCAAATGTAGGTTATCACCCGAGGGATGCCACAGTCACACGCTGCTCCTTCCACAACTACCAGTCCAGGTCCTAAACCCTGACATCTCTGAGCATCTCTGAGGGTGCAAAGAAGAGGAAGCCACACTTCCCCAGCACAGTGCCTATTGAGGGAATGCAACCTGCTCCTCTCCTTTCTCCCAAGCCCATCTTTGTCCTACCTGTCCTAGATCCTACTGAGCTGACCCAGTTTTAAATGGGACTGATGCCTCTGCAGCCCCAGTGAGACATCCTCCATGCAAGGACGAGACAGAGCAGTGCTCCTGCCAGCCCTGTGAGGCAGAAACACTAATTAGACCATTGCCAGGTCTTGGAGCTCAGCAGAGTAGGGCAATATCAGTGACAAGGAAATCATTGTACCACTGTCACTCTCCTGGGGCCACACCGAGGAGCTGCCAAGGTTGCTCAGTGAGAACCAGGGCATCCCAGCTCCCAGCCCAGTCCTCCAGGCTGGCCTGGTTACAGGGAAGGAGAAGTGATGCAAAGATGGGAGAGAGGACAACAGGTTCTGAGGCCACCAGGGAAAAGCCAAATCAAAGGGCCACCAAGGAGAGGCGGTGAGGGTGGATCCACCAAGCCCACTGTTGATCAGTCACGGAATGGTTTGGGTTGGAAGGGACCCCCCAACCTATTGCAACCTCCCTGCCATGAGTAGGGAAGCCTTCCACTAGATCAGGTTACTCAAAACCCCATCCAACCTGGCCTTGAACACTTGCAGAGATGGGGCAGCCACAGCTTCTCCAGGCAATCTATGCCAATGCCTCACCAGCCTCACAGGGAAGAATTTTTTCCAAATATCCAATCTAACCCTGCCCTCTGTCTTGAAGGCATTCCCCCTTGTTCTGTCACTGCATGCCCTTGTTCACCAGTGCTTACCTGGGCTCCCCCACCTCAATTGAAGATCACAGAGCTGGTCCTACATACTCCCTCAGAACAAGGTGGATTTTCAGGTACTGAGCATTTAGGATACGATAAGGGAAGGGGAAGGGAGGGGAGGGGAGGGGCGGGGAGGGAGAGGAGAGGGAGAGGAGAGGGAGAGGAGAGGGAGAGGAGAGGGAGAGGAGAGGGAGAGGGGAGAATAGTTTCTGTTGAAAGTGACCTGCAAGGATCATCTGGGCCAACTGCCTGAGCACTTCAGATCTGACCCAAAATCAAAGCATGTTGTTAAGGGCACTGTCCAAATGCCTCTGACAAGCACTGACAGGCTTGGGGCATCAACCATCTCTCCAGGAAGCCTCTTCCAGGGTTGGACCACTTTCTCAGTAAAAACCTGGGGTACCTGGAGGTAGACTGACCCACACCAGGACATTTCACTTACCTATGTACCACCATCCCAAGGAAAAACACCATTCTTGGCTGCTGCTGGGATGGGGAGCAGCTGTATCCCTGCAGACATCAGGAGAGGGGACCTGGCCAGGCTAGGGCCAGCAGGACTGCCTGCAGCACCCTCCTGTTGGCCACACGCCTGCCTGCCCTGCCAGGCTGGGTCATGGAGCCAATCATTCCCTGTGCCAAGGCTGGGGCTGGCACAACACACTGGCTGTTCTTAGGAGCTTGTTCAGCACACACCAGCTTGGCAAACAAAAGCAAGGACAGCAGCACCTCTGACCTGCCTGCCCCCCAAAACTCCCTCCTGGTTTTATGGAGGTATGCTGCCTGCTGGCAGGTAGGGGTTAAACCTCCCAGCATGGATTTGAATACTCCCTGGGCTAACCTTCCCAGCATGGATGCAGTTAATCTTGGTTTAACCCTTTCATTATGGATATGGATACTCCTGGGCTAATCTTGCTGGCATGGATATGGATGGATGCTCCTGGGTTAACCTTCCCAGCATGGTTGCAGTTAATCTTGGTTTGACCCTTTCATTATGGATATGGATACTCCTGGGTTAATCTCACCAGCATGGATATGGATGGATGGATACTTCTGGGTTAACCCTTCCAATATGGATAAGGATACTCCTGGGTTAACCCTCACAGCATGGATATGGATGGATACTCCTGGACTCCTGTCACTGAAGGAGACTCCCCTGCAGTCCCTGCCAGCACTAGGAAGCTTGGTGTTGGTGCAGCAGGAGTCCCTGAGCACAATGGCACCGTCTGAGAACCATCTGGCATTGCCCAGCTCCTCCCAGCACAGGATCACACCTTTTGAAGAGCCAGGTGACCCAGGACCACTCTAAGCACATTCTCCTCTCCCTTGCCAGCTGCCTGCATCTGCCTGCTGCGGTGCAGAAAAAGGTCTGAGCTGTCGGCGGAGCCCTGCACCACGGGTCTCTGCCCAAATTGCTCTTCTCACTGCAGGCTGGGCCTAGAGCCACGTCTTCCTCTCCCCTCTCTCTGGAGGGCTGGAGGCCAGCCCTTGGCTCCAGGCTGGAGCTGCTGCGTGCTCAGCATTCCTGCTCAGCACTGGAGCAAGGCAGCACACACAGGCCAGGGCTCCAAGCCTTGCGCCAGGACAGCCACGCGTGCTGAGCAGACTCGGAGCCCGGCCATCACCCCCATGAGCAGCTGAGGTGCCTTGGCCCCACAGAGCCTGCCATCATCCCTGCCACCGCCCTGGAGCTGAGCATCCAGCATCGCAGCACTGGGCTTCTCATCCTGCAAGAATGTGCTTTTTTGGGGAACACAACCTGGGAAAAAGCTAAGGGAGCCAGGGCGGTGCTGATGCAGCATGAGCAACGTGAGCTACCACTCCAGCTGACTCACCAGAGCCCTGGCCACGCTCAGGAACTGGCCAGCAGTATGGAAGGGCTGTGCCAGCAGGTCCTCTGAGCTCTGCTGGAAAACCTTCCCTTGATGTGCCCGGGGCCTGCTCACAGCAGCAGCAGGCTGAGGCACAACCCTGACCCAGCCTGTCCCTTTCCTTGGGGCAGAGTTGCCTGTCCCAGCACTGTGCCTGCCCACGTGGCCTGGGGAAGGGAGGACAGGACACCCCTGGAATGGCCACAAACCTACTCTGTGTTGGCGAGCACTGGTTGCTGGCCAGCTCTCTCAGACTCTGGCCAGCAAGAGAAACACAAGTCAGGGCTTTGCAGCAAAGCCAGGACATCCAGAGTGGAACTGCATCAGGTTCAGCCCCAGCATGGGCCAAGGAGGGCAGAGAGCTACAGAACAGCACTGATCTAGCCTCTCTGGCCATCAGCCAACTGTCTCCTGTCCTAACTCTCTCCTTCACCCTGGGAACATGGCAGACAGCATCTCCAGCACCTGTCCCTGCTCAGCCTGCAGGGTTGAACATCCCTTGGGACCACTCCACCCCGTGCAACCAAGCAGCCACCCCCACCTCAGAACTGCAGGAACCTTCTCAGGCACACACCCGCAGGGATCACTCCAAAAGCGTTCATGATTCACAATATTTCTACAGTCCCTTGGGACTGTCCAACACGGAGCAGGAAAGCTGAGGTCATGGGCAAGCCCAGAAACCAGCCCAGCTCAGCACACATGTAGCCCAGTGGCAGGGATGCTGGCATGGCTGGACCATGGCCCAGCTGGACCACAGCTGAGGCATCAGCAGCCTGAGGATTCAACATCACACCAGGTGAAGCAAAGCTCAGCCCATCGAGTCGGCTGCGGTAGGAAGATGTTGCTCCAAAGCTGGTGCCGTAGGACATGCAAGAGCAAAAGGCCGTTTAGAGCATGAGGTGCTTTGGCAGGGCTGAGTCTGCAAATGTGGCAGAGCCGTATGCAAATGCATGTAAATAGTGTCCTCCCCAAGCAATGCAGCACACCCCACACACACACCCCGATCCACTCCATTACTCAGTGGAGCAGCACCTGCTGCACCCAAGAGCAGAGAGTGAATCCATCTGGGAACAGCCAGTGGGCAACCACGCTGATGTCCCAGAGCATGAAAGTGCTCCCTGCAGTGCGCACCAGCCTTCAGCAAAGCTCCCTTCCTTCCAAAGAAAACAACAGAGAAAATGTTGGGATGGGGATTAAGGAAATGAAACCGGCTGCGCAGGGTAAGCAAGGATAGGAAGTGCTGTAATATCTCCTCTCCCCGCTGGCCTGCAGCTCTCCCAGCACAGAGCCCACAGCACGGCACGTATGATCCCAAGGGGTAATCACGTGCTGGAGAGCACGTTGAATAACCAGGAGGTTTCTGAGTGATCCATGCTCCCAGGATGGGAACAGCCACCCAGGGAGCCTTTGTGCTCTGAGACTGGCACCATACTCTCTCTATCCCTGTGGAAGAGAGGATGGAGGGAGACCTCCTGACACCACAAGCCTCACTCTGCTCCTGAAGCTGGCACCATGGGGTGGCATCTCAGGAGCTTTGCTCTCATAGCATCATGGATTCGTTAGGGTTGTAAAAGACCTCTAAGATCAAGTCCAACCATCAACCCAGCACTCCCAAGCCCACTAAACCGTGTCTCCAAATGCCACATCCATGTGTTTTTTCCACCACTGCCCTGGTCATCCTGCACCTCTTCTGCCTGTCCTGAGCTGCTGGTCCAAACCTGCCCCCAGTGGGAAGGGTGTCCCTGGAGGAAAGCAGATGCTGCCTAACAGGCAGACCAGGGACAAAAACATCTGCTAAAAACCCCTGGTGGGGCAGGGGCAGCAGAGGTGGGGGGACATGCTGATAGCAAGGATCCTTCTGCATCCTCCACACCCAAGTGATGCTCCCCTGAGCAGGACCCCTTCTGGCTCTCAGTCATGCCTTTAGCACATGTGTGGATGCCACCAGCCCTGGGCTGTGGCTCCAGCCAGTCTCTCCTGTATCTGTCACATGTCCTGGAGCGCTGGGGCCAGCTTTGTTTACATGTGCAAGTCTCACATTCTCCTGCTGGGGATGAGTCAGGCTTCCCTCGACACCCCGCTGAGGTGGCGGTGTCAGGGCCCCAGCTGGCGTTTGCCTCCCAAATGGCACAAAGCGGGTGGATGCCAAGCTGGGGAATGGCTGGAAGGGGCTCGCACAGCCCCTCTGCCTGCTTTCCATCCCACTCGGAACCATCTGCAGCAGCACGGAAGGTGCTGGAGCCTGGAGCTCGCTGCCAGGAACCTCTCCCTGGCTCGGCTCCACCGGGTCAGCTTCCTTCCCGTCCACCCCACAGGCACGTCATGGCTCAGTGTGTGTGGGGGGGGTGGGTCAAGCAAGCCCCCATCCCCCTCCTGAGGGTCTAGTGTGGGTGGGATGGCCAGGGTACTGCGGAGAAACCGCCCTGTCTGCAAAGCCTTGGGGTGCTGGTATGTCTCCTGGGGCACCACAGGATGGGCAGGTCCCCCGGATTTGGGACCCCCAGGGACAGAGGCTGCAGCTTGAAGGAGAAGCCAGCCCTTTCCCTGTCTGTGCATGGCCTGGAGATGCCAAGCTGGCACTGGACTCACCGGGTGGGGTGAGATGGGTGCCAGCTGCACACCACTGCCTAGCCTGTGCACAGTGGTTTCCCCAGCCTGTCCTCACCAGAGGGTACCCAGCTGAGCGGGAGTGAGGGCAGCATCCCAGGAGACAACAGACACCCCCAGCACGCCCCAATGACATCCAGCTCCCCCTGCCCTTCCATTGCTCCCAGCCCTTGCTTTCTGCTCCTCTTTCCCATGTATCCCGGAGTCAGAAGAGCTGTCTCACTCCAGAGAGAGGCCTTTTCCCTTTGCTTCCAACTTTCCCAGGGTGTGAAAACAGCCTGGAGGCTCCTCCTCAAATCCCCCCCCACCTGCATCCCCCTCACTGTGACTGGGGCTGGGCTGGCTCTGTGTGATCACAATAACCAGAAGTGTCCTGGAGCCGCTGGGAAGGAGCGATGTTCCCGCATGGTATGCAGCCCTGACAGCACTGGCTCTGCTTTAAAGGGTAACTTTATCCTGTAATAACAAACAAGAGGAGCCAAGTTTCTCCCCAGCGTCACTTCCCTGGCTTTGAGGAGAGGGACATGGGGAAGAGAGCTCATTGGAATGAGCTTGGATCCTTGTTCTTGCCATCACGGGGTCGAACTCCATTCCCTTGAGACAACAAGGGGGGGACAGATGCTCCAGGGGAGCAAGTCTGGGTCTGGACTGGACATCCCAGCCATCTCATTCTGCATCCCTGACAAAGGCTGGGACCCTAACCATGTGGCTAGAGGGGATAGGATAGGTACCTGCTGGTCTCCAGGGACATCCCAACGTCTGTGTGCCAGTCATTGCGTTTGAACAGATGCATTTGTGTGCTGATGTGCTGGGGACTGAGGGGATGACCCCTCTGCAGACAGCAGCAGGAAGCCTGCCCCAGCCCATGGCATGCCCTGGGCAGCTGAACTCCACTGCCATTTCCACAGGGCCCCTACACACCCACAGCACTGGACAAGCACACTGGCATCTCAGCACAGTGCCAACTTCAGGTGCAGCCACCCAGGAACTTGTTCTGCAAGAGCTGGAAATTCAGGCCCAGCTGGTGCTGTGGGATGGGCAGGGAGAGGCTGACCTACTCCAAACCCCTGGTAGGACCCTGCAGAGCAGGACTGGGTGCTATGGCCAAAGGATCACTCCGGGCACTGCTGGGGGCAAAGGTGTGGGCAGAGCTCAGCTGTTGGAGGAAGGATGAGCACCTCACTGTGACCCATGGGTGCACCCTCCTGTGCTCCCAAATGGTTTTGGGTTTTTTTTGAAGATCCATGTGTGTGGCTGTGCCAGAGCCCCAGGACCTGGAGCAGGCAAACCTCTGGTTTATTCTGGGAGTGCACATGGGGTACCAGGGCATGCAATGGTCACATCAACATCTGCAGTGTATTTGCAGGGGACGTGGAGCATCTCTGCACCACCCCATCAGGCTCAGTGGCTGGGTGACTGGCCAGATGACTCTTTCAACCTGGCAAATTCTGTGATTCTGTTACCTACCTCTGCTCCTGCATGAACACTGATGCTCAGGAAAGGTGTTCCTTGGTGGTCATCACCAGGGAGGGCACAGTCCAGCCTGTGCCGATGGCACACTGAGGTCCCCTCTGTGCCTGGAGAGAAGCAGGGGGCAATTTGGCAGAGTTCAGTTGCGTGAGATGACGACAATCTTGTGAAGGCTGCTGAGATGTCCGTCTGATTTCCACTTCCCCAAGAAGTGGCAAGTAGCACCTCTGGAGATCCTGGGCTTCAGTTAAACCCCAGCTCATCCAACAAAACTGGTGAAGTGCTTGCAGTCTTCTTCCCCAAGCTGGATTTCATCCACATCACTTACTGGGGGCTTGGGTTGAGTCTGTGCAAAGCTGGTAAAGTTGCCAGCTCCGTGGTGCTCCCCACCCCAGCAGAGCAGGGGGACTTCCAGAGGAAGCACAAGGCAGGATCCAACCAACTAAAAGGGGCAAGAGAGAGGAAGGAGGGAATCATTTGCATCTAATGCTTTCAGGACCTCAGAGGTGACAATGCCAAGTGTCCAGCCTTTTCAAGAGGGGTTGTAGGAGACCCGTGGGAGACAACATATCTCAGGGGGGATGAGCCAGACACTGCTGCTGGTCCCCAATAAAGCAAAGCCTGGAACAAGCTCCCAGTACCAAACCATCCTTTCAAGGCAATTGTGGAGCCTTCCTGGCTCTGGCTGGTGGGACTGGAGAACATCAGGCCAGGCAGCAGCGGGTTAAAAGCTTGAGGTGGGACTTGGGTAGCTGCTTCCTCCCGGCTAACAATAACACAGGGAGGAAGGAGGGATGCACCAGGCTCTGCAGGGACCGATAGCAATGGAGCAATCCCAGCGCCGCAGCTGTGACCGTGCCAGAGGAAGCCTCAGCACATTATCTGCTGGTCCCACTCGGCTTTCTCAGCAGCCCTGGTGCTGCCAGGACCGGGAGCTTCTCCCTCCAGAGCCCCGTTTCTCATGGACCCAAACTGGGTCCCTGTATTTTGATGGCAGCCCTGGGCTCCAGCATTTGCACTCCCAGACAATCCAGCCTGCCTAGCATCAGTGTTCTCCACTGCTGGTGGCTCTGGGAATGGTCACCCACAGCTCTGAGCCCCAGGACCACAGTGCCACCCAGCACAGAGATGTCCCCAACGTGACCACCCCCCCATGCCACAGACAGTGCCCACACCTTGGCAGAAGGAAGTTTTGGCTGGAAGATGGCTCCTGCCAAGAGGATCTCCAGGTTCCTGTGGTTCTGGTTGCCTCTGCTTCTGGTCCTTCCCTGCCCAGTGAAGATCTGCTGCACCTGGAGCTGCTGTGGCCGTCCGTGCTGGCCACGGTGGGTGGTTTCCCAGCACTTCCTCGTGTGCTGGCTGTTTGTGACCTGCCTCTTGCCTGCTGCTCCACCTCCACAGCTGCATCGCTGTCACAGGAGCAGCCCTTTTCCGTTCTGTGTTTCCTTTTTTTGACCCTCTCCTCCTGTAGCAGGCTTTGACCTTCACAGGGGCTCTGCCTGCTGCTGTTTGCCCCACTTGGGCATGGGAGGGTCCATCTCAAAATGGGTCTTGTCCTGATCCTAACAAGTCAGGTCAGGACTCCGCACACCCTCGCTGCTCCTATCCCAAATCATGGACCTGCCTGACTCCAGTTCCTGGTGCAATAAGTCTTTGCCAGTGGATACTGACCTGGAAGAGGGCAGCTGCTGGAAGATCCTGGGAATCAGGGGCCTTTCCCACCACTGAGGTGAATCCCCAGAGCCTGGAGAGCTGCTGGGTTCCCCAAAGCAGAGAAGTGTTTGCCCTCAGATGCTGCTATGGCTCCAGAGGGGCTGGCAGGGGCTGTGTGAGCTGCTCTGGGTGACAACCTCCCCACCCATGGTCCCTGGAAGTCCCCAGACATGTTCCCATGCTCTTGTGCAGCCCCAGGAAGGGTCCCCAAGGGGTTGTTCAGCTTTCCCTACTGCTGGGCCCGACATGCTGGTCCCTGTTGGCACCTGTGTCACAGCTTCAGAATAGAGGTGGACCAGCTGCCAAAAGCAGATGGATTCTAAATCATCCTTACTCTGTCCAAGCTTGCCTGTGCTCCCAAGGAATGGCTGGCTGGTCGAGCTGGCATCTCAAGTGTCTCCTGGGGCACTGTGCTGCACCCAGTGAAAGGACACAGGGCTGTGTTGCCATCACAGAGGGCAGGAGGAACACTGAGGTCTGATGCTGTCCAGATCCAGGAAATAAGCCTGACACAAAGGGCAAAGCCAGCAAAAGGGAGGGAGAGGGGCAGGAAACATCCGGCAGGAGAGGAAATGGGGAGATAATCGTGAGCACAAACACGGTGAACTCATTCAAAGGAAAAGCTGACACCAACTGGCAAGCATTTGAGTAGGGAGACCTGCCCGTCTGGCCTCTCACCAAGGCTTCTTAATGAACATGTGTCCTGGAGCACCTTAAGGTGCTTGGGGATCCCTGGCCTCCAAAGTTACCATGGCTGGCACGGTCCCTGGCAGCTCAGCCTCAGCATGTGCTGCTCCCTGGGATGAGAGGGTGGAAGGATGGGATCCTGGGAAAAGCCGAACTCTCGTGTGAAGGCAGAGCATTCACCAAGGGCGATTCCCAGTTCAGAGAGAGGTCCAAGCTGGGTCATCCTCCCCCTGTCTCCTGTTGGCTTGAAAAATGGGATTGACTGACCTGCTGCCGCTTGGCTCTGCACAGGAGTTAGTCTGCTGTCCCAGCACCCAAAGGAAAGACGACTGCACTGAGCTTCCACTAGGCTGATGTACCTGGTGCTTCAACATCTAGCAGTGTTGAGGGGTTTGTTCTCATCCCCAGCAGCAGGGCATCCAGTACTGCCAGAGTGGACTCCACCTGCAGAGCTTCCCATTCCTCCTCACACCTCCTTTGGGACACAGTGCTAGCCATGTCTTGGGTGACCTGACCACATCCCAGGTGATATCCCAGTTCCCAAGGGGCTGGAAAGATATGCTCACAGATTTACCAACCCACTGAGCTCAGCCAAAACCCCACTGCCAGAGCAGGTGGGCAACCACTGTGCCACCCACAATGCAGATCCATTCCAGCCCTGAGGCTGCTCCCAAAGACACCATGTCCAACACAAAGTCATCCCAAGAAATCTATGGCAAAGACACCACGGTTTGGTGGAAGTACGGCAGAGGCCAGGCAGACCTGGGCACACACTGCAGCCAGGGAAGACAGCAGAGATTTGGGTGGATCACATGTCCCCTGGGACTGCCCTTCAGCTCAGAGCAGCTGAAGACAAGGCCAGCAGACTGCTAGGATCACAGAACCATTTAGGCTGGAAAAACACTTCCAAGATCATCAAGTCCAACCATTAATGCCAGGCTATTTTTCACAGGGGCCAGCAGCAGAGCAGAGACAGACTCAATGGGGACACTGCAGCTGGGAGAAGGCACAGGTACTAACTGACTTTATTTATAAGCAAGGTGAAGGCAGGGATCGCACTCCGTACACCCACTAGAGTCCCAAGTAGATCCCTTGCAGACCACAGAAGGCTGAGGATCCCAGTGCTCCAGTGCACCCAGGGAATCCCCTGGCACTCCCAAGGACAGAGAGCCATCACCAGGGGATAGCTTTACCTTCCCAGTTGAGCAGAGTCCCGCTGTGCTTCTCAGAAAGGACTGGCAGTACGGACAGCAGCCCCCGCACACTTGTGTCCACTGTCAGGTCAGCCTGCAATGGGCACAACGAGACAGCACCATCACTGCAGGCCATTCACCAGCACCCACTTGGCTCAGGCACCTCAGCAGCAAGGCTCCTGCCACCCAGAGTGAGCAGAGAACCACAGGAGCTGGGACAAGTCCACTACGTGGGAGAATGGTTGGCTATCTGCACACTCACTGCCAGCTTGGATGGAGGTGGCTTGGGCTGAAAAGCCAACCACAGGTTTAAACAAACAGGACATCTCTAGGCTGCCCAAAGCCCCTTTTCCCCCTGAAGAGGCACCCCCGCTCACCCTGCATATGTGTTGATGCCATTTCCTAGGCAGCATCCACATGTTTTGTTCTGCAGTGGCCCAACAGACATGCGGGCAACTTGGAGACCAAGAGGCAGCTCATTTTCACATGGATCCCTTCTCCCAAGAGCCATCTCAGCCACCTGACTCACCTCCAGTGAAAGTTTGTAGGCTTGGGTCCCACCCGCGGGTTCCCCCCTCTACCTGCTCAGCCAGAACCCACCTCCTGACTGCCCATATCTGTTTTCACCCATCCGGGGTGCAGTGCCACGCAGAGGATCCCGGCTTCCCCGTAGGTCAGAGCTTGGCACATGGTGAGCATGTTGAGGGCAGCCTGGGGGAGAAAAGAAGCATCAGCCATGGGTAGCAAAAACCTCCATGAACTAGGTTCCCTTCCCATCGCTGCCTCTTGGTGAGGGAGAAAAAGCAATACCAGGTCTTCACGAGACATTGTGTGTCTCCCCTGGGTAAGCATGGAGATGCCACAGGAGCTTCGGCAATGATTAGCACGGATCAGTCTCTCCATCTTGCAGTCTCAGGTGCTTCCCTGACATTAGGCCTGGTAAGGGGCAGCTTTGACTCCCACCAAGCTCAGGATCACAGGCAGGTTGCCAATCTCCATACCTTGCTGCAGCGGTAGGAGATGACAGGCTTGAAGAAGGAATCAGGCGTTTTCTTAATGGAGCCCATGACCGTGGAGATGTTGATGATGGCTGCCTTGCTGCAGCTCAGGCCCTTTTCTTTGCTGTCCTGGGCAGCCTTCTTCAGCAGAGGCAGGAATGCCTGGAGAGAATCAAACTTGTGGGACACCTGTATCTCAAGCCAGCACCACTTATGGTGACCACAACCCAGGGAGGATGAGGAAGAACAGTGGGAAGCCAGGAAAGCCGGGATGTTTTGCTGCAGTGGCCCTGCCTGCTCTCAGTTAACCCAGCACAACATAGAGGGGCTACAAAGGGCTTGGGCTGGGAGAGCAACCCTAGCACTGCCCTCTCGCTTCTACAGCCCCAGGAAACTTGGCAAAACCCTCCAAGATCCTCATTGTGACCACAGACAGCCAGGGATACCCTCGAGTTGGGCCAAATTTCATGGTGAGCTCTATCCTTAGAGCTTCACCCATACCTGAGCCATCAGCATTGGCCCCACTGCATTGGTCTTGTACGTCCTGATCATGTCCTCAGCATCAACCGTGTCCAGTGATGCTGTGGGGGTGAAGATGCCAGCATTGTTTATCAGCAGGTTCAGGCCCAGGCCGTTCAGCTTCCCCTCCACGATCTTCGCCGCATCGGTGATAGCAGAGGGATTTGAGACATCTGCAGTGGGAGAGAACGGTGTCTGAGAGCCATGGGGACGCTGGGGGGAAGAGGGAGGTGAAGATACTCCTGCGGAGCAGCCGCGCATCCCGACCGGCGCGGCCCTTCCATCCGTGGGCACCAGATGGTGCTGTGAAACCAGCTCTGAGCACCGCGGCATCCACACACCCCACAACCCATCCCAAAACTACCTGCTGTGCCCACCGCCAGCACCTGTCCTGCCCCGGGGCAGCCCACGGGGCAAAGCCCACCGTGGGGGCAAAGCGCTGCTGTGACTCCCATGCTGCCCACGGCTGAGCAACCTCTGGAGAGCCCAGAGCAGTCCCGGGGCGGACAGGTCCCCAAGGGAGCTGTGCTGGGACCTGCTGTGGGATAAGTCTGCAAGGTCCTACAGCTCCTGCCCAGGCTTTGAGCTGATTGCACAGCGTTTCCACGGGAGCTGCCTTCCTCCCGGAGCCCTCCTGGTCTCGCCTTGGACTTGGGATCAAGGTAGGTCAGCTGCATGGCAGAGCAAGGATGTGTCCACTTGGCTGGGGGAGCTAGAGGCTGCCCAGGATGGGTCTCAAGAACATCCTGGTCCTGTGGCCATGGAGCAAGAAGGCTCCAGGGAATGGGGTACTGAGGCAGAGAGAGGTCTGGACTTCTGACAGCAGGACTTGAAGAAGCTCTGAAGAACTGAATTTCCATGTACAACCTGAAGGTAGGGAGGGAGGGAGGGAAAGAGAAACCGGGCAAGCATAGATAGCAGCCTCAAATTTACCAGCTCAGAGGCAGAGTGCACCTACCCAGCTTCACAAGAACCAGGTTTGGGTGCTTGGAAGCCAGATCTCTCAGCTCCTATGAAAAGAGACACAGAAACAATCAGCACAAGGCAGAGGCAATGCCAAGCATCATCCTGGGTCACCAGTGATGGCCCACCCTGAGGGAAACATCTTCCAAATGTTGCTCAGCACTTGTGAATGGCTGGGGACCTGCCTCTGTTCTCAGGCATCTCCTGGGCCTCATAAAGCAACATGCACAGAGCACAACACGGCTGCAACTGCCAGGTACTGCACTCTCCCAAAGGGTCTACGTGCACAACCCAGCCAGAGTGAGCAACCTGTGACGGATCAGCTCACCCAGGAAATGATGCAAACTGGCTGGGGATACAGCCAGAGGTGTCTCCCAGAGGCTGCTGGAAGTGAGGTGGAGGAGGAACAGCTGTGAGTGCTAGCATCAGATTTGACCTTTGGGGAAGTTACATCTGGATCCAAATAGCCCAATCCCAAATCCACTCTGCTGTGGACACTACACCTCACCCACTCAAGTGAAATTAACCACTTTGCACATGTTTATTGATTGTTTTCACCAAGTGTGGATATTGGGAGGAATGGGTTAAAAGTGGAAGACTGGAGACGAGGACTGTAAATCATTCAAGTGACCTTAGAGCTGGGAATAACCCTTGACAAACCACGTGAACAGCAGCCAATGATCTGCAAGCAAGGATCTTAACAGTGCCTGCATCTCCTGTACCTCTGTACTCTGCCCAGTGTTGTCAGGTGTCCCTCGGTTAGCGAGATAACAGAAATAAATTTACCTTTTATGTTTTGACCTGGCTGCCTGCATGTGCCAACTCACACAGAAGCTCTTTCCAAAAAGGAAACTTTCCACTTCAGGGTCCCTAGAAGCTCTTTGCTCTGAGCCTCCTTCAACTATAGCAATTCTCAGGCAACAGAAACCAAAGCACCATGGATTGCTTTGAGAACTAAAAACTTCCAAACACGCCCACAGAAGATGCTGCAGGAGAAACACAAATTGGTGGTCTCTTGTGAGAGGACCCATCCAACCAACATGGAGTGGGAGAGCTGCTGGCACGGGCTGTGGTTCACCTTCAGTTATCGCTGCCGTTCCCATCTCCTCAGCCAAGCACGGGCATTGAGTCCAGCCCAGCTCAGACCGTGCCCGCCGCGCACGGGCGAAACCTTGGCACGGGAGGGGCCGGGCTGGGGGCGAAACCTTGGCACGGGAGGGGCCGGGCTGGGGCGCATCCGACACAGCCCAAAATAGCCCGGCGGCGCGGCCCGAAGGGTGGCACGGCCGATTCTGCACCCGGAGCACTTCAGGTGACTTTCACGCGGGGCAGAGCACGCTGCGAAGCCCGGACCCCCGCGAGAGCTGCTCGGTCGGTGACGCTGCGATCGAGCGTGTGACCCGCCCGTGTGTCCGCGGCACCCGAGGGTGCTGCCGCCCCCCTGCCCGCACTGACCTGGGCTCGGGGCCCCTCGGGGTCCCTGCAGGTCGCGAAGATCCAGGCGGGCGGTCTCGGTGAGCCCAGCAGCTGCTTGACGAGCTCCAGCCCGATGCCGCGGTTGGAGCCGGTCAGCAGCACCGTCCGCGCCGCCGCCGCCATCGCCGCCGTCCCGGGCCCGGCTGGCGCCGCCTCCCGACCCCGCTGACCGGCACGGGGATGCCCCAACCACCGCAGGAATGGCTGGCGTGCATTTTTGCCACCCGACCTAATACTCTGTACAAGCGCTCCGACGGCATCCCAGCCCTGACGGCCCCGCGGGGAGGAGCGAGGGGTCTCAGAGAGATGCGGGGTTGAGGATCCCCTTCTCTTCCCCAGGCTGGTGCGAGAGGCAGAAAGTTTGCGGCAGTTCTTGCGGGTGTCTTCAGCACCTTTAGCACAGTAATCTTAACCCCAGATAAGAGTTAAAAAAAAAAAAACACTCAACCCATTTAGCATCGGGAGGTACCACCCCCTTCACAGCTGTTTTTATTGCCTGCCCAGAAATGCACCTGATTTGGCTCTTTCGCTGACCATCAGATGCAATACATTTGGTAAATAAATAGGGCCACGAAGACCTTCACTGGTTGGAACATCTTTTCTGCGAGGGAGGGCTGAGAGAGCTGGGGCTGTTCAGCCTGGAGAAGGGAAGACTTCAGGAGGTGCCTAAAGGGTCTATAAGAGAGCTGAAGGGGGACTTTGAATAACGGCATGAAGTGACAGGACAAGAGAATGGCTTCACACAGAAGGCAGGGTTACATTGGATATGAGGAAGAAATTCTTCCCTGTGAGGGTGGTGAGGCTCGGGCACAGGTTGCCCCATGAAGCTGTGCCTGCCCCATCCCTGGAAGTGTTCAAGGTCAGGTCAGATGGGGCTTGGAGCAGTCCAGCCTTCCTTGTCTAGTGGAAGGTGTTCCTGCCCATCACAAGGGATTGGAACAAGATGGTCTTTAAGGTCCCTTCCAACTCAAACCATTCTGTAACTTAGACTGCAGTGAGAGATGCAGCTGTTTTGAGAGATGTTTTCTTCTTGGTTTTGTTGTTGAGTGTCAGGTACCTGGTTTCAACAGTTGTACCAAAGGTTATCTAAGGAGTAAAGCAAGGAAAAGGTTTGCTGGCATCTAGGGATGGGGAAACAGGGCTTGAGGGGAAAAGGAATACAGAAAAGAGTCAATCAGCATCAGCTGGAGGATGGTGTCTGCAGGGGACCTGCATGTACCAGCCCTGCTGCCAGTTTGGGGGTGGGTGTTGGTGTTTTATTTTCAGCTGTTATATAAAACAGATGCACAAACAACATTAAAATCCCATTAGGGTGAACACATACTCAGGAGCTCAACAGTGAAGTAATGACTGAGCAACTCTGATCATTATTTCTGTTGTTTATTTTCATCCTTTCTTGCCAATCAGTGGACAAATCATCTCTGTTAGTGATAAATCAGAAACTAAACACTTATATCAATGTAGTGGTAACATCAGGTGATTAATGTTAACTTTATTCTTCTCCACAGTTGAACCTTTACTCCCCAGCATATTTTGGGATATTAAAATGCTTTGAAGAACCTTTTATGTGTGTGTATATATATATATATACACAGAAACTGTAATTTCATAAAAATAAATCTTTGATTATACTAATGGACTAAAAAGAAGAAATCCTCCTTATAAAAGATATTTGAATTAAAGGCCTCATTCTCCTTTTCTTGCCTCCTTCTGTGCTCAGACCATTAACTCAGTGACTTGTCACCAAAATGCTGCTCTGTCTGTGACAAAGTTTGACAAATAAGGACTGAGGGCTACAAACGGTCACAGTGAAGCACACTGGGGAGGGGGTTTATGGCTGCCTGTTCCACACAGATCCCGCACACTGCAGGCAGATTAACAAGCTCTTCCTAGGTGCTTGTTTCAGAAAGCCTTGGATTCAGGGATCCCCCGTGATCTGCTGTGTAGAAACAGTTAATGTGCAGCCACAGCTGAAGGCAGGAGGAGCCTGTTCTGAATGCAAATGTGAACTGTGAAAGAAAGGCAGCCCTGAGCATCTGTAACTGAATACTTCCCGGTGAGGGCATTGCTTGACCTGCTTTTATGCTTCTGTTCCCATATAAAATAGAGGATTATCGATTCTTTGAAAACCTTATTAGTTAAGAGTTGTGTGGCTTCTAGAAGATAATAATAAGAAATGCAACCAAGGAGGAAAAAAGAATTCCAAGCAGCCAAGCAAACAAAAACCAAAACAACCCCCCCCCAGCCTTACCCAAGTGCTTTAGTTTCCCAACGACAGGCACTGGGAAACTCCTGCTGTCTGGTAAAGCTTGAGTCTGATATTGATGCATTTTTAAGTGCTTGAGAGTATAAATCACAGAATCCTAGAATGGCTTGGGTTGAAAGGGATCTTAAAGATCACCTAATTCCCCCTTCTGCCATGGGCAGGGACACCTCCCACTAAAGCTCCATAAGAATACAAAGAAATATTTGAATTCACTTAGCTAAAAATCAAAACTAGTCATTCCTGTTATCAGCTCGTTGATCCTGTAATTTGATTAAGTTTCTGCACTGTAAAAAACAAAATACATGTGGGCACATGTCCTTTACACTGAGCTGATGGATCCATCATAAGTGCTCCTTCAGTCACTGGTATTAGAAAAAATGCACTTAGAGGGAGAGGCAGAAACATTTTAATAATAAAAAAGCAAGTAAGTTTTTTTCCTTCCTCTTAAAAAGATATGGTTTGAAACCAGAAGGAACAGCTCTGGAAAGTTTTAATTTCTGCTAGTAAAACACCAGTGAAACCAAATTTACCCAAGCACTGTGCTGTCCCCACAGCTACTTACAGAGCAATCTGAGGTTTTGCTGTTCACGGACTGCACTTTTCTGCTCAGCTCTGTGAGTAGTAAGTCACATCATCTACATTGTCATGACATTTTTGGAGTAGCAGGGTGCTCAGATTTTAACTTCTTTGCAGGAAGTAAATTTTCAATAGTTTCTTATATGCTTTTTAACTTACAGATTGTAATCACTGTTTCCTGCTGAAATGTCTTTCCTTAATAAGACTCCATGATTTTTTTCAACTTGATTCCTAAATGAACATGTGCATTATTAATCTATTTACTGTGGTCAACTGCCAGCACTGCTGCACTCAGGTAGCTGAGGCACCTTGACTGCTTGAATATCCCCAGAAAAGCAGTTCTGAACTCAGTGTGAGGCCTCAGGCTGACACTGGGTCCAAATGCTGTGGCTCAAGGGAGTTTGCGTAGAAAGTCCAAGCATTTTAAATGCTCAGTCACAGAATCACTGAATGGTTTGGGTTGGAAGGAACTTTAAAGAAGGTCTCATTCCACCCCTCTGCCATGGGCAGGGACACCTTCCACTATCCCACGTTGCTCCAAGACCAGTTCAACCTGGCCTTGAACACTTCCAGGGATGGGGCGGCCACAGCTTCTCTGGGCAACCTGTGCCAGGGCCTCACCACCCTCACAGGGGAGACTTTCTTGCTATTATCCAATCTAACACTGCCTTCTGTCATTTTGGAGTCACTGTGCCTTGTCCTGTCACTTCATGTCCTTGTCTGAAGTCCCTCTCCAGTTCTGACATAATGCAGTTGTAACCTGGATAGTCTTCTTGGAAAACAGCAAAGATTAGACAAGGGGAGCATAGGAAATCTTGCTTGGGAGCTGCAGTTAAGATCAGGGTCTCATCCACAGCCCCTGCATTCTTTTGCAATAGGATGTCATTAGTCGTGGAATCATATCATAGAATCACAGAATGGCTTCGGCTGGAAGAGACCTTACAGGTCATCTACTTCCAACCCCCATTAGATCACTTTTAGCCCAAAAGAGAATGAGACAGGGAGCGTGTGAACCTGCTGAGCTTCAGTTACAGTGCTGGGTCCGTCTCACCTCACCCTTTGATCAGTGGGTCATTCATCACCATCTATTGATTCTTTAGCAAGTGACTAATACATGATGACATGTCCCGAAACAGACCTGAATGCCTTGTGGAGCAAATCCTCTTGACAAATAGAAGTGAGTTTATTCATATTTGCAGTAGATTAAATGTGCTAAAGCTAATTGCGCCACACCCTCCTTTCACTGGCAGACAGAGAAAAGCATGTTTCTGTAAGCAGCACTGTCATTGTGCAATCACCTCCATGAGTGTGGGCACACCTGGGCTTCCAGCAACTGAGGGCAGAAATGGTGTGACTGGAAAACTGACTCTTCCCAGTGTGGTGGTGTGGAAAACATCCGTAGGTGAAATTTTCAGCTTCATGGGGGGTAATGGGAGAGGACCATCCAGTGCCCCTGTGCTTGGCACTGGTGGGGCTGCACCTTGGACCCTGTGCTCAGTTTTGGGCCACTCAGAACAGGAAGGACATTGAAGTGCGTCCAGAGATGGGCAGTGGAGCCGGGGAAGAGTCAGGAGCACAAGTCTGATAAGGAGCAGCTGAAGGAGCTGGGAGGGCTCTGCCTGAAGAAAAGGAGGCTCAGGGGGCCCTTATCACTCTGTACAAGTGCCTGAAAGGAGGGTGTAGCCAGGTGGGCATCAGTCTCTTCACAAGTAGCAAGTGACTTAGGTTGTGCCAGGGAGTGTTTTGACCGGATATTAGGGAAAAATTCTTCACAAAAAGAGTTGTCAAGCATTGGTACAGGCTGCTCAGTAAAGTGGTGGTGTCCCCATCCCCGGAATTGTTCCGAAAATATGTTGATGCGGCACCTGGGGACCTGGTTCAGTGGTGGAATTGACAGTGTTAGCTTAATGGTTAGAGTCTATCATCTTAGAGGTCTTTCCCAACCTAAATTATTCTATGATTCTACAGATTTTAATGCTCAGCTTAAGGTTTAGGCTGCGCAAGAACATTTCAGAGCAAAGAACCACCAGAATCCCCTTTTAGGAGCTGGTCCAAGGTCCCTTCCAGAGGCTGGGGGACAGCAGCAGCCCTTGTGACAAGGCTGGGCTGTAAGGCAGTGAGGCTGGTTGCTTTCCCCTCTGCCTCTCCATGCCAGCTTGGACTCTGACTCCTGGTGAAGCAGCATTGTTTAAACCTAAAATACGGTGTGGGGCCCCAGAGCAAAGTCAACATTATACAGTTACAACTCCAGAACAGTTGGATGGTTACACAAGTCTGGTGACACAGCAAAAATAGGAGATTGAAGAAGTTAATTATTTGGTTTCTAATGCTATCTGGTTCTGAGGCACTGTGGAGCTTTCCAACAGGCTCTGGGTGATGGCCTCATCCTCTGCCCAGAAGAAAAAAGCCATGCAAGTCTGTTTGGAGATGCTGAGCTCTGGCACAAAAAGCATCTATTGGTGAGTGGAGTTGAGGTCTGTGGTCATTAAAAAAGAAATACTGAAATGATCCACAGGAACCTGAGTTTCAGTCCAGCCATCTGGGAGTTCCTCAGTGAAAGATCAGTCTGGGATAGAAGCTGAAAGACCCAGACCTTTGTATTGTTGTTAAGTGGTAGGAATTCAAGAGGTAAAAGGAGTCTCTCAAACCAATGTGGAAAATTTGAAAAGCCAAAGGAGGTCTGATTAATCTCAGGGAAGAAAATGGGGGGAAAAAGTGAATTGTGTGGAACTTTAGGAGAGGCTGACTCTTGGCAGAGGCAAGGAAGGGAGCAGAGCGAAGATATGTGATCAGCTCACCATACAAGCTGCCAGTGCACAGGAGGGAAGGAGCCAGTTGCTGCTGCTGTGTTCCTGCAGAGGAGTATTTTACACAGAAGCTGGATAGCACAGCACTGGGTGGCCATCAGTGCAAAAGCAGTTCATGGGATGCTGGTGCAGAGAGTACTGTGGGACCACAAAAAGGGACACTGCCATGAAAGAAAAGCTGTGAGCAGTAGTAGGGAGAAGGGTCAAACCCCAGCCTTGATGGCTGTGAGGTTGTCCAAGCAACTGAAATGTGTGTGAGCGCTTAATGTGCTGATATTGTACCTGTATACAAAGTCTTATGAATAACAGGAGAGGAACTAAGCCAATACATTAGCAGGGAACATTTTCCACAAGTTCCAGAAGGGGAAACATTGGCTACCTCCTGCCAAGCAGAGATTATTTCTCATTTACCATACCAGAACGTAGTGTGTTTGTGTCACTTCTGTCACGCCCACTGGGCTTTATCTCAGGGTTTACACCAAGCAAACAAAATGGGAAATTTTACTCTGAGTGGAGGGAAATGAACATCTACTATGGGAGCAGAGGGAGCCTGGACCTGCCACCAACCTGCTTGTTCCAAGGTACAGAGGGAATTTACAAAGCCCCTTGTTTTACACCACTACAGCAGAAACTGCCAATTTATGTGGTAACAACCCGGCAAAAACAAGTCAGAGATTTGTTGTGATTTGTGGCATGTATCTGCTTGCCAAAAAAATTCTTAACACATTGCTATTTGGTAAATCATAGAAACAATTGTAGAATGGTTTGTGTTGGAAGGGGCCTTACAGCTCATCTTGTTCTGACTCCCTGCCATGGGCAGGGACACCTTCCACTATCCCAGGTTGCTCCAAGCCCCGCCCAACCTGGTCTTGAACACTTCCAGGGATGGGGCAGCCACAACTTCACTGGGCAACCTGTGCCAGGGCCTCCCCACCCTCACAGAGAAGAATTTCTTCCTCATATCCAGTCTAACCCTGCCCTCTCTTACTTTGAAGCCCCTTGTCCTGTCACTCCACACCCTTATTCAAAGTCCCTCTGCAGCTCTCTTGGAGCCCCCTTAGGTACTGGAAGGTCCTCTATAGTCTTCCTGGAGGCTTCTCTTCTCCAGGCTCAACACTCCCAACTCTTTCAGCCTGCCTCCATAGCAGAGGTGCTGCAGCTTTTGGATCATGCAACTTTTGGAAAAGGAGCATGCTTTGTATATTCTTAACATCTCTGGGAAAGAACTGATTGCTAGCAATGAGAATGTTTCTCAAAGACATGACATCCAGGTCTCGATGTGGTGTGTGCTGATTTGACGAAACCCACTCACCTGGATCAATGTGCATCGCTGCCCGAGCCATGAGGTCTGGTGAAGACAGGTGAGGATGGAAGAGTCAATCCCTTGTGCAGCTGGACCATGCCATGTCAGACACAGAAGATGCACAGGGATGCTGCTTCATCCCTGCCTTGGCTTGAGGTACAGATGGCTCCCTGGGACCAAACTTTGGCACATCCACTGTAAAGTAGATCTGGAGGGGGGGAAAAGGTGAATGCAGTGGGGATGTGAGAGTGCTTAGTGCAGGACAAAGTCAGAAGCAAGTGTGGGAATGAGGGGATGGCAGAGATGGGCTTTCAAATGGACATCCTTGTCATGGCCCCAAGATGCATCCCTCCCGATGGGTTTGGAGGGGGTGCCCTGTGCTGGATGGTCCCAGGTCAGAGGGGGCGAGGACCTGCTTATCTCACAGTGTGTCCCAGCTGAGCCCTGGACAACAGACTGGAGCGGGGAGGAGGAAATCAGCTGCTGCTGGAGTATGGGGACACACTGGCATTTCCACTGTGAGGAAGTGAACCTCTGCTTGGGGATGTTGGAGAAACAGCCCAGTACAATGTGCAAAGACCATCAAGCCCTCAGGATGCTTGTGAAGCAGTTGAGCTCACCCGAGCCATGAAACTTCCCACATCAACCCACCTGCTGCTCCCTCCCTCATCACCCACAATGGTCTCACCTGGATTATGGCACCAGGTTTCCCAAGGAACAACAGAATTTGCTGGAAAAAGCCTAGTGATTTTTACCCTTAGGTAACTAAGACAGACTCCCAGACAGGATTTGTGTCTTGGAGCAAAAAGAGCTGGAGATGTTGTTCCTCCTGGAGACGAGCCAAGGCTTGGTGCAAGCCCTGAGTGGGTGGGGTGTGTCTATGAAACAGGCTGGAAGGAAATATTAGCGAGTTGAGCTAAGATCGTGAGCTGGACGAGAGGGAGGAGAAGCAACATGGGAGAGTTCTGTGTCCGCTCCGTTCTGGTGACTGGGGCCAACAGGGGCCTCGGCCTGGGGCTCGTCCAGCATTTCCTGAGGATGCCAAAGCCACCACAGTGGGTGTTTGCAGCCTGTCGGGACCCCAAGGGCCAGCGGGCACAGGTGAGTCGGGGGTGGGAGGCAGTGGCTGTGCTGGGGAACAGGAGCACTCGGTGCCAGGGTGGAGGTTGGAGCTGGGAGGGAGTTTGCAAAGGGCTGGAGCTGCATCGAGGCACCCATGGCACAGCTGGACAGGGTTGTTCATGGGAGCAGCTGTGCATGGGATGTGTGGAGGGCACAGAGGTAGGTGGTGTGTGAGGGAGGCACAGAGCATTCCCCGTCTATTGGGACTGGGGCAGTTAGAGCTGGGTGCTGGGCATGAGGCGATGTAGGGACAGAGCTTCCACAGGCTTAGGCTGGCTTTGCTGGGAGAGCCTTTGCACAGCTGTTCCAGCTGTCAGTGCCAACATCGTGACCCCTCTTGCAGGAGTTACAGAATTTGGCCTCCAAACATCCCAACCTGATCATCATTCCTCTCGGTAGGTTCACTCTTGCCCCCAGTTCCTCTGGCAAATGCCTGGGCACTCATCACAGCCCTGGGAGCCCCACACTGGAGGGAACTGTGGGGGGCACATTCCTGAGGGGACACAGGGGAACCCAAACCACCACAGGGCCACTGACCTCCCCTGTGTCGGCTCTGCAGAAGTTGCTAACCCTGCCAGCATCAAGGCAGCTGCAGCCAAAGTTGGGGAGCACCTGGGGGACTCAGGGCTGAACCTTCTCATCAACAATGCTGGAATTGTCAAGTCTAATACACTTGATACCGAGACACCGGAGACCATGACTGAGATTTATACCACGAACACGATTGGGCCTCTGCTGCTGGGACAGGTGAGACCCTCATCCAAGCTGGGCCATCCCAGGGGAGCATGAAAGGTTAGTGGGAGGGGACTCTTGGTTGATGAGAAGCTTATGGAGCCATGGGCTGGAGGTCAAGAGCTGGAGTCTGGCACGCTGGGGCAGTGGGAAGAGGAAGGAGGATGCTCCAGTGCTGGTGCCAGTGTTGCCCACTGTGGAAGGAGC
>JAWWEU010000020.1:13803838-13830597 GCA_035583155.1 Acropternis orthonyx
CGGCGCCCCGCTCTGCCCCTGCCCGTCCCCGCCGCGCTGCCCGCGGGGGACCCGCCGCCGCCTGTCGGAAGCCGGGGCCGGGTCGCGGCGGGGCGAGGGCGCGGCGGGGCGCGGGGGGCTGCGGGCCGCCGCCTCGCTGCCGCACATCGCGCGGGGCCGCGGCGAGGAGGGCGGCGGGCGGCGCGGCAGCCCCTGCCTGCTCGTGGCGCTGCGGCCGCGCAACGTGGAGGCGGAGCGGGAGCGCTTCTTCCGCGCCAGCTTCGCGTACGACCCGCAGTTCGAGTACGCGGAGCCGGTGCCCGCCGCCGTGCTGGACAAGTACGGGGCCGCGTCCGACCGCTTCGTGACTCAGGTGAGGCGCGGCTCGGGAGGGATGCTCGGCCTGGGAGGAGGAGGAGGAGAGGGAACAGGGGGAGCCTGGCTCGCCCCCTCCCACCCGTGAGCGCGTGCGACGGTGTGGGTACGCACGTGGAGCGGGGATGTACCGTGGTGGGACCGCTCCGTGGTGGGGTCGGCCAGGAGCTGGTACATGGACCGTGTGATTCCCACACACACACACCACCGTGGGCAGGGACATCTTGCACTACACCAGGTTGCTCCAAGCTCCATCTAGCCTGGCCTTGAACACTTCCAGGCATGGGGCATCTACAGCTTCTCTGGACAACCTGTGCCAGGGCCTCACCACTCTCACAGTGAAGAATTTCGTCCTGATGTCCAACCTAAACCCACCGTCTGCCAATCCAAAGCCGTTCCCCCTTGCCCAGGTGAAACCTCACGGCCTGCTTTCCTTCCTGGCTGCTGCCTGAGCCTGCTCTCCTCAACGCCTTTTGTACCCTGCCTTCAGCACACTTACACTGTGATTTCTTAAACCTGTTTTTAGTTATCTCACCGACCTGCAGGAACAGTGCATGCTCTGTGGGTGACGTGGGTGCTGGTCATACTGGTGCTGGATGATGCTACCAGCATCCACCCATTGGCCAAGTTCGATGGGCCTTTGAGCAACCCGGTCTAGTGGAAGTTGTCCCTGCCCATAGAGTGGGAGTCGAAACTACATCATCTTTAAGGTGCATTTCCACACAAGTCAGCTGGTTCCTGCTTATGCTGGGAGCTGTGATCCATCAGGGGCACTTTGCTAGTGTGTTTTTGCACTTGTTGCTGTAGAAATAGCAGCCAAGGAGCTGGATCACGTGTGTGACAGAGTGTGAAGTGGTCCTTGGCCTGAATATCCTGGTGGTAAATATCCTGGCATGTTTTCTGGAAGGCCTAAAGGTTGTCCAGTGTGGCAACATCCTTAAGGCACCAGCAAATATGGTCAGTAATGACATTGGTTGGTGTAGACTCCACTTAAGGAGTCTGTATTATTTTGTGTAACTGTTTCTGGGTTGCCACTACTGCAATGTTCCCAACTTGCTCTGTGCTGTGGGGATGGCACTGAGCAAACAGCTCCTGGTCATTCAGCAAGAGGGAAAAGGCAGGAGCCTGCTTTCAGGATGCTCTGCCTGCAAACGAGCCTTTCCAGGTTGCAGGCAGTGGAGCTGCTCCATGCTTGGAGCTGGGAGCCTGGCCATGCCCCCAGAAGAGTTGCTCCCTGGGGGTGGGCATCCTGCCTCTGGGAAGAGCATTCTTTCTGCCACACAAGCAAGGCAGCAGATAAAAACCTCTGATCCTGAATTCAAACTGGCACACCAGAGCTTTTTCTTTGCACCTCCCAGTCGGGAGTGATTTGTTCAGATAACAACTTCTTTGCTGATTTATTGTTTTTTGAATGTTTACTTATTCCTGCATCACTGCCCATGTCTCTGCCTGGATATTATCCAGATGATTCAGGCCCTTTCTGTAAACAGCTTTCTAAGCAGTTCATCATTCCCAGTGCCTGCCATACCTCTGCCCCAGATAAACTGGTGCCAGCAAGGCTGTTGCAGGAGAGACACTCTGACTCCTGCAAAGACCTCGCTGGCTTTTCAGCATTTCCCTCCTGCATTTCCGTGCTTTTTCATTCCCTGAGCCATGCAGTAAAATGAGTTGCTCAGAGCTATTTCCCCCCGTGCTTTTTCTTTTGGTGCAGTTGACATACATCACAGTAAAAAATTAATAACATTATTTTTCTCTGGGCAGTACTTTGAATGAATGCAATTAAGAGCTTGTAACCACTATAAATGGTCTCATCCTGGATCCTAAAACCTTTTGCAAGAGACTGTAAGTGTTGAGTGTCTCTGCCAAATGTTTCTCTGAGTTCTTCAATGTCCGTATGATGGGACAATATTCATGTCCCTGTTCCTTTGCTCTTACCCTGCAGTAACCTCTTTCCAGTCTCTTTTATTTTGGGAAGTCTTTTTCCTTGTCAGCTAACTATTAGCTATAAACTGTTTTTGTTTTCAAAGACCTTCATTAATCATGGAGCTTAAATAAATGAGCCATTTTGCTAAATCAGCATCCTTGGACACAAGCAGACAAACCAACACCAGCTCTCTGCTTCCAGCTGCTCCACCAGCTGCTCTGCATGTGCTTGGGGGGGTTATATTTTTTTAATAGAAAAATTAAATAAACCAGGAGGATTCTTCCAGTCTCATGGAGGCTCATCACCCTGCAGATCACATCCCTGGTTTGTCACATGAATGTGAGCAGCACCAGCACAGAGCTGGGGCTGGGGGATTTGTTTTCCCACTGCATGTCGTGGGTGCGTGATTTGGAGATGCTCAGAACACTAAACCTGATATCTCAGGAATTTTACTTGCCAGGACGTGCACCGAAGTTTGGGGAGAAGTGTTCTCTTTGGTTGTCTTACACCTGGGCACCAGCTGTGCTGAGTTTCTCTTGGCTTGGTGCTTCTGGTCCCCTGGGAGGAGAGAGAGCAAGTGGCTGAGCAGAGGTGGGAGGATAAAAGGTCCTTTTTCTGCCTTGATCAGCAGGAGGTACTTTGTAGCACTGTAAAAATGACCATGATCATCCAGTAAACAAAGTAAAAAACAAAAAAAGCCCCCTACAAAACAAAACTCGGAACACAAAAACGGTGCACAACTTCTGGGAAGACTCTGTAAGTGACTTGAATTTAAAACAGCTGTGAAAGCTGCCCAGGGAAGGAAAATCAGTGCCTTCTGTAGGGGTAGAGAAGGTTGCTCGCCAGACGCAGATCACAAAGCCCCTTTTAGGGTCATAGAGTCGTTTAGGTGGGACCAGACACTTAAGATTGAGTCCAGCCATTACCCCAGCACTGCAAATCCCACCACTAAGCCATGTCCCCAAGTGCCATATCTACACATCTTTTAAACACCTCAAGGGATGGTGACCCCACCACTTCCCCGGGCAGCCTCTTCCAATGCTTGACAACCATTTCCATGAAGACATTTTTCCTAATATCCTACCTAAACCTCCGCTGGCAAAACTTGACACCATTTGCTCTTGTCTTATGAAGTGCTGGATGATTTGAGCACCTGTACTGGTGGTGAGCACCCCTCTCCTGATCCTGGCTGACCTTAGGGATGAGGGAAGGGATGGGACCTGCTCCACAGGGCTGTCTGAAGCCCATAGGAGAGCCAAGTGCGTTTGCTCAGCAGGAGAAGGTAAAAAACGCACTGTTCAGTAGCAGCACTTCATCCTGGGCTGGGAAGTTTGGCAGCAGCTCAGCCAGGTTTGCAGATGCAAAACTGCTGGAAAACCTCCAGAATTGGTTGAAAGTCATTGTCGTCTGTTTTGGGATATATATTACTATAATGTTAATATAAACTAATGTATATTCCAGTGACCGGAGAAAGTCGTTGCTTGAAAATGTCTACAATGAAAACACACTTTTGGGGGAGGAAACGAGCTAATTAATGCATGTATTTTATAGATGCTCCATAAATATTAATGCAAATAACAGAGCACATGCTGCTTTTATTAGAAGGCTGTTGGCTGTGCAGCAGGCTGGTCGTGCTGAGACCCTTTTTGAAGGAGCATTGCTGCAGAGGGTGATGCACAGCCTTACTGCCATCGTGGAATTCTGTGCCAGGCTTGGAATTCAGCGCTGTAGTAAGAAACTCTCAGAGTAAAAAGCAAGCTGAGAAGCTGGAACTCTTTGTGCAGGCACCAGATTTTGAAAGGAGAACTGAAAGCAGAAAACATTGAAAATAATCATGGCTTTAACCACAGTGTGATGATGCAGTTTCGCTTCTGCTTGGCCCCGTTCCCACAAGAGATGCTTGCAAGGGTGACAAAAGGCAGTGGGTCATGCTGATTGCGTGAAGTGTCTGTCTGGCCTGGTGGCCACCTCCAAGCTGGGTCAGTCTCCTTGGGTTTTTTTTTTTAGGTATTGCAAAACCACATCTCATTTCAGCGGCGTTAATCGGGGATTATCTCCGCGGGGTTCCTCGCACGTGGCATTTCAAGGTGTGTTTTGTAAGCGGGGAGGGTGTTTGCACTGATGTTTTGTTTCTGTGTGTGACAGGCAATCAGGATCATTCGGACAGTCCTGGAGAAGTATGGGACCTACGAGAGCTTTGAGGTCGCCACGGGTGGGAGGCTGCTGAGCAAGTGCCAGATCTGGTCCGTGATCCGAAAGTACATGCAGAAGGAAGGCTGCGTGGGAGAGGTAATCCACATCCCTCCGTTATCGCTTGTAAAATACAGAAAAATATTTATTTTCTGATAAAAAGGACTCAGATTAAGAAATGTTTTGGGTACAAAGAGGAAAGTTTTCTGCTCCGAGCAGTGGTGTCCTTTCATTGTCAGCTTGGCTGTGTTCACCGTACCCTGGCATTAGCACATGGGTGCTGGTTTCCCACCAATTTCCTATGGTTTTTTCCCATGTGTATCTCTCTTTTATGCTCAAGAAAGAGAGAGGAGCTGCTGCTTGTGTGCGTGGCCATGCCAGGAGCCTTTTGCTGTATGCATAAGGCATCAATTAGTGTTGGGAAATCATCTCCTGCTGTTGGTGGTGTGATGGCAGACATCTCCGACAGCTGCCTTCGCCCACATGGCCAAAAGCAAAGCCAGGGGTAGAGATTTCCTGCTGTCCTGCAAGACATGTGGGGTTGTGGTGCTTTGAAACCCCAGGCTTGGGTTTTAAGACTAGGAAATACGTGTTTAAGATGCAACAGTAGCCATGTGGGATGGAGCCAGGGGAGAAGTTCAGCATGTCTTAACCTGGTTTCTCTGCACCCCCAGCAGCATCCGGCATAGGATGTCCCACAGCTGCAGTTAAGGGGGCTTTTTTTCCTCCCCTTCTGCCAGCAAGATGTGGGCAAAACACTTCCACCATCATGGGTTCAAGGGCTGAGAAGGATTTCTGGACCTGGCCTTGCGTGATTTGGCTTGCAGGGCTACTTTGTGCTGTTGGCTGCAGGGCAGAGATCATGCAGTGCTGCTGACGTGGCAGCGTCCTTACCACTGCCTCTTGGCCAGACTCTATTTCCTACCTCTGATTTTTCACCTCCATCTCCAAACAGGGTTGTTGATGAGAGTTTCTCCAAAGCAACACCTTGCCCAGGGATACCCAGCACATTCTGTGCCTGCAAAAGAGGGAATGAGGGATCCCCTGAGGCCCCACCTGCCAAGGGAACATTCCCCCTCCAGCACCTTTGGTTTGCCTTGATCCCTCCTGAGGGTGTCCCTGGGATGTGGATTTGGCACCTTGATCCTCCTAAGACTTTGCTTTGGACAGAAGGGATTTCTGCAGATCTTTTCCTATAATTCAACTGCCTTTGATTGCCCAGACCCAGTCTCGATACCCAGACAAGAAACCGGCCAGTCTTAACAGACCTACACTTATGACTTGCTAGTTGAGCTCTGTGTCTTGGTTTTATTAATTGATCAATTTCAACTATTCTCCATTAATTGAGCTCCAGCTGGGCAGAAAGCCATCTTGTTTTCTTACATATTGGTGTGAAGTGGCTTCCTTCCAACCCTGTGTAATTCTCCCTTTGCTCAGAGCTGTTAAAAGTTGGACTCAATGAACCTTGTGGGTCCCTTCCAACTCAGGGCAACGCAGGGTTCAGTCACTATGTTTGCACACTGATGTGTGAGATCAGTGGTTGTTTTATCCAGGGCTTTTGATAAGTGCTTTTAAAACAGTTAAAGCATTAGTTTGTTCCTTTCTAACCATTAGAATTTTTTCTGAATGTTTCTGGGATAGGAAAGGGTTTCGCCTGCTCTCTGTGCAATGTTGGCAGAGCTTGCTGCCCATACAGGACCAAAACTTGCTGAAACTTTTGTGTCACTGATAATTTCACACCCTGTTGGGGAACTGGGCGGTTTCAGGCGTGTATCTCACTCCTTGCGCCTGTGTCTCTGATTCCTGACTTTCACCATCTGTGCCCTGTCTGTTCTGCCATGCCCTTTGCTTCCCTGAGATGTACTAAGCACCATGGCTTGCTTAAAAAAAAAGAAGAAACCCATGTGGTGGTAGCATTAGCCCAGAAACCGAGCTGCTGGTGCGTCCCTGCCCACGGCGAGCCCTGGCAGGCAGCACGGCCGGGCTGGTGGCAGCCCCTGCGGGCAGCTGCCCTGTGTCCCTGTCACCGACCGGCAAAGTCAGGATCCCACTTTCCAGCACTGCAGGCAGCACGCTCCTGGGTAAGTATTCATGCTATATTTAACCACGTGCCCTCAAAAGATGCTTTGCTGGGGATCCAAGCTGCAGATCCTGAAGCTGTTCCACTTTTCTTCTGGCTCAGGACAGAGGCGATGCTGCCGGAGCTCGGAGGTCTCCATATGGATTTCGGCGAGCTCACAGCTTGCAGCAGAGAAACACCCCGCCCCGTTGGTAAGTGCTGCATGGCAATCCCTGGGGTTGTGGAATGTTGTCGGCCTAATTAGTGCTAGCTGGTGTCTCCTGGGGTCCCATCGATGGTGTCCCACTACCTCTGAGCTGCCTTCTCAGTGTTGGAGGTCCTGAGCAGTGCTGGCTTCCCGGGCAGAGGCAGGAGCCTATGTCCTGGTGCCGTGGAGGCCACCAGAAGCCTTCCCTCAGTTCCTTGGGATGAGCTTTTTCTCCATCATTTCATCCACAAAATCTGAGCAGAAGCTTCATGGACCGTGAGAATGCACTGGGGAGGCTGCTCAGAACACGAGAGGTCACAGACCTGGAGGGCTGGCACTGCTGCTCCAGGAGCAGGATTTTGGCAGGAGTCACAGCCCCGGTTGTAACAACATCTGCAAAGCTGGAAGGTCCTGAAACAAGGCAAGTGGTGCTGCTCAGTGGGATGGGCTGCTGCAGCAGGAGAAGGGCTGCACTGGACAGCAGAATGGCAGCATGCAAAGCTGCAGTCTCCAGCAATGCCAGGAGTCCCTTTCCAGTGCTCCTGGGTGACTGGCTCTGCGGTGGGGAGCCAGAAATGGCAAGTCTCTTCTCTGCCTTGGAGGGATTCCTTTTCACACTGGTACATTTTAATTCAGGTAAGCAGTTAAGCTGTAAGTATTTTATGCTGTTCATTTGCCCAGCGTGGACTCTGTTACGCTGCACTTTTGGCTTTCATAATAAATAATAATAAATCTGAGTTAAAGCAAACCAATTCAGTCTCCTCTCTTTTTTTTTTTTTTCTAATAAGAGAAGAATTGTCATGTAGTAACGCATGTGCATGTCTTCATCCTGAAAAGTGTCAGCTGTGAAATAACAGATGGTTTGTGGAGTTAATATGTGTGTAGGGGAACAATTTTGATTGCTGTCCTGATGATTGCCACTGCCAAACCTTGGATGCAGGAGCTCCCAGGGACCACCTCCAGCCATGCTGCAGCTCTGAGTCGCTGAAATTGGGTGGTCAGAAAATGCTGCTTGGCTGACATGTTAACCCCTGTTCATGGAGTGCAGCTCCCTTGGCTCCAGTACTTATGATAGCCAGGTTTCCCAAAATAGCTGATTTTTTAGTATAGAGATGCTGACTAGTCCTGTGCGTGTGATGCCCATCCCTGCTGTGAATTGTGGGGAGCACACATGGTTCTTTCTGCGAGAGTGGGCTGGTGTGGAACCATCCTCACTGCTCATGTCGTGGAGCCTTGAATGGGAGAACCTGCCGGGGAGTCCATGGAAATGGAGCCAGAGCCTTGGATCCCTCAGGAGGTGTTTGTTGGGGAGGTACAAAGGTTGGACCCATAGCAAAGCTGGTGCTGTTGGGTGTTCAAAGTGGGGTTGTTTTGGTGGCCAAAGTTACTTCTCCATCCCATTGCCATTTGGGATGCAGAAGGGGGACAAGTCAGGTCTCCAGAGGAGAAAAATTGAGGGGAGCCCTTGGGAACAAGCGAGTGAAGGCAATGCTGGAGCCAGAGGGATACTGGAGGAGGCTGCTCAGGAGCTGCCTGCTCCCCCCACAGCACTGGCTCAGCTTTGTTGGCTGTAAAGAGATTAAAGGAGCTATTTCATCCCCTACATGGGATCATCTCTTTCCTCTCATTATCTCCCCCCAACAGCTCCTGCTGTCTGTGGTTCCTTTGGGAAGCTGCAGCACAAGCTGGTGATGGTGCAGCAGAGCCAAACAGTACCACCCATGGTGTCAGTGGCTTTTTGTGACCATCTGCCACCATCTCGGGCTCTGCTGAGAGCCAAGACCCCGCTGATGGCAGTTGCCTCCTCCTCCTTCTGCAGGTGGTGGTGCAGCTCACTGATGACCTGCTGTCCCAGGCGGTGATGATGGTGGAGGACAGCCGGCCCACGCTGGCCATCAACCTGGCCGGAGCCCGGCAGCACTGGCTGGAGGGGATGCTGCGCCATGAGATAGGTCAGTGTGGGAGGGGGCAAGGTGGCTGTGGATGGGGGGAATGCTGCGAGCGTCCTTGGGCTAACAACCTGGGGCAAGGTGGTACCCACAGGTCCTGCAAGGAGGCATCCTGCAGGAATGCTCCTTGGGCAGGTTTTGAAAGGGGCTGAGGCCACTTGCACCCTCTCTGCAGGAGGGCATGTCAGGCACCCACTTGTTTACCCGTGTCCTGGCCTCCTCCTGGCTACCAGAGCAAGCAGATGTCCCATGGCATCATCACCAGCCAAGACTGGAGCTGGCACCCAACTCTGGGCAGGGGATGTGGGAGGTGAGCCTTTTTGGAGACTATGGCTGACAGCACTCACTCCTGTCCCCCCTCTCCAGGCACCCACTACATCCGGGGGGTGAACAACACCCGCCAGCCCTGGCACAGCTCCGAGGGCCGCAAGCAGTACAGCCTGAAACCTGCCAACCCCACGGAGGAAGGCTTGGCCAGCCTGCACAGCGTCCTGTTCCGCAAGCAGCCCTTCCTGTGGCGGGCAGCCCTGCTGTACTACACCATCGAGCGGGCCAGCCGCCTCTCCTTCTCCGCCCTCTTCCAGGACCTGGAGCAGTACGTCCAGGATGCCGGCGTGCGGTGGGAGTACTGCGTGCGGGCGAAGCGGGGCCAGACTGACACCTCACAGCCAGGTACCGGGGTTGGGGGGAGTGCAAAGCCTTTGGGGTTTTGGGAGGGATTACATGTAATTTTTTTTTTAAAGGAAAACCAGCAGGTGGCTGTGTTCTGCTGGGTGGGTTGAGCATCACCAGTCCTGTAGTCGGCACAGGCAGCCACAACAACCACAGACTACAAAAAGCAAATTAATTTCCTTTATTTCACTAACCAGGGGATCCCCAAAGCAACACCTGGGCAGAGGTACACAGTATCAGAGGATCACTGGCCTGCTGTTCACAGGCTTATCAAGAGTTACTCCCAGGTGCAAGGTCACTTGAGCAATTTACAATTGGACCTACCAGTCTTCCACTTTTAACCCCTTCCTCCCAACACAGCAGCCCTCTCTCACATCCCTCCCCATCCCCAGCACCACTCTCCTGTGGGATTACACTTGTCCCATGGGAGTGACTTGCACAAGCTTCTGCAAAAAGCAGCAAAAGGAAAGGAAAACTGAGCTGTGGAAAACCACTGTGGATGCATTTGGATTCTCGCAGTGGTTTACCATTAAAAAAATTACTTGGGAAGAAGGATGAAACCATCCCAGTGAGGTTTGGGGGGCTCTTGCTGCACCCAGCTGCCTCCCCAGTGCTCATCCCTTGGGACCAAGCAGTCCTGAGGCCGGGAACAGTCGTGGTGCAGTGTCCTCATTCTGTTTATTGCAGTCAGCAGACATTCAGGCAAGCAGTGGGTGGTGGGAAGCCAGGCTCCCTCTCCCAGGCCTCTTGTGCTCTTCCAGGCTGTTTCAGTAAGGACCAGGTCTACCTGGACGGGATTCTCCGCATCCTGCGCCATCGGCAGACCATCGACTTCCCGCTGCTGGCTGCACTTGGAAAGGTAATGGCTGGGAGCTGGGGTGAGATGGGGAGTGGCTCATCCCAGAGTCCCATCCCTGAGATCACACAGGCTCTCTTGATCCCATGGCTTCCCAAAACCCAGTCGTTGCCTGGCAGCCCTTCCACTCTTCGCCTTTCCCTGTGCTTACGGGTCTCGGTGGAGCAGGGAAGGGCTGCTGGGTAGGATGCAAGGAAGGACAGGACAATCCATAATCCTCTGTGGGAGACTTTTGGGAAGAGGCTTAACCCAGCAGGTTAAGCTTTGCTGGCCCTCGGCCATAGCAGTCCTGCTGTCACCTGGCCCTGCAGTGACAGAAAATTACCAGAACCACAAATCCTTGCAAATCCCACACCCCCAGCAGCTCTCCTGCTGCCTCCTCCCAGGCAGGAGGGATATTTGGGCAGTGGAGGTGGCGGGGTGACCCGGGTGAGCTGCAAGAGGGCCAGATGCCCTCCTTGGCACCTGCCAGGGTTTAGAATGGAGGGCGTGGACCCAGTCTCCCTGCTTCCCATCAGGTCTCCTATGAAGATGTGAATCGGCTGAAGAAATTTGGGGTCCTGGAGAAGGCCCGCATCCCCCATTTCATGCAGGACCTGGAGCGGTACATGAAGCAGCTGGATCACATTGTCACCACCAACGGCCTGAATGAGGAGGAACTGGAGCAGCTGCTGCCTGACTGAGGGGCATCCCCCAAACCAGCACCCCAAGGGTGTAACTGGTGCCATTTATTGGGTATTTATTGGGGCTGGAGGAGAGGGCAGAGCCCGAGCCAGGCGCCTGGGCGGCCGCTGTGCATGTACCACTGTGTAGGGTAGCGCGGCCGAGGGCCAGTGTGGTTAGTGTTGATGTGTTCCCCCCCCCAACATCGTCCCTGTGTATTTTGGGGACGGCTGTGCAGCTCCATGTGGCTTTGGGGAGCTGGAGAAGAGGGTTCAGGGGGAGTGAGGGCAGAGCTGGGGCGATGCGCTGGTCCCCGAGGGCAGAAGGTTGTGCTGGGGGAGTTGCAATGGAGGGGATTTCCATAGGGTCCTGGGGCTGCTCCCAGCACTGCAGGGGCACCTACATGGGGCCAGCAGACAGGGCTGGGGCTCTGGGCTGTGCCTCACAGGGAATAAGGGCTGGCCTGCACCAACAGATCTCCCCATGGATGCCTTTGCCGCTCCCTACCTCTTCCCTCATGCCCCCCACCAGCAGCAGGAAGGACTTTAATCCCCCAAATACCAATCTCCACCCAGCTCTGCACCTCAACTACGGCCACCCTGCCTGGCTTTGAGGACTCAGGGTGGGGATTGGGCTTGATGTTAGTCAAAAGCGTGTAATAAAGATGATGTAATGGAAAAGACGTGTGGGCAAAAGGCTGTGGATAGCACCAAAAACCAGGCTGGCACCACTGTAAGCACCCACTGTGCATCTCACTGGCACACACACAGCTGCATGGTCTGGGCTGGTGCGTCAGGAGCAGGAAGGGGTCACGGGGGTGTGTAAAACAACATACTCGGCAGGGACATCAGTAAGTCAAAGTAGGCAGAAGTTAAAACTGCCCTGAGCTGTACCTGGTCTCTAACACATCAACTCTGCAGCAGCCATGGCACCCCTGGGAGAACCCTCTTCAAGAAAAACCCCAAAACAAAACCCACAGCTTCTTGTCTTACATCCCACTGAGCTCCTGCAAAGGTAGCACAGGCCAGTCTATGGCTCCAGAGAGCTCAGGCTGAGTCCCAAAAGCTCCAAGTTTGGCTGCAAGCCCAGTTTGCAGCAGGCCCAGCTGCCCCACATGCCTGATCCCGCAGGGCAGCCGCAGTGCCTCCTCAGGGTGCAGAGGCTGTGGCAGGCAGGGCAGCACAGACCAAACTTGGGAAAAGGAGGAAAGCACTTGCCTCTGGGGATTCTGCTTCCCTCCCTTCCAGATCTCCAAGAACATGCTGGCAATTTTCACAGCTCCCCTGCAGGAACTCACTGCCAGCACAGTCAATTAGACTCTGCTCTTTAATGTACTATTTCCTCCAACATTGCACTCCCCAACCTCGAACGCGATACAGCGCTGCTTTAAAAAGGTATTTACGCACATCCCAGCATCACCCCCCCTTGTCATCCCAAGGAGCAAGGCCTCAACCGGCACTAAGACCCAACCAAGGGAAGTCTCTTGCAGCCTTTCTACCGGAATGGCAGCAGCGACAGAGGGCAAGAGCTACTGCGATGGTTTCAGATTGGTTTCAGTCGCATCCCTGATGAAATAACAGCACGGAGATGAGAGGTCGTGTTAATCCATCCCCAGCCAGGGCTAGAAGCGCTTCATCTGTCGGCGTTCTTGTCGGCGCTGCTTCTTCTCGTTTGGCTCCTGAGCAGCGGGTGAAGACTCGGCTGTAAACCAGGGCCCCAGGATGTTCACCCACAGCAGGTAGAGCGCACGCCCCGGAGCCTGCAAAACACACGTGGCACAAACTCGGGTCACTCTGGGGGCAGCGCTGGCAGGGGTGGTGCTAGAGTCAGGACTGCTGGTCCTTCTGAGGGAGACAAAGGAGCTGGAGTATCTCTACAGGCTGGATGAGAGGCATCAAAGGCAGTGGTGGGCGGCCAAAATAAATGGCCTGATTTAATTTCATTTCATTAAGGAACTTGCATACGTATACAGCTCTTAGGCTTCATATATGGAAATCCCAGCATCGGGTCTGAATTACCCAGAGGGATCCAACTGCCCAGACATTCCGTCTCTCCTTCCTTCAGAAAACACACCGACATTTCTCTGAATTGAAAAAAAAAGTGATCCAGATGGTCTTCAGGGGACAGCCAAGTCTAGGCTGCCCTCTGCCAGGCCAGCTAGAGAGGAATTTGTGGGTGAGGACTGAAATGAGATCAAGGACTGAAATGGGGTAACTTTCCATGCTCCCACAATTGCCTTCTGTATCTTTGTGAGATAGCCTCAAAGCACATGTGGGAGGTTTTAACTAACTGGAGATTTTTTGCCTGTCGGCACAAGCAGCTTTAGCTGGAGGCACATGGCAAATGTTTCCTGAGTAGAAAAGAGTTTGGTGTGTTAAGGGGAAATCAAAGCCTACAGCATTTTATCTACCAATAGGCACAGTGTGCAGCAGATCCCAGCCCTGTTCCCCACTGAACAACTGAGAAAGCCAAACAAGAAGAAACACTGTTACAGTCACAGAAAAGCTCTGTGCTCAAAGACAGCTTTGCTCTGCCTCAGGGTGCTTGTTGCCCTTTCACAGGACCAGAGGGAAAGGCAAAGTTCAGCCTAGCTTTTGTGTGGTTGACCCAGAGGGATCAGGACTTCTTTCCCTTGTGCGGCCTCATTTTTAACAAGATTTGACAAGGAGATTAAAAAAACCTATCAGAAAATAGCTTGGGCCTGAAACAGGACACTGAATTGAAATGGATAAAATAAATAATGTCTTCAGTCCTGAAGACAGGGAAAGACAGGGACAATGCATAGCAAGCACAAAAACAGCAGCAGCTGGGGCTTACCAAGAGCCAGAAGTACCAGACATAGGGCGAGAAGCAGCTCAGCACTTGGACTATAGCTGTCAGCAGGATCACATCCTTGAGGTGCCTGAGGGAAGAAAAGCAAAGCATTGAGCTCCCAGCCAGCACAGCCTGTCTGCACCACCTCCAGGGAGCGACCCTGCCCAATCCAACCCAACCCAAGGACTGTCCCTGCAGCCGTGCTTTGCCCCACACACAGGTATCTGGAAGAATCTGAGCAGCAAACAAACAACCACAAAAAATAGCCTGATGAGTTAAAGAGCTGAACTCCCTCTGAAAAAAGGACATTGAGAAAGCTGAGGAATGGATGGGGGATGACGAAAATCAGCAACAAAACCTCCACCCACCCCCAAAGCTGAAACAGCAGGCAGTGCCTGCTGATTTGACACCTATCATGATGTAAAGTATAGCTGCTCATGACTGGCTGTGCTGAAGGGAGCCATGAATCTTCCCTGTGCCATTTCACAGGCTGACAGACACACTCAGGGTCATCAAAGGACAAGCACACCACTGCAAGCTGAGCTACAGCAACAGACAGCTCCTCCTCCCCTCCTGTTTATCTGACTCCAGCATCTTCCATGCCAGCCTGAGGCAGAGCTGGGAGCAGCTAGGGAGGGGAACAAGCTGCCCACGCCTCACCGCCACCATCGGGGGATCTGACACCCAGGAGAGGTAAACAGGTACTAGTTTTTCAACACAAGCCTCAGGGTATGCTATGAAGGGTAAGAAAAACACCAACTCTCACACTTGTTAAATCATCAGCTGCTGGAGTAAGAAACCGTGGAGTTACATCCAAGACTGGAGACTAGAAAACAAAAGGCAATGGCAAAGAAGTGCAAAGCAAACTGCCATAAACATCGACCTCAGACACTGCAGAATCCACCAACTGCTCCAGGACAACACATGGAGGTTCACTGACCTCGGGCATCACCACAGGCCACAGAGGGGTGAGGGCAGAGCTTCCAGCAAACCCAGCTCCTCCAGAGACCAGCAAGATGAGCCTTCCTCAACCCCAGAGCAACACAAAGCATCCATTTCAGTTACAGACAGCACAAGGGAAACACCATCAAATCCACAGCATTCCAGAAGCAGCTCCAAAGCTCAGCTGAGGGGCAAGAAAACATCCACTTCTTTCTGAAGTAACCACTAGCCTAAAGTGGTTCCCTGATCCCCAGGGAGGTAATTTAGAGATACAGGGTAAGGACGGGAACTTCAGCTTTGCAGGTTTACTTTTTACAGCTCTGCCTCCTCTGTGTTTTGCAAATCCTGTGCCTCAGATAAGCATCAATTCATTTCAATGTGTCATAAACCTCAGCCCAATTGCTCAGGCAGGAAAACCTCAGTGCCTCAGTACCAAGTACATCTGCAACCAGGACTGCAGCAGTGCTACAATTGTGCTTGTCACCTTTTCAGAGCAGATAATGAGATCCCTGTGCTACCTCCTGTCAGCCATTTCCCCTGACAGCACCATCACACACACATGGGGCACTTCCTGGGGCACCCTCTCTGCCTTGCACAACTCCCAGGCATCTCCCACAACCAGGGGGGCACCTCAAAGATCAAACTTCTGTATTTTCTCTCCTTGACTGCCCCACGTTTTGTTTCACTAAAAAAGTACTCAACATATTTTGCAATTCCACTCTAGAGAGCCAAACCAGTGTAAAATGGGAGAAAAACATGTGGCTGATCAGCAGAAAAATTAAGTCACTATAGGATGAAGTGGGGGTAAAGCACCCAGCTCAGAGTCACAGTAGAAATAAGCCCCTCTCCTCCGAGCCACCTCATCCCTCAGCTGAGTCTCTTACACCAGACATCTGAGTCACTCCTGCTGCAGGTACAAAAGGTACCACTCTAACACAGACACAAGGTGAGAGCTCACCCTGTCCACAGACAGCAGGTTCTGTGCCCCACAAGTTGGCCTGCCTGCTGATAACATCCCTGGGCAGAAATCAAACTTGTGCTAGAGAAAGTAAAACCACACAAATCAATATATGGCCCTGCCAGCATGAGAACACCTGACGTGACACAGAGGGCTCAGATGGAAACAAGGCCCCACTGTGCTGCTTCAAAAGCCTGGCAGCAAGGAAAGGATGGCAGTAAACTTGGAACTGTAGGCCAAGGACATGGGAGGGAAAGGGCCAAGGACCCCCATACCTCCCTAAGCACTTGCTGAAGATCCCCAGCAGAGGCTGGACCAACAGACAGAGGCTGAGGGCAGGGAGGACAGAAAGCAAAGCCTGACATGTCCACAACTACCTGGCAGTTTTCTGTAACTAGTATGAGGCTCACTGCTGGAAAAAAAGTAAATCTAAAAGGTATTTCTGCTGTTCCAATACTGTTGCCTCCTAATTTTATTTAACAGCACTTTTCAGGAATTACTGTTGTCTGTCTCTTGACCAAGGACAAGACAGTTACAGTAGCACCAAGAACAATGGACAGGCAGACACTGCCTGCAGACAGACACAAGGAATGCACAAGCATGGGGGACAGAAATGGCTGAGGAGGTCACAGGAGCTGGCTGAGACAGAGGGGAGAATTTTCAGCGTGTAGAACAGTTCAAGACAGGGCCAGTTTGCAGCCACGATGGGGTAACTGGCAGCACGTGCCCTTCTGCTCTGTCAAGCACCACCTGCAGTGCTGGTTTAAAAAGAAAATACAAATCACTGTGTGCTGCAGCAGCATGCACAGTGTCAGTGCATGAACGATGGTTGTAAACTTCTGCTGAGCCGTTTGTGATCTCTTACCTCTGCACCGCAGCCCTAAGAGCAGTGACTGAGGCGACAGCGCCTGTGCCAGGCTGACACACCCACGTGGCAGCTCCTGACTGGCGCACACCAAGCCAAGTGTTCGGGATAATCGGGACAGTTCAGGTACACTCTCAGAAAACACGGCAACAGGCTTTCCAGCGCCCCTCAAGCCCACAGCAGTGAAGGGAGCCGAGGCGGAGGCTGAGGCCTGGCCTTCTCCTCGGGGGTCTCTCCCGGCTCTGCGTGCACGCTCAGGCAGCAGGTCCTGCTCACCTGGACTCGTGCGGGTGTGGACACTCACTCTGCCATCCCCTGCTCCATATTCAGGTCAATTCCCCCGTCGGCAAGGCTGCCATCGTCTGTGAAAGACGGCTTTGCCATGGAGTTCATGGACCGGTAGCTGGTGCCGTAGACCACGGAGCTGAAGGCGAAGGCGAGCTGCAAGGACAGCGCGGTCAGGCCCACGGGCCCGGCCCGGGGCCCGCGGGGCACGGAGGGCCCGGGCCCGGGAGCCCCTCCCGGGCAGGAGACGGTGCCAGGCGCTCACCCACGTCCAGGCGGAGGCGGCGGGGTAGAAGATCACCAGGTTCACCAGAGCGTAGATGGCCTGCGGAGAGGGTACGGCTGGGCTGCCTGCCCGTCCCCACCCCGGCCCGGCCCCGCCGCGCCCCCCACCCCCGGCCGCACTCACGGAGGCCCCCAGGATGATGCGGAGGTAGAAGCGCAGCGTCTCCCGGTTCTCCTCGAAGATCTGCTTCTTGCCCTTGGTGCCCGCCTTCCCCTTGGGCTGCGGAGCCAAGAGAGGCGGTCAGAGAGCCCCCCGGAGCCCCGGGCCCCGCTCCCCCGGCCCACACTCACCGCCATGGCCGCGCCGGCTCCGCGGGCGCCTCCCGCGGACGTGACGGGGCGGAAACACCGGGGAGGGGACAGCGCTGAACCGGGAGGGGACAGCCCTGAACGGGGGAGGGGACAGCCCTGAACCGGGGAGGGGACAGCGCTGAACCGGGGAGGGGACAGCCCTGAACGGGGAGGGGACACCCCCTCCACCGGGGTCCTCCCACAGAGTGACAGGACGGGTCAGGTTGGAAGGGACCACAGTGGGTCATCTGGTCCAACCTCTCCACGCCAGCAAGGTCTTCCCAGAGCACATGGAACAGGATTGTGTCCAGATGGTTCTTATCTCCAGTGAGGGACACACCGCACCCTCTCGGGGTGATCTGTTCCACTGTGCGGTCATTGCAGAGGAAAGAAGTTCTTCATGTTCAGGTGGGGCTTCCTGCGCAAGTTTCTGCCCATTCCCTCTTGTCCTGTTGCTCAGCACCACGGAGCATCCTCTTGGCATCCCCACTTTAGATAGCTATATACACTGATCATGTGCCTTCTCAGTTGTCTCTTCTTGAGGCTGAGCAGGCCCAGCTTCCTTAGCCTTTCCTCATAAGAAGGATGCTCCAGTGCCTCAATCATATTTGTTGCCATCCACTGAACGTGCTCCAGAAGCTCCCTGCCTCTCTTGTAACCGGAGAGCCCAGACTCCCTGTCCCCTCCACAGGCCTGGGGACACAGACACCTCCCACCCCCCACACACAGATCCTTGGAGGGCTTCTCTGCTTCTCAGCCCCAGAGGACCCCAAGACCTTTCCCCCATCCCCACCGTGCAGCCACAGGGTTTGAGGTGCTACTGACAACCCTTCCCATTTCAGCCCTGCCTTTTACAGCCCCTGTCACCTCCCCTTGGCTCTTGGGAAAAGGTCCAGCACAGCCATCAGGAGCCTGGCCTGAAGCCTCCATAGCCTGGCTGGCTCCTGGGAGGTGGTGTGACATATGGGGTGAGAGCCCCTTTGCCAGCCTCGTCTTCCCGTGTAACAGCCTCTGTACAGACAGGATGCTGCTCTCCAAGCTGCAAGCTCAAGAGGCACTGGCTCACTTGCAGAAGCTGAGCCTGTCCAACATGTGACTGGGACCATCTGCAGTGCTCCCAAGCCTTCCTAAGCTGGAAACGGCCTTAGCTGTAGTTTTAGCTAGAGGTAACTTGACTCTGAGCCTGCTCCTCAACAGAAGGAACAAAATCTTCCTGTCAGCTTTTTCACACCCTGTGCCACAGCTCTGTCCCAGTCTTACCCACTCTGGCCCCTTCTGACCCGCTAGTCTGAGCCCTTCCCCAAACCTTTGAAAAGGACACATCTCTGAGTTCTCCACAGGTGTTTATTGTCCTGTACGTAGGAGGGAGAGGCACAGCTGGATCCCCAGTGACCTGCAGCTGTGGCTGTTACCACAACACCCCTGAGAGAAGCTGCAGGCACGAGGAGGTGCACAGCACCAGGCTGGGGGCCGTGGGGGCCAGCAGGAGGTAGCTTGTCGTGGTGCAGTAGTGCAGCAGCATGGCTGAAGTGTGCAAGTGTCTGCCCAGGGCAGGGGGAAGGCACCAGGATTGCCAAATGTCACAGTGCTGGGCAGCAAGGGCAGATCGTGGCTTCCTCCTCACCAGGCCCAGCTGACTGGTGCTTGGAGAAGGGGGGTTTTGTTCTCCAAACACCCGCCTCCCAGAATATGGCTCAGCAATACCACATTTCAGTGTGTGAGGGACCTGGCAGGGCACGCACACTGTGCTTTGGAGACGCTGTCTGTTTGACAAACCTAGTGGAATGGTGTGTTTTATCCTTTTTCCAACCACTTTCTTGTCCAGAAAGCATCCCCTACACTGATAGCCAAAGTCAGACAGTGCAGATTTGCACCTTTGTAGTGTTACCCCCACTCCAGCTATCCCAGGGCTGCCTGTACCTTTATTCCTGCCCACATCCTTTGCCTTCTCTGCTCAAAACCTGGCTGCAGTGTGTGGATGGTCAGTGCCACCACAGAATTGTTTGGCTGTCTGGGAAGAATTTCGTTTTGCCTGCCCATGGCAGGGAAGCAAAGCAGCTGGGTCACCCTGCTTGAACAGGAGCCTGACGCTCAGTGCCTCATTCCCATGCTCTCATAGGAGGGCAGGATGCAGGCAGGGAAGGGTGGGCTACCCAAGCTCCCAGCCAGCACCTGGGCTTGTCCCTTTGGGGCAGAGATGAGGGACAGAGCCTGGAGGAAGGGGTTTGATTTTGAGGGGCATAGATGGGGGGTAGGGGACACAGGGAGGAACTCACTGTTCTGCATGGCTGAAGTCATAGCAGAAGTTTAAGTTGCTGGGGGGCTTTGGGATGGGAGGGGGGGTGTCAGGAATGCTGATGTTCTCCAAGTCCAGGAGCCGCAGCTTGAGCTCCATGGACAGCAGGACATCGAGATCTGTCTGCGTTCGCTCACTCGTCATCTCCTTGCCCAGGAGCACGTTCAGCCCATCCGTCCAGAGGCAGAACTGGGGAAGCACAGCATGAGCAGTCTGGGCAGCTGGAGAGCCCACCTCTCCCCTGCCTGTGGGTCCCACCCCCAGGAGCACACACAGGACTCAATCCTCTGCCTGCTGTCCCCTGGGAAGGAAATCTGGCCACCCTGTGCCTCCCCAAAGGGCCCCTGGAGCTCACCTCGTACCGGGTGGGGGCAATGAAGTTGAGGCAGTATTCTTCCACATCATGCACGATGGAGAAGGCCAGCTCCAGGACATCCTGCAGGGATAGCACAGGATGTAGCCAGCTTTTCAGCTGGACTCTTTCCAGACCCAGCAGGGTTCAGGGCAGGAGCTGCCTCTCAGTCTCCTCCTCTGTGCCCCAGGAAACCCAAGAGGTCTCTGTTCATGAAACCACCCAAGCTGCCACCATTCACCCACCACCAGCTGAGCAGGAGAGCATGCTGGGCCCCCTGGACAGGGAGGGGTGTGAGGTGCTGACCTTGTTCTGCTTCCCGGAGCTCTTCTCCTTCGTGTGTGGACACTCCTTCCCCACCAGCAGCATCTTCATGTCTGCCACCGGAACTGGGGCAAGTGGAGGAGCTCTGAGCATCTCTTCTCCCCTTCTTCCGTTCCCCTCCCTCCCTCTTTCCTCCAGGTCCCTGGTGCTCAGAGCCCACCACAGGCCAAATAATGGGTTCATATCCATTCACAACCCAGGGTGGGGGGCTCAAGCCACTCTGCAGTGCCCTTTGGGGAGCCAGACTGCCCCAGGCTCAACTGGGAGGGGGGGGGGGGTGAGGCGGGGCAGAGGACTCCCCTCCCTCCTTCCCACCCTCCCTTTCTCTCCATCACCTACTTTTCTCTGGCAGACTCTCGATGGGGGCAGAGTGCACCCCCTCCTCCACGTCCCCATAGTGCAGTACCTTGTGGTTGGGTGACAGACGGCAGTACCACAGCTTGTCTGCAGCAGAAGGGCCATGAGAAATGTTCAGCCTCCCCCTGCTGAGATCCCCTTCCCAAGGGGGACAGAGCTGCCCCCTCATCAGCACTCCCCATTTCTCGCACCCCATGGGTTAGCCCACACCAGCTGTCCAGGGAGCTGGGCACGCTACTTCCACAGATTAATTGTGACTTCTCTGGTGGCAGGGGCATGGGGACAAGCCTCTTTCCCCCTCCCGGGACCCCCACCCAGGAGCACGGGGCTGGCACCCACCCTGCCTGCGGCGGCTGCTGATCTTGCGGAAGAGGGTGCCCTCACAGAGATGCAACAGGCGCTGCTGTCGGATCAGCTCCAAGAGCTCTGGCTTCAGCCTCTCTCGCAGTTCCCTGGGGTGATTAGCAGCAGAAGAAGAGCATGGCCACTTCAACAGGCACTCACTGACCTCCCCAGCCCCACAGCATCACCACCTCCAGCCCACTCACAGCACAGGCACAGCCAGCGTCTCCTCCTGGTGCAGCCGCTCCGTCTGCCGCAGCTTCAGGATCTCGCTGTAGTTCAGCACATTCACTCTGGTCTTGAATACCTCCAGGGAGGTGGGCTTGAGGGCCAAGGTCCTGGTGATCTGCTCCCGCACCACCTGCATCACCTGCGGGGCCCAGGACGTCAACCCCAATCTGGTGATGCTCCCCAAAGCCCCTGAATTTGTGCTCCCATCTGAGACCACAGCATCCCCTCGCACCTTGTCAAAGTCCTCTTGGGTTGCACGCATCTCCTTCCAGGTCTTGTTCACCAGCTGGATGCAGATGCAGAAAAGCTCTTCGAAGAAATGATCCTGCCCGAAGAACATAGGGTAAAAGGCCTGAGCCGTCTCCGAGCCTGCAGTGAGAAGGACAGATGATGCCAGACTCCCTAGTTTTTCCAGGGGATTTCAGTGTCTAGTAGAACCTGGACATTTCCCAGCCCTACCTCCCCTTCCCCCGCTGTCAGCCACACCAGAGCCTGGTGGCCCCATGGATGCAGCCCCTTGCCCTGGCAGCTTGTCCCCACAGGCAGCAGGGCAGGGAGAAGGACAAGCTGGGGCGCACACATACACGGCTCTCCGACGTGCAGGATCTCGCAGAGGATCAGGGTGAGCTGGATGCTGCTTCGGGCAAAGGGACATTCATGTTTGTCTTCTCGGCTGCTGTTCTCGAGGACGAACTGTAGGAGAGGGATATACCTCACATTACGTGGGCCATGAACTTGGAAGGCTGCCCTAACAGTGAGGCTCTGACATGCCACACTCCTCCTGAATTCCTAGTCAAGCTGACCCCACCCAAGTAAAGCCATCCCTAACAGAAGTGATTCACTCTCCTCAATATCCAGCCCCAGTCTCCTCCTTCCCCCATGGCAGAGCATGATCTGGTCACAGGCACTGCAAGTTGGAGTGTAGCTGATAACCTGGTTTTGCCCAAAATGCCACAATTTGCTCAAGGCCTGAAAACCAAGCTATGGGAAACCCCACAAAAACTACAGGAACCTTCAGTGCCACCAGCTTCAAATGGCTTCTCCTACCCACAGGGAGAACTCAGCTCCATCTGAAACAGGGCAACAGTAGCACACTTGCCCAAAAGGGACATCCCCACCTGGGTTTAGCCAAGGACAGGTCACAGGGAAAGGAAAAGAAGGTGGAGATCCATCAGCAGCTCTCCGCCAGGGAGCTCCCTGGGAGAGCACACGCACCCTGCTGTAGGCATTGGGGGTGTTCCTGGAGAAATACACCATGTTGTCCAGGGCAAGGAGTCCTGGTGGGGCACGACGGAGGTCCTCTGCTGGGTTGCTGTTGTTCTAGAACACAAAGGATGCAATTTAGCAGCTGCAGCTTTCTTCTCCAAGCAGCAGCCTCCTCCCAGTGCAGCCATGGGGTTTGCCTTTGAGTCCCATCAGGTCTGCAGCACTTGCTATTCAGGAGTCCCGAGGGAGCAGGAGGGAGGTACTGCATGGTGATCTATCAGAATTAGCAGGGACACCAGGCTTAGGGGAGCCATCAGGAGGTGCTACCAAGGCTGTGTGACAGAGCCAGCATGGGGCTGGGGAGGGGATGCACAGGGGACACACCATGAAGCCCAGCTTGCGGAATTCCTTGGCACACAGGGATCGCCGGCGCTCGGTGCTGAAGCTGCCAGCAGGTGCCTCGCTCTCCGACTCAAAGGCAGTTTGGCGCAGGGATTGGAGGAGCTCCCGCTGTTCCTGGAGGGAGAGTGGAGAGGAGGAGATGCCAGTGAGCCCCACACCAGCAGGTTCTCCCAGGACAAACCCATGATGAAATCAAATGTGCTGGGTTCACCCAAACGGGAACTACTTGTGCAGGTGGAAGAGACCAGGACCAGACTCATAAGGAGAGCACTCCCAGACCTGCGAGTAGGGATCCATGGAGGTCCTCATGCGATGCTCACACAGGTTGAGGCTGACAGACTGCAGCACATACAGGTAATGGGCCATCTCGTCCCCCAGCGGCTCAGAGCTGTGGATGATGTTCTACAGGAGATCACAAGTGAGAAGGTTCTCCCAGGCTGTTGCTCCCAGTTTCTCCAAGCCCAGAGTTCAATAGCCAAAGCCCAGCAGGTTGTGCTGCTCAACGGGGTGTTGGGAAGGGGGAAGCTCCCCTCAGGGTTGGGCAAGAGCTGCATGCACTGAACTGCAGGCAGATGGGAGTGCAACCCTAAGCACATGGGTGCCAGCAAAGCAGCACCCATAGGAGGTATCAAGGAAGGGGTGGGGGCACACAGGTAACCCAGCCATGCACGGTCACCAAAGGCTGGGACTCAGGGGACAGGGCCTGGGCAGGAAGGACAGAGAATGAAGCACAGAGCAGACCCTTGCACAACCCCAACTCCTCACCTTGTGGATAAACTGCCTGATGTTCTTATCTCTTAGGTAGTCCATCATGTCCTAGGAAGGGAAAAGGCTGTGAGATGTTCCAGAGCTCAGCATACTACCATTGCCCAAAAAACCAAAAAAGCTGGTGTTCCCACTGTTGACCCATTTCCCTGCTTTGCTTAGCTTTGGGCCACAGGCAGGGTGGGAACAGAAAGGATCTGGCGGTTTCAGGAGTGACACCTGTGAGCTGGAGACCTGCCTCCAGCTTCCACTGGCCTGGCACCAGGACTTGAGTGGAGCTCAAACAGATCCTCCCTACCAGGCTGCCAGGACAGACTGTGTCAGCCAAGAAGAGGCAGAGTGAGGACACTGACTTTAAAAATCTCTGTGCACCTCTTGCAGCCCTGACATCCTAAAGAACACATACCCTGCAGCAGAGCACCCAACTGCCCAAGGTCCCATCACAGGGTGGGGCCCACCATGGACAGCTCAGATGTGCCAGGCACTGGGGCTGGGCCACCAGTCACTCTGCCACCACCAGCTGTGATACTTATGCCATTTGAGACAAAACTACTGACAGCTGAGGGCTCTCAGCAGAGCACCCTGGTGACAGGGGCACTGTGGTGCCTGGCTCTGCAATGCCACCACAGGTCCTGCCTGTGACCCTCACCCGCCGCTCGGCATCGGTCGCTGTCAGCAGCAACGCAATGAGCAGGGCCATCGCCTTCAGTTGCAGCTCTGCATTTGTCCTGCGGGAGGAAGAGGAGGAGGATGTGAGAATCACCAGCTCTGAGGATGGGGCAAGTGGTGCTCTGGCCTTTCCACTTACACCTGCAGGTGGGTGAGAAGACAGTCCAACGTCACTTCTTTTTTGACCAGCTCAAAGAAGACACGACTGGTAGGTACCATGTTCTCCAAGATAGACAAGGAGAGTTGCTGGATAGATGCATCCACCAAATTCATATTGACATAACTCACTATCTAGAAGACACAAAACCATGGCAGGCTGAGCCTGGGGGACGAGGACAATGAGGAATACCAAGGGTACAGGCTGTAGATGCTCCAGAAGATGCTTACCTTCTTGATGAAGACTGTGCTAAGATTTTCCCAGGAAACAAAATCATGCTCCATCAGCTCAGTGAAAGCTTTCAGAGTATGAGCCAGCATCTCCCCTGCACTAGAGGGAGAGATGAACAAAGGCAGTGAAGAGGAGAAAGGAAAGAGACGGTTGGATTAGAAATGACTCTCACTTAGTCATCCCAGGAAGTAAGGACAGAGGAAGTTCAACAGCTGGAAAGCTGCATTACCATGGTACAAAGATCACTCAGGGAAACTAAACCACCCCATATCCCTCCCCCTGCTTCTAAGAAACATGTGCTGTGCTGCCTGGTTTTAGGCTCCACATTCTCTGTGTGATAGGAGCTCTGAGGAGATGCACCATCGCATCCTGAACGAGTCACACAGGCACTCGTATTTGGCAACTGGGGTTTTCTCAAGCTGCCTGAAAATCTCTTGCAGCTAAAACCTCAGGACAGAGGCCTTATTCAGGATGGCAGGAACAAGGAGCAGCAGTGGAGGCCAAGATGATCACAGGAGGTTTCAAAACCCATGAGGCTACAGATGACCCAGGCAGCAAGAGACGGGAGGTTCAAGTCTGGGCACATTCACAAGGAATGAGGACTGCAAATCCATGGGGACCTTCCCCTGGCTGCCAGCATGCACGGACACAGCCACACAGTACAGGCATCAACAAGTCATGAACACAAACAGAGTCCACTCTAACAACCAGCTTGGAGCTCATGCAGCATTAGCACGGGAGAAGAAAAGTCAAGGGCTGTAAGCAAGATCATGTGCTAATACTCACTCATTCCCTTCTTCCACAATGGAGTAGATTTGTTTCAAGCCATTCCTGCTGATGAACTCTTGAGCAAAGGTAACATCCTGGGAGAGGCTTGCAAGCTTCTTCAGTGAGTCAGTCTTCACATCCACATTCTTACTCTGGATCCCGCTGTACAACCGCTCTGCTTCTTGGTCCTACCAGGAAGGAAAGAATCAAGCCAAAAGGGGCTCATCGAAAGACTGTGAGAAGCTGGAAGAGCTGAAGTGCAAGTTTTGGAAGGAGTCTCAAGCTAGAACAGCCCCAGTGAGGAGCTGGACAGAGAGAGCCACCAGAGCAGAGACCAGGAGGAGCTGAGGACAGAGGTGAAGCTGGCATGACACCAAGAACACTTGATGAGTTGGCCCACGCATCCAAAGCATCTCAAGATGATTTAGTTTCTCTTCAAACTCCCCCAGGCTCCGCCGAGGGAAAATGAAGGCTGGGTCTGAGGCACCAAGGGGAGCCATCACGGGCTCAAATCACCAAGGCAGTCAGTGGCAGAGGGCTGGGAGCACCGCATCACCCCACTGCAGGGACATATCCCACCACAGCATGCAGCGGAGGAGGAGGAGACAGAGGGGGGGCAGAGGGATGTACCGGGGAGGTGGTCAGCCGCAAAATGCTCCCGTTCTTAATATCCCTGCGGTTCTGTAAGGAGAGAGGGAGGGGTGAGCAGGTGAGCGGCGCGGCGGCGGGGCCGGGCAGGGCCGGGGGTGTCTCACCGACTCGGTGATGTAGGTCTGCCGCCCGTCCGCGTACTGCAGCGCGTAGTGCTCCGGGTTGGGCAGGCTCCACCTGCGGGCACGGGCGGCCCGTCACGGCCCCGCACTGCCGGGGGGGCCATGCACGGGCTGTCGCGACCCGTCACGACCCGCCACAGAACGCGGTACTCACGCGTCACACACGTCCTTGAGCACCGCGGCGAGCGGCTTGGTCTGAGGGGAGAGCGCGGCCCGTGAGGCGGGGCGGGGAAAGGGGGGGGGAGGCCCGCGGAGGGGCTCGGGGGGGGCCGGGCAGTACCTGCTGGAGCTCGATGAGCTGCGGGATGGCTCCCACCATCTGGATGGCGATCTTCACCACGTCCTTGGGCGGCGGCATGGCTCCCGATGGGGCTCCGCAACCCGCCGCCAGTTCCGGGTTGTTGCCGCCGCCTCAGCCCCTCCCGAAGGGCCCGGCGGCCGCACCGGGGCCGCCCCAGCCCCGGCAAGGCCCGGCCCCCTCACCTGAGCGGGCGGGCGGGACCCGCCGCTGCTCCCGGGGCAGAGCCTCCTGCAGGGAATGGAACCCGGCGGGACCCGCCGCTGCTCCCGG
>JAWWEU010000020.1:13830697-13955674 GCA_035583155.1 Acropternis orthonyx
CTCCCGGGGCAGAGCCCCCTGCAGGGAATGGAACCCGGCGGGACCCGCCGCTGCTCCCGGGGCAGAGCCCCCTGCAGAGAACGGAGCCCGGCTCCCCAGCGGACCCCATCCCTGAGAGGATGGATAAGGGTGCAAGGTGAGAAACTCCGGGGAGGTTTTTGTTTTCGTTTGTTTATTCGCGTCAGAGAAGACTCTGTACAAATATCACGGGCAAATTTTTCTCTCCTTGCAAAAAAAAAAAAAAAAACCACCAAAAAACAAAAACCCACCAAAAAAAAAAGTATAAAAATAATCTTTATATATGAATCAAAAAGTTCATTTCCAACTGTAGGTTTTTCTCTAGGTATCCTTTTCTGGAGGTCGTCTAACTTGGTGGCGAATGTGAACACTGGGAAGGAGGGCGAGGGCCAGGCAGTACACCAAGAGCTCGAGCTGCACCAAAGCCAGGGAGCCTTGCTAATGTGTGGGCAGGACCGAGGGATTCCAGTCAGCCTCCATGTGGAGAGTGGAAGGTTCAGGGACTGGCTGCATGCAGGCTGGAAGTTCTCCCCCTGAGGGGTCCCACACCTCGGCTGCCTCACCAGCAGCAGCTGCCTGCTGCCAAACTGGAGTGTCCCATTATTCCTCCTGCGTTCTTCACGCTTTTCGCAAAGAGACTGATGATGCTTTGGGGCTGCAGAAAGGAAAAGTCCTTCCAGAGGAGTCCCACGAACAACAGGATGGCCTGAGGAGCCACCCCAGGGATGCAGGTCCCAAGCACATACTGTTCTAACCTCTGCAGGCTCTTCAGGCTTTACCTCCCTTACTGCTTGTGCTGCAGCTGGTTGTGTGGGTCACAGGCAGTGAGCAGCTATGTGGAGAAATTAAACATCAGCTATTTAAGTGGATGGCTGGAAGCTACCTCTCTGCAAGAGCCCACCACAGCCTGGCCTGGCTCTCTCTCTGGCAGTCTGCAGAGCAGGAAAGGCAAGACAGCTGCTACTAGAAAGATGTGCAAAACTAAAGACACTCAAATACAGGATCTGACCGAAACTCAGAAGTTGGGGCTTGCAAAATACAACACAAATCCATCAGGGCATTTTTACTCCAACTAAACTATATAGGGTCCAAGCCTGGTACGAGCTGATGATTCTAAAGGACTCAACAGCAGATTTTCCATTACAAAGCATGAAGAGAATTTTGCAAAAAAATGATGCAGAGAAAGCACTGCACTAGGCAAAGACCTGCCACAGGATCAGGGATTTGGGAGTGTGGGTGTGGACACTAGAGGAGCAAATTCAAATATACAGAAAACATGATCCTGAGAGAAGGGGAGGGGGAAAAAGCTCACTATTTTGACAACACCTACGTAACCTGTCACAGCAAAGTACCACTGAATTGTTACTGCTTGGTCGCCTTTCAGACAGTTGCAGGCTCAAGTGCAATGGTTGGAGAAGACAGCTATTTGCAAATATGAGCAGGTTCTGATGTCCCTGGAGTACCTTACAGGCACCAGCTGGAGCAGTCTTATCCTTTCAAACATCTCTTCACTCAGACAAAAACAAAAATTAAAAAAGAAACCATGCTGGCACCTCTTCTTTAGCCCTGTAGAAACAGCACAGCTGCTGGAAAAGGAGCTGGAGCCCCTGGGGTTGTGCATCAGCAGACTGGTGAAAGCAGAACCAGCATTCCTGCTGAAGCACAAGCAGGGAAAGACTCAGCTCCTGGGTGCCACCAGGAGCGCTCAGCTCCCGAGTCCCACGAGGAGGCACAGCTGGCTAAAAAAGTGCTTTTTCTTGTAAAACATACTCGCTTGGTCTAAAGTCACTGGCAGAAACAGACACTTTGGTGCCGTTTTTTCCCCCACCCCTCGATGCCTTTCAGAAACACAACTACCTCAATCTGAACCACTAACATGGAGAAATCTAACTAACAACCTCCGGGCTTGTGATCTGACCACGGTATTAGGGCTCCTTGTAGCAGCTGGTACCTAGGAGGTGCAAAGTGCCTCTGGGAGTGCAGGAAAAACCAAGGCATGCAGATTGGAGGAAGCTCAGAGAGGCACATGGGCAAACTCTACAGGTGAACTGGGAACACTCAAAACGTGGAGCCTTTGAAGTGAGGCCCAGGATCCAGTGGAGAGATGCAGGGGGCAAGCTGCAGGAGCATCTTGCACGAGCACCAGAGGAAGAAGCAAGTTACAGGGAGGCTCCCAGCCTTCAAGTCCACATCTCTTGGTTCTGAGTCCGTATGAAAGCATCTCCGAATTACTCAGCCATCGAGCTCTAGCACAAAAGAAATCCAAAAATAGACACTTTCCAAAGAGTTACAAAACAGTCTGTGTTTGCAGGGCTCGCAGCCGCACCGAGAAGTCAGAGGTTGAGGACAGGCACATCAAAGAGGTCACAGACGCCTTCACTCTCATCCAGGTTATAGATGTAGTCATGATCTCCAGGTGGAGGGGAGAGGCGGAGCAAGGGAGCAAACACTGGGGAAAGAAAGAGAAGCCCAGGGTTGGTTACAAAACTCAGCACTCCCACCCCGAGCCAGGAGCTGCCAAAAGGCACTGAGCTGTGCAGCCACCTCACAGTAACAGTCCTTGAGGTTGCTTCAATCAGCCTTGCAGTTCTGAAGAGACCCCTGGCTCTCGCACCTCTCTCAGGGACTGGCAGGACAGCCTGAACGCAGTCTGTGTCCAGAGCCCAGAAGAGATGAGGGCAAGTCTGCAGTCACTAAGGCTGCCAGCTGGATAAAGTCACACAAAAGGTCTTCCTCCCAGGAAGGCCACACCATGATGGGAGACTCTAAGACTCACCTTCAGATGACATCAGCTCTTCCAGCAGCTCAGAGTTCACACATTCTGGGGAAGAGACAAGCATGGTAGCAAAACACTCTGCTCTCCTGATCTGCTCCTGGGTAGTTCCCCATGTTCCCAGGGTGCTCCCCACCTTTGTTATCCCTTCTCTGGCTAAGGCACAGTGTGTACAGAAGGCAGTGGTGAAAGGAAGCTTGGGCTTAAAAGAGATAAAACCACGCAGTAAAAGTAATTCCAACACAAAACACTGCAAGAGAACTCCAGCTCTTGCAGCTTAAACAGCAGCTGCCAGTGCAAGGTCAACATTGCTGGGATCACACAGGGATGAGAGAGGCTGCATGGAGCATGCTGCAAGGATTGTTTCTCCGAGCTCTGTAGTGTTGCTTTTTTCCAGTCCTGAATTTTGCCTCTGTAGCTGTCAACTCTGTTTTGTCCTTCGCTCCTGGATCACTCCAAACTGGGAAGAATACTCCATAAAGCCACATACATTACTGTACACAGTAACCATCTCCTTTTCTTGTAAAACATACAACTTACTTTGGGTGAGGTCTTCTACAAGGGTAGAAGGTTGTGCAGCAGTTTATGTGTCACACTGTGAACTCAAAACTCACTCTTCAGATGTACTTAAGACTCATTAAGACTTCATCCACTATCTGCAGCAGCAGGTGCTGGGCAAGGAGGAAGGACGTTCTCCAGGCTGACTGCAGAGCTCAGGGCTCACAGCACACAGATGGAGGGCTCACATGTGTATGTGTCTGGGCTCGTGGAGTTTTTACACAAAGGCATGACCTTCACAAAGTATCTGCTAGAGCATGGAACTAGGGACAGCTGTACACCTCCTGTGACCACCACAAAAGTGCCCGTGTGTACTCAGCTCTGCTGAGCTGCGGGGCTACAAAGTATTCCACCAGCACTGAAGGGAAATAAACGTGCTGATAAAAAGTTTACCAGTTTAGGTTTATGTCAGACCAAATTCCTTTACCCCTCCTGCCCTTAGCCCAGAGTCTGTCCCACCATTAGGCAGTGACCCCTAGTCATCCCTTGGCCAGAGTCAGAACTCCAAACGCAAGTAACAGCATCCCCCTCTCCTACTGCTCCAAAATTACCAGCCCCACCAACACCACTGAATATTCTCTAGAATATTTGCTTGGATTAGCCTTGGGCAGGCTACAGCTGAAATGAGACCTAACAGGGATTTTTCTTTTCCATAGTGCTGACAAGCTGAAGGAGGAGCATGGGAAGGCCAAGCACAGATTAGTGTCAGCATGGGGACATTAAAGCCCTGCCAGTGCATGGCAGGGCAAGCTCTAACAGAGGTTGCTAGAAACATGAAGACAGAAAAATATATCCAGAAACCAGTAATTTTAAGAGTGCCTAACTATAAGTAGAGGGCTAGCAGCCAGCAATGACAAGCACCTTACAAAACCACATCCACAAAATAACCCAAAAGGGAGTGAATCAAACAAACTGTCCCACTTCTGTGGGTAGATGGGCACAGAGCAAAACTGTGATCAGGGAATGAACATACCTCTCATTGGATCAAACATCTCTGACAGCTCTTTGGGAAGTTCCAGTACTGCAAACACAACAAACCGCATGGTTTGGATCATTACATGAAGAGTCTGAAATGCTTTACAGCAGAATCTCTCACAAACCAACTGTACTCCTTACACACCCACATCATCGTATGCCATCCAGAAATTCTGCTCCCATACTCCCTGTCAGATATTTCTGCTGCAATAACAAGCAACAAAACACTTGAGCTCTACTACTTTAAGATGAATTTGCAGGAGCCCAGGGACATGAACATGGTATCACAGTCAGCAGCTCTGGAGTAACTGCCTGTCTGCAACCTCACATGGTGTCAGCTTCCACATGCTGCCTCCATTTACCTTGTGTAAGATGAGGATATAATTTTGGAGAGCCAGCAGGCCCACTGGGATGTGGTAAGCTATGTGCACATCCAAGGTCTAATTCCACAACCAAGATGACTCCAGACAGACAGCTCATGCTTCTCTCAGACACAGTAGCAGCACAAGTGTGAAACAAGCACTGTGTGAGCTACTTTTTGAGTATGAGTTCCTCTTCTAACCGTAACTTTATACACTGCAAGATCACTAAGAACGCAAGATCACTAAGGGTAGATGAAGCATTCCTGAGTAAAGGAGGAAAACAGAGACAAGTGCTCTCCTAATACAGGAAAACTCCCCGTGAGTTACAAAGTGCTCTCAGTGATGGCTGGAAATTCTGTATCTTCATATGGTCTCAAAAATAGAACCTCACACTACAAAAAGGACTGAAACAGCAGAGACATGTCATGAGGGTGTCCCTCGCAGATTTTCTAATACTGATGTCACAGAAAGCATCAGGACACTAGACAAGACACAGTCACCTTCTCACCAGGTTCCCTGGCACCCTCACAGCCTAGCTGACAGCAAAGGCAGAATGGAGTTCAGCTCCTTCCTCCAGGCCCAGCAGCCTTTCCCTCACTCCATGATTTCCCTCACTGCATGATTTTAGGGCAACACATGAAACAAGGGACCATACTCACCTCCTGTGGGGTCGGGCTTGATCGGCTCAAAGGAGGTAGAGGTGCTGGGCAGGACGGAGCTGCTGTCCAGAGAGGCAGAGGACTGGAGCAGCTGCGCATCCAGCCCGGCGGGTTGGCTGTCGGAGTCACCGCTGCCCTTGGGCTCTGCTGCAGGGACATCACACTCTGGAAAGGGCCACAGACACACACGGGAATGTCATCTCCCACCAGCCCCAAAGCAGCTGCTGCACAGGCTCAGCCCTTGCTGGCAGTGCTGGCCAAGCACAGGAAGAAAGCTTCTTGCTTTCCTCCAGGTCCTGTTCCTGGAGAGCAGTCCTGGTGGTGCCAGGCTGCACACAAGCCAAGAACATGCTCTCACAGCAATGAAAACAAGCCAGGTAGCAATGAACAGCTACACCAGGAGAAGCATGGCTAGCACAGTGAGGGAAGTTACTATCCTCCTGCTTGGGGCTGAGGGCTGCACTTGGAATACCCTGTCCAGCTTTGGCCATCCTCCAGTTCATGAAAGCTGTGGAAGATTCAGCTGAGGGCTACCAAGTTGGCACATGGCCTACAAGGAAGAGTGGAGGGAGCTGGGCTTGATCAGCCAGGCAAAGAGAAGCCTAAGGGTGATCTAACAGCAGCTTTCAGCTACCTGAATGGCAGTTACCAAATTTAAGAACTTGGTGGTGCCAAAAAACATAACATGCACAACAAGCATAATATGAACTCAAAGGATCCAAACTTCAGGATAAAGGAATTCACTGAGAGGGTGCTGCAGCCCTGACAGGGCTCGCCAAGGAAGCTGGGGAACTCCACTGCTAGAGGCTTTCAAAATTTAGAGGACAAAGCCACAATCAACCTAATCTAATATTCTGACAACCTTTTTTCAAACTGAAAGCTGAACTCCAGATGCAAAATGACCCTTTTGCAAGCTATTGCTAATTAATGAAACTGCATGATCAGTTTCTCCCATATACATGCCACTAGAGGCTGGCACTACCCCCTGCAGCCAAGTGCCTGATTTCCCTGAGCACAGCCAGTCCCACTAACCAAGGCAAAAGGATGGGCTGCAGCAAAGGCAGAGGTGCCCATTTGCCAGGAGCTCTCAGCGCTGCACATCTGGCAGTGTCAACCTCAAATGGGCCAAGGCTTTGCCAGCCACCAGCCTGTTCCTGCCTCCTGTAGCTCCCTCTCACCTGTGCCTGTGTTTTTCTGTGTGGGAGGGCCATGGTCCTGAGTGCTGGTGGGTGTTGGTGTGGAGGGCTGGGTGCTGCTGGGAACAGAGGCCTCCTGGAAGTGGGTGAGTGGTGGGATTTGTGTTTTCGAGGGTGCAGCTGCCTGGCACTGAATGAGGTCTTCAGGGGGAGGGACAGGTAATACAACAGGAGGAGAGCTCCAGGTATCTTTGTTTACTAAGAGAACATCAATGGGACCACTTGTGCTCTTCAGATGGATCTGGTACTTCTTCTGCCCATTTAGGCCCTGAGAAAAGTCAAAAGCAAAACACAGACAATACATTAAAATAGAACACCAGTTTCTCAGAGACAAGATGTACATGTACACACACACACCTGCCCTCTGCCCATGAATTTATCACTCACCTCAGGGATGGGAACCTCCAAACGAGTGCCAGATGGGGCTCGAATCACAAGGAGCGTGTCTCCTGTGAAAACAGACCAGTCAGGCTCTGCTTGGTGAGCAGAAGCTGTTGTGATGATAATTAAGCACTGATGAAGAGCCCCTCCTCAATCTCCCCATCTCCTGGCAATCCTCGATGAAAGGAAGACATCTACAGCTCAAGCACATCATACAGCTCCCAATGTGCCAAGGGCCCAGGGCACAAAGAACCTGCAAAGTTTCTCTCAATGCAACCCCGAAGACTTTCATCAGTGTCCTTATCAAGACTATTTCTTTTCCTTGGAAGGGCTGGCTTAAATTCACTCTTAAGAATATCTGAATCCTAAGGGAACTAGTCTTCATTCGGCTGTTACAAGCTTTTGTATGAGAATTATAAACAAAAGAGCTACACTGCCAGAGGAGAGATGGGGTTGAACCACGCTCAGAGGCCAGGCTGCCAACCTCAGGCTGGTGTACCAGCACCTGAAACCAACACTTCCCAGTCTCTACTGGCAAGAGATGCCTGGTGTTAGTTGTTCTGGGCCTTCACAGAGCCCAGCGTGTGTGGGGCTGGATGCCAGGCTGACAGCATCCTTCCTTTCCACGTTCTGCAGCTCCCTAAGACCTGCACCCTAATAACACAAGTCACGGGAGAGCAGCTTCCAGCCCGTATCTGCGTTTAGAGAAATGTGAACAGAGAAATACCAGCTCTGTGAACATCTGACATATTTAGATCAAGCAGCTTGCAGCTTTCACTTTGAATGTTTAAGCTTTAGTGTGGTTAATATTCACAGTTCACCAGTATTCTGCATTAAGCTTCACTTGATAATTAACACAGAAGATCCCCAGAGTGATAAAAGAGTGGATAGCAGAAAAGCACATCCCTTAATTTCAGATCAGGAAAAGGTAAAGGGATTAAAAATAACATAGGATTTGTCAATTAGATGGGACTTGTTAAACAAATCTTTACTTAAGAAAAATGCAAGAGACATTAAAAATGCACAGTAAAGCTCAAAGACACGAGCTCGAGCTTTAAGACCTGTTAGTCTCAAAGACAGGTGGTGGGTTCTATCTCCCTTGACAGCTAATATCCCAAATAATTTTACAGAACAGTGCACAGTGAGTTTCCACTTCCTTTTTGAATCTGCAAGTGCAAAATGGATCACAGCAACAGATGGGAAAATTATGTTTCCCAGTCACTAAAAGCTAACATAGTCTTACTTCTCTTTTTTTCTTTTTTTTTTTAAATTAATTCAAGTAATGAATCCATATTTGACAAGAGTCCAACCATGGAAATCTTGGAGAAAGCAAGATCAATAGCAGTCGATTAGAAAAACCAGGAGCTGCAATTCAGCCTGCACCACAGTTTAAGAACAGAAGAGTCCCAACAAAGAGTCTCTGTAAGATTCAGATGTTCAGGAGAGGGAAAAGAGTCGTGTAAGACATATTCATACAGTAAAACTGGACAAACAATGAAAAAACATGGACCAAGACTCTGTTCTAGAGGGAATTCAGACCTGACCTCAGGAAGATCTATTCTCTACGTATTTTGGTGAGGTCTGACCTCAGACACAAACTGGTTTACAAAAACCAGGTGCAATAAAATGCAAAACACTCAACCAGCCAAGCAATGAGCTGTCTGCTGGTCTCCAGTAAACTCTTCCAGACTGTTAAGAGTGATGTGGCCCCAAGCACTGTCAAACTGAAAACACAATCCCTGCCCCCAAAAGCACAAGCTTCAACCAGAAGCAGCAGTAAAGCCAAGGGGGTGGTGATGTAGTTTTTACACCAGTGGGAACCTGAGCAGTGTAAAAGCTGGTGAACAAGGAAAGCACAAAGGCAATGATGGCAAACAGAAGAGCTGGTGAGGCGCAGGGTGAAAAGAGTGCTTGGAGGAGATGAGGAGGGTCAGACACGGGTGAGATTCCGCATGGCTGGGGATGGTGAGGATAAACAGCTTCAATCTCTGCAGAAAGCAAGCATGCAGATGCAGGTTGCCAGGTCAGGAGAGGTCAGGCATCCACCGAAGCAGAAAGGAGCTGTGACTCTGCACCACTACAGCTGAGAAGAACAGTTTGCGTAGTGCACTGCCCCACTGCATGTTGGCCACCAGGATTATTTTGGTCTTACACCTATCATTGAAACTGGCAATAGAAGAAACAAATACTCCTGTGGACTTTCTTCACTTTTGCCCCAAAGAGACAGAATGTAAGACTTTTGATATAGGCCCCCCCCTCAACTTTAGAAATGCAGCACACAGGGGAGTGAGGGCAGAGCAAGTGGTGTATTCCCTTCTGTCTTGCTCTTCTCTATCTCCCTCTTGCCTTCTTGTTGGCAGGGAAGATGATGCAGCTGAGGGACCAGCTTTTATACTATTTCCCTGCTTATACCCCAATTTCTACCATGCATTAAAATGTTTCCTATTGTAAGAACATTGCCCACCCAAGCACTTCAAAATAAAGGGCTTCTAATGTAACACATGTACACCCACACATTGACATGGAGCAAAAAGACTTCCTTAGGAGAAACAGCTATATTCCTTTTAACACAAGTAAAAGATACTGCCTGCCTGCTCTTGTGGAAGCTACAATTCAGTGGCACACAAACCCAGGATGGCATCAGAGTTCACACTACATTTAACTTGATGCTGCTGGGCAGCCTGTGGTCTGCTGCCCACTCTTTCCTGGAGAATGGAGAGCAGCTGGGAGAGACTGAGAGAACTGCAGAATCACATCTTTATGAAGGAGCACCACTTCCTCACCTGTGAAGCACTTGCAGATATCTTCATGTGTCACATATGCTAATGTTTCCAAGGTTAAGGAGAAAGGCTGCAGCTTCCTGCACAGAGAACTCAAAGGGCACCTGGTCTTTCCTTCCTGAGCACAAGGAACACCATTCCCAGAGGGCTCTCCATGCCACACTCAAGTGGTCTGCAGGTGAGGTCTGCAAGCTGCATGCTCGTCAGACCTGACATCCTGAGATAGTTAAACCACAAGAGCAGCTCTGCACTCAAGAAAGTGGCTCCTGTGACTCAGAAAGAAGCACTTTTCTCATCAAGGTAAACACTGCAATGCTTTTGCTTCCAAAAGCCAGAGGAGAAGCTGTGCACCGCAGAGAAAGCAGGTTCCCAGGCTGGAGTGTCACCCTAATTCCAAAGCCAGGCACTGCCTTTTGACTCTTTCAGTGCAGCTTCTCCAGCAGCAACAGGTCACCACCGACCCAGCCCTCAGGTCCTCCGCTTTCCGGCCCAGCAAGCGAACATGGAGACAGAGCAATCAGTTCACACAAAGGATATCGACTGTTCTGCATGTCTTCTGTAACATTTTTGATGCTCTGCTGAACCCACATCTTCTGCTGCTCCAGCTCCTGTTCCCGCTGCTCCAGGTCCTCTATGTCTGCCTTCAGCTCAATCAGTTTGTGAGCTATTTCCCGTGTGTTGCAGCCAGGACCCACCCCTCTGGGCAAAGGGAAAAGGAGTGAGATGCATCAGCCTCTGGAGGCAACGAGAGCAGCCCCAGCCTCTCCGAGATGTTGCCAGCCCCTTACTGCCATCCCTGTCACACATCAAGGCCAGACTGCCTGGAAAGCCTTGGCTGTACCTGCCTTAGACCCCCACCTTCCAGCACAGCAATGTTTGGTACATCCTTCTACTTCCCACAGACCAGCAGGGCTCTTCCCCACCTCCGGTACCACGACAGGCACCTTTTCTAGCCTAAAGCACTGCACATAATTAGTTTGTACCAAAATAACAACTCTGCTGTAGGAGACATGCTGTACATACTTCAGCTCTCCTCACTGCTGCCGTCAGCACAGCCCAGCTGGGGGAAGCACAAGCATGGGTCACTGAGAAACCTCCCTCTGCACAGGGCATTTTAACCCCACCGTTACTTTGACCTGGACTAGAAGGGACCGGTGTACAATTTAGACCATCTATGCCACTCACTTCCACTGGATACTGTTCTTGGATTTCTTCTCGATCAACCCGATGCCTTCCAGGACATTTGTGATATCGTAGATCCGTCGCTTCTGTCGCACAGCCAAGGTATCTGCAGCCTGCAAAAAGGTTAGACATTTAACTCCAACCTCTCAGTCATGTTTAGCTCCTTCCTGCCTGTCAGACTAACTCCTGGCCAAGCACTGAACTCCCCACCTAATACCTCTCCTGTTCCAGCGCTTCAAGTTACAGAGATGAAACTTGTCTCATTGTCATGTGACCATGAAAAGTCACTCATCCTTCATTTTTTTTTCTTACCCTGCAACCTCCCTACTAAACAGAAACCAAATTCCAACCATTCTGCTCCCTGTGAATCCAAAAATCACCATTCAGCGACAGCAAAGCAGCGCTAGAAAACACTGATTCAGCAGCCTAAACATTCAGTGCTCCTTCAGGGTAAAAGAGAAGGGGATGGGAGGGAAAATGCTGAGACCTCTTTGCGTGACTGTGGACATTTACAAGGTCTTTTCTAAATCTGATGTTGCTTGATAGAAAAACAGCATTTTTTCATGAGGCACTTGAAAATATAGAATTTTTTTTCTGTTTGAAAGACAGGGTGTCAGGTGGAGAGCAAGCATGAGCAGCCCTGGGGCTTCCCTGCCTTGCTCATACAACTCTCCTCCCCTCAGGTTTTGGGACACAAAGAACTGCACTGTTTCCACTACCACACGGCAACCTGGCACCAACAAGAGTTAATGTGTGCACAGCCAGGACCAGCAATGCCAGCGGCAGCAGTCAGAGCGGGTCAGCACAGGATCCACAGTAACCACCTGGGACTTTGGAGACCCTACACTGCACAACTGAGCAAATCACACTAACCAACATGAACCCACTCCATGGACATCTGAAGCAGGAAAATATTGCCAAGCCCAAAGAGACAAAAATTTGGCACAGGCAAGGGACACTCGTCCAGCCCCTGAATCATCGGGGCTTTCTGGCACTTGCCTGCTGCCTGTGAAGAGTCAGAGCACACTTGCACCTGTGCCCACTTAAAAGGCATTTGTATAAACCATAGCAAAAAAAACCCCAAACAACCCTACAGAAAAGGCCTGGGATTAGTTACTTTCTCTAGGTGAAGATCTTAAGAATGCATCAGTAAGACGCATTCACAGAGCACTTCTCCACAGCCTTAAGGCATCGGCGACAACATTTGGCAGGTGAGTGTGAGCACACTCCCCCTCCTGGTGTGTGCCGGGAGCTCTAAGCGCTGCAGGGAGGAACAGTTTCTACGGGCATGTGTTTCTACAGGTCTCGGAGGCTTCACAGGGCTGGATCTTTACGGTGCCGGTGATCAAACAGCACCTCGGTGAGGGGCAAGAACGCAGAAGAGAATGAGACAGTCAAACCGGGTTCCAAACGAAGCGCGCAAACACGTGCAGCGCCAGGCAAGGTTCTGGGGAAGGAAGAGCGGCTGGGACAGCTCGATGAGGAGGGGAGAAGGGCTCGGATGGAAGGGCAGGAGGCGATGTGAGTGCTGCACCCCCGGGCATCCCGGGGGACCCCGCTTTCCCTGCCCCTACCAACCATAGGAGCACTACGGTTGGAAAAGCCCTCCAAAAGCATCCAGCCCAACGCGGCACCGCCAATCCCACCACCAAACCATGTCCCTAACCACCACACGCACACGCTTTTTGGGCACTTCCAGGAGCCGTGACTCCAAAACTGCCCCGGGCAACCAGCTCCGGCGCCTGGCCACCCTTTTCCGTGAATAAATGTTTCCTAGTCCCCAACCTAAATCCCCCGCTGCACCGGGGTGCTGCCGTGTGCCCGGGACCCCCCCTTTCCAAACCCGCTCCGGTCCCGCAGCAGCATCTCCCTCCGGACCCACCCCCGGGGGGCGGCGGACCCCTCGCCCACTCCCACCCCCCGCACCAGCTTCAGGTCGAGCACGCCGTCCTTGGCCTCCTGCAGCAGCGACACGAACTTGGTGGTGAGCAGCCCCAGGCTCTTCTCGTGGCGGCTGGGCGGGACCGCAGCCCCGCCACCGCCGCCGCCGCCGCCCCCGGGGGGCTGCGCCCCGCACTCCGCCATCTGCCCGCCGCCGGCTCCGCGGCCGCGCATCCGCTTCCGGGCCGCGGGGCTCCCCGGGAACCTCCGGGGCGGGGACGGGGACGGGCCGGGCACCGGGGGCTGCCGCCGCCGCCTCCCGCCGGCAGAGGGTCGGTCCCGCCTGGCCCGGCCATCCCCCCGCCCCGGGGGTCCCCAGGGTAAAGCCCGGGAAGTGGGGGGCGCATCCATCCCCTCGCCGCGCTGTGGTACCCAAGCCAGACCTCCGCCCCTGTGCCCCCCTCGCACCGCCCGGTGACAGCACACCCGGGAATCCTCCACGCTGGGAATCCCCCAGCCTATGCCCGGGGATTTGTGGCAGGGGGACGTCCCCAGCCATGGAGGATCCATCCCCCGCTTCCTCGCCCTCTCGCCTTAGGGTCAGGCTGGCATCGCGGCCCCCTGTCCCGTCGGTGGGGTGGGGTGTGACAGGGATACCCGAGCATCCCGCTGTGCTCCCCGAACGCCGGGAGCATGGAGAGGGGCTGTGTGCCCGGGGTGGGACTTCCAGGACGAGACCAAACAGACTCAAGCTGAGGCTCCGCTCAGGAGAGGATTAGGTTGGATATTGGGGGAAACTTCACGGAAAGGGTGGTCAGGCACTGGGAACAGCGGTGGAGCGACCGCGCCTGGAGTTGTTCGAAAGGCATGCGGATGTGTCACTCGGTGACACGGTTTAGCGGTGGGTTTGTCAGCGCTGGGTTGGACTCGATGATCTTGGAGGGCTTTCCCAGCCGGAATGATCCTATGATTTCTGCTCCCGAGCCCTGCGGCTGCCGCGGTTCCTTCCGTGCCCCCCCTCCCCTCCGCCCCCCGTTCCTGACGTCCTGAGCGCGGCTGCGGGAACACAATGGGGCCCTGAGGATCGCGGCTGCTCCGGCTTCCTCCGCAGCCCTGCCCTGGCCCCCGCAGCCCCACACAGCCCGCACACCATGGGCATGTCCGCGGAGGACGAGCGCGCCGCCAGCCCCAGAGGTAACCGGGATGATGCGCCCCGGGGAGGCGGCGAGCTGGGCAGGGAAGGGATGCTACTGTTCGCAGCACATTCTGGGGGCTCCCCTGCCCTCTGCCTCACCAGCCCCTGGACCTTTTTCCCCTGTGCCGCGGCTGCTGCCTTGTGTTCTTGGGTGGGGTGGAAGGCTGGGTGTGCTTCCCGATGGTGATATCTGCGCTGGGGGCAGCGCTGCTCACTGCACGTCTTATCCTCAGAGCTGCTGTCCTCCAAAGCCCAAGGCTGCCAGTGGCTACCCAGCAGAGCAGGAGCCTGGCTTGGCACTTGGCGACATCCCCGCGGGGCTGCAAGGAGTGGCTGGGGATGGGGTGGAGGGGAATGGTGAAACCAGTTGCTGTGGACAGGGACTGGTGTGTGATAACTGCGCTGGTTTTCAGCCCTCTGCTCTGTCCAGGAGGCCTTTGGCATGGCTTTGGAGCCTGTGCCAAGGGGAGCACTGAGTCCCCCACAGCGTGGGTGCTTTTGGGAGCTCAGGAGCCTCCCATCCTCACCTTTGCCTGGCTCTCCTTCATGCAAGAGCTGCTATCTCTCCATCCCTCCTGCTGACTCACTGCTGGAGTCTCAGCGCTGCTCGGGGCTTCCCAAGTGGCATCCGACCCCCTTAGACAACCCACGGTTGTGTTTGGAGGAGCAATGGGGACGTGTGTTCAGCCTGAGGACAGCCTGAGCTGGCAGGCTGAATCACAGTTTCCCAGGGCAGCCTTTTCACTGCCACAGCAACTGTGACAATCCTGGTCTGTGGTTGTGGCATCTTGTGGGGTACTTGTGGAAGAACCTACGTGGTGCCATGCTGTCCAGCTTCCCACATCAGGGTGTGCTTGGAAGTCTGCTGGCAGCCAGTTTCCTGCTTCCGACCTCAGGGGCCCTTCCTGCCCCACTTTGTTGTGCTCACTGACCCCTGGCTTCATCCCCAGACGAGGAGTGGCCAGAAGCAGAGAAGGCTGAGAAGCTGGCAAGAGGAGCAGCTCTGAAATGGGCTTCAGGGGTGTTTTACTGCCCCGAGAAACTGGAGGGGCTTGGGCATTACCGGAGCCGAGAGACACAGAGGAACAGCTCCATCCAGTCCCGGCTGAAGGTGGGTGTTTGCCTCAGCCCACCACATGGACACCCTCAGCCTCACTGCCTCTCCAGGCAGGGATCACACCCAGGGTGTTCTCCTGTGCATTGAATCATCTTTGTGTGCACTCTTGGCAAAATCTTTTTCTTTGTCTGGCGCTCTGTGGGGGAAATGCCATTGTTTTGGGGAAAAGATCTGGTAACCTCCACCCTCTGCCCCGCCCCCGGGCAGTGTCTGAAGTGTTAAAATGAGTCTCCCACATCTCCAGTGATCTTTCAAAATAAAACACCAAGGAGATTCAGCACATCTCATGGGGGGGAGTCAGCTCTCTGGATCACTGCCCCATCCCAGCAGCCTTTCCCCATGGCTGGGAGGAGGCAGAGCTCCAACCTGCCCCTGCCTTCAGGGCCCCACAGGGGAAACTCCATCTCTACACACCCACAAGGGCTGTTCCAATCCTGCTGCACACCTTCCTCCTCAGGGTGACCTTTTTGCATGACCCAGGGACCCAATCTGTCATAGCACTGCAACCTTCTCCTGATTATTTTGGAGATGGTTTCTCCTACTTGGAGTGTGGTTGAATTTCCAGGAGGCAACTTGTTTTAAGTGACGTGGGCATTAAATGGGTGGACAGGGCACGGAGATGTGTCAGTGCCACTTCAGGGCTGGAAATTATGGAAATCCATCTGAGAAGAGGATTTGTATGGCCACTGAGGTACTTCATGCTATCCATATGCCTTCGGGGACAACACAGGAGTGCCCTGTGACCTGCTGCTCTTTTGCAGAAGCACAGTAGTGTTTTAAAAGTGAAAGGAGACAACATCTGGTTACTGCTCAACCTGTGGCCTTGGTCACCCCAAAGCGATGCCCTTCTCCCACCTCGCGCACAGCAGTCATTGCCTCTCACCCCACTCTATATGGCAGCCATCCCTCCTGCTGCAGGGGGTTCCTAGAAGCTGGGTGTGCTTGGATCCAGTGGGATGGGGTCATCACAGAAGGTCCGGGAGATGTAATGGTCTGAAGGTGTGATAACAGGGGCCGGTGTGACCTTGTGGGGCTGGGAGAGTGCCCACAACACAGACCATGCAGGGCTGGGACAAACAGTGTAGGGGTCCTGCTTTCTGGAATTGCTCCACTGCCCCTCCACCCTTTTCTTCTCCCCAGTCGACTGTCCAGTCCTACCTGGAGGGGGTAAGTGTGGGGCTGGAGCAGCTGCGGTCGGCGGCACGGGAGGTGCAGAGCGTGTGCCAGGACCTGGGGGCTGCGCGGTGGGCGCTGCTGGACAGCGCAGACCACTTCCAGGGCCTCCAGCAGATGCGGACGCTGGTGGAGGAGCATGTGCAGCTGGCCTCCGTGGTCCAGGTGCTGCCACAGATCTTCTCAGGTAAGGCACTGGGCCAGTCCTGGTGGATTTGGGCTGGAAGGCACAGGGGAGAACTTCAGTCTGACCCTGGGCTCTGTGCAGGGCTGTCAGCAAAGCTGGGGCAGGTCACTCCAGCTTTGCCAGCTGGGCTTGGAAAGTCTGTGGGCGAGGATTTCACTGCCTCCCCAGGGCTTGATCCAGTTTGCTGTTCCCAGAGCCCAGACTCTTGCCCTCACCTTCTCCCTGATAACCTGCACCCACGCCCCTGCTGCAAACCCCCTTCACCCCCCACGCTGAGTCTTGGCATCTCTCCTCTCTCTCCCACAGTCCACGAGGCTTTTTCCCATACCCTGCAGCTCCTCCATGGGCAGCGCCTCCTGGAGGCCCACGCGGAGCTCATGATGGTGGAGCATCTCCGGGATGACATCCTCTCCCAGCTGCACCTCCGCGGGCTCTCCAGTGCCCAGGCAACGGTGCTGTCCTACTTCAGTGGCCTGCAGCAGCTCAATGAGACCCTGGCCAAGCAGCTGTGGGACATCGTGGGCAGCAGCCTGCGGCTGGTGCGTGAGGACCCCGTTCTGTTTGTCACCGCTGTAAGGATCATCGAGCGGGAGGAAAAAATAGATGATACTCTGCTCCTGGAGGCCACATTCCTGCCCCCTGGCCGCCCAAAGGGCTGGAGGCAGAAGTTCTACCACGTTCTCCAGGAGACCATCAGAGGAACCCACTTCCATGCTGCCCACATGGACGCTGAGGGGCCAGGGCTGGCCAGGCACTTGGCAGTGCTGCAGAAGGACATTGTGTCTGAGCTGCGTGTGGTGAAGGACCTGATGGTCCAGTGCGTCCCAGCTCACTACAACATCCTCAGTGTCTGCACTACCACCTACCACCAAGCCCTCACCAGCCACCTCCAGGAGATCCTCCGGGAGGACCTGGACAAACAAGGGCTCTTCCTCCTCCTTGAATGGGCGCTCCGTGTGTACCACAGGTCAGCACCAATCCTGGCACCAAAGCAGGGGGTGTTGTGGGTAGCTGGGTTGTTCACCAGCACATGGGTGGGTTTGGAGAGTGGCTCTGGCTATTAGGGGATGACCACCAGGAGGACAGAGGGAGAGGTAGGAACTCCTGGAAAACACAGGAGTTCTTAGCCCTGACCCACTGCTGCCTTTCAGCCCAGAGATGATGGGTCACCCTGACCTCCTCCCAGAAGTGGATGTTTCTGCTCTGGGTCCCTTGATGTCCCCTGATCTTGTGGATCAGACAGAGAGGAGATACGTGGTGAAAGTCAAGGTGAGTGGAACAGGGACCCCAGTGGCCACCTCTGACCCAAACATCTGCTCTAATAGCCCCAGACCCTGAGCCTGTGGAATGAGGTCCAGGACTCACTGCTGTGCTGTGTTGGGTCTCAAGAGAGTCTGTACTTGACTTCTTGGGCTGCCTGTGGTGGGTGTCCATCCCGCAGGCCAGCGTGGTAGAGTGGATGCAGAGGACCCTGGAGGTGGAGTTCAAGGAATGGTTCAGGGAAGAGGAACCTGAGACAGACCATCAGGGCTTCTTCCAGTCAGCCCTGCCCATCATTGTCATGCAGGTGGGTCCCCAGCCCCCTGGGTGCAGCTGGGGCATGGCCATGCTGAGAGCTCCCAAAAAGGGGGCTGTGGCCTTCAAGCTCTCCATGACTTACCTCCACTCTCCTCTCCTGCTGCAGATGCTGAATGAGAACATCCAGGTAGCTTCCTTGATCACTGACTCTCTGCAGCAGAAGGTTTACAACATGGCCTTGGAGGAGCTCGAGGCATTTTTGGGCCGGTCAGTGGAGCCCCTTGCACCCCTGCCCCTCCTCACAGACCCCGGGCCCTGTGGCCAAGCATCATGGGCTGGTGGTGATCTGCTGTGGGGGACCCAACTCTCATCCAGGTCACACAACGCTCAACAGCCTGCCTACCCATGGGGCTGCTGTCCTGGCCCTTGGGGGCATCAGCTCTCAGGGCTTGCTGCCCAAAATGCTTCTCTGCTGAGACCAAGGGGGTCCAGAATGGGTCCCGCTGTCCCACCCTGCCCAACGACCTGTCACTCTCCAACCTGATGGCAGGGTCTGGAAAGAGCCAAGTGAGCTGGGGGGGGGTTGTGAGAGATCCACATGCCCCCAAGAGCATCCCAGCTCCATGTCCTTGTGGTGGGAGGTCCGGGGCTCTGCCCGCCCCTGACGGTGGCCTCGCTGTGTTGCAGCCTGCGGGAAGCCCTGGCGCAGTGTGGGAAGGAGCACCAGCAGGACCGGGCCGTGCCCAAGTACTATGTCTCCTACCTACTGGCCATGCTCAACAACAACCTGGCTCTCAGGTAACCTGCATCAGCACCCTGTAACTCTTGTAGCAACCCCACCACCAAGAGGGAAGCCGCACACTCTCCATCCTCCTGCACGACCAGTGTCCCCACTGTGCTTCCCAGGCTACCTCTACCCTCTCTTCTCTCTCGTAGCAACTCTGTCTCCTCCCTGCACCCCAACGCTGCCCACAGAGAAGTCCCTGCCTCCCTTCGGGCTGCTCTAGACAGGATGCAGAAGAAAGCCTGCCAGCTGCTGCTGGAGGAGCTGCTCCTGGACCTGCAGGTACGTTTGTCCAGAGCACCTGAGGCTCACAGGGCTGCAACAAACCTGGCCCCAGCAAGAACAGCCTTACTGCAACACCCCAGACACGAGTTATTCCTGGGATCCAGGCTATCATCCTGCAGACATCTCTGCCAGCCTGGCTCCCAGACCTTGATAAACCACCCGATGTCTGGCACCAGCCAGCACTGCCCTGTATCTCTGGGACAGATGGTTTGTGGCCCCCAAATCACTAACAGACAGAGACCAGGAGCCAGGGCCCCCCCCGGCTGCCTTATGCTTCTTCTTATGGTTGTTCCATGGCAGAAAATCAACTGGAGAGTAGCAATGTCTGTGCAGAGGATACAAATACATGTGCAACTGCCCAAGTCATTTCCTGCCAGTGTAGGCAAATTTAGCTTTCCTGGAGTCTGGACCGAAAATCTGGAATAATTAACGGCGTTGCTATTTAGGGCTTGAATGCCATGAAAACAAAGGAAGAGCCAAAGGGTGAAGAGCTCGCCAGCAGCCATGGCCCCAGCAGAGACTGAGGGGAGTGTGTGCCCGCAGGCAGGAAGACAGGCAAGGACAGCAGGGCAGGAATAGGAAATCAAAACCCTCAGCCAAAAACATGTTATGTCTACACAAGGGAAGTGGGGAGGAATGGAAATCAAAAATAAAATCAAAGCAAGACAGGCCAAAAGCTTGCTGCCTACACCTCAGGTGCTGCATTGTGACCCAGGTAAAGCCCCAAAATGGAACTCTCAGGGTGTCAAGGAGGAGCAGCCCCAGAGGTTTCCATAATTTCCTAACTTAGGCCACTCTTTTATTTTTATATTAAGTTTTGGCTGTCAGCAGGGGCTTGGGTTTTTGCAAGGCAAAGTGGCCGTGCTGCCAGGCAGCAGATGGGCACCAGCTGTGGGTGTTGTGCCACTCTGAGCTGGCAGCTGCTGCGAGCGCAGTGCGATGGCGCAGGGCACACACGCTGCTCCTCTCCTTCTTTCAGCCCCTCTGCCTGCAGCTGCCTTCCCGCAAGTGGCTCTCTGGGTCCCAGCTTGTCAGCAGCATGTGTGAAGTGATCGACAAGTATGCAAAGGACTTCTCCCACGTCAGGAAACCCGTCTTCACGGTACTGGGTGTCCTTCGAACCGCTGCTTGTCTGTAGCGCAGGGAGGCTGGGCAGCTGGGTGCCATGCTGGGGGGCAGGATGCAGGGCATGCAGTCGCTGCTGGGTTTGCTGGAGAGCCCGTATACTCTGGAGCCGTCCAGAGAGCACTGCCATACAGAAATGTGCAGGGCTTTCCCCAAATCCAGCTGTTTTCTCTGTCCCTTCAGCCACGCGTCTTTCCCAGCAGGTCGTCCGTGGCTTGATGTTGTATCCAGCCCTTTTCCTCTTTGCCTGTCCCTGGGGAGCTGGGGTTTGACACCCAGGCGATGCCAGCACTTACAGCTCTGCCCTGCCCAGGTCCTGCTGATGGAGAGTGAGCTCCTGGTGGTGAGCCAGTACCTGCGGGCACTCATGCAGAAGAAGATGGTGTGCAAGAGCGAGGAGGAGCGCAGCCAGCTCTGTGACCGCCTGCTGCAGGATGCCATGCAGCTCCAGGAGCTCTTCTGTGGCCTGGTGAGAGGGACCTGGGTGTGGTGAGTAGCCAGGGCGGTGCCCTGGGAGGGGAGCATCACCCAGTGAGGTCAGTTAAAGGAGCTCACAGCTCACCTCCGTCACCCTCCTGCTCCCCTCCAGCCCACAGCATGTAGGGTGGGTACATCAGCCCACGAACAAGATGTGGCTGTTACACTTGGGTGGTTGTGTGGCCAAGATGGGAGGAATGGGCTGGATTAGGGACTTGGGGGACCAGGACCCTGCCCAGCAGGGGTTTGTGAGGGTGCACAGCAGCCCCTGATGGGTGGGACATGCTCAGTGGTAAGACAACGGCTGCAGAGAAGCAGGTCCGCACGTGGGCACTGAGGACTCAGCTGTGTGTCACCAGCCACTGTGGTGACCTCCTCGGGGTCTCACACCTGGCTGCTTTCCCTCCCAGGGCCTGGATCGGAGCCAGCAGAGCCTGGAGGCCATCTTTGCTCTGCGGGAGCTGCTCTACCTCAAAGACCCAGCTTTACTCAGCCTGGAGGTGCTGGGCTTCATCACCAAGTACCCTGATGCCAGGTAAAGTGCCTCCTGCAAGTGGGGCTAGGTGGGAATCTGTCCAGGAGAGCCAGGCTTGGACTGGGCCCCATGAGGTGACACTGCAGAGCAGGCAGAAACCTGAGCCTTTTCCCCATCCTCCCTGAGGTTTTCTTTTCCCATACTCCATATTTGAGGAGGTTCTTGCAAAGTCCCGAGGGCAAAGATGTAAAGGAAAAAGGAGCTCTCCTTTGGCATTTACACATCTGGTGGCCAAAGAAAGTGTGAGAAATGACAAAATACCAAATTGGAAATGTCAAAACCAAATTCACATGGTTTGGGGGAGGTTATTTTCAAGCAAATTTTAAAGTTTGCCTGGTGCAAAGTACCAGCTCTCCCCTGGTCTCAGCTTGCCTTCTCTGGATCACGGGAGGTTTGTGGGACACGAGCACCCTGACTCACCTCTTGCTCCCTGCCCAGTGACGAACACATCTCCACCTTGCTGGATCTCCGGGGTGACGTCTCCAAGGAAGTGCGGCACGTGGTGCTGGAAATGATGGCTCAGCACCCCCAGGTCCTGCCTGAGGGCTACCGGCCCATCTTCAGCACCATCCTGATCCCTGTGCCGGAGCTGCCCTTCTGCCTTCGCAAGGGCAAGTGTGCCTGACACTGCCCCACATCCTGGCTCCCCCCTGCCCGCTGCCCCCCGCGCAGGTACGGGCCACGTGGGGGGAATGGAGGTGACGTGTTGGCACCCCCTGCACGCAGCACCTTGTCCTGCGCTGGGGATGCTCTGGATAAGTGCCATCCTCCTCTGGTCTTGCCTCACTGAGCAGACTGTCCCTTGCAAGCACCAGTGCCGGGATACCTGGATCAGGGGAAATCCAGACTGTAGCTATTTTGCTGGCCTGCTGGGACAGTGACTAAGGGCTGCTTAGGCCTGGCCCATTGCCTGCAGGAGAAAGAGTAGTTGCAGAGCAGACAAGAGTCTGCAGCAGGGGTGAATCCATGTCTCCATGGAGCTGCAGGAATATTTGGGTTTCTCCAAGTCTCCAGAGAGCCCCCTGAGACAGCATGTCCTAGCCATGGAGCCTGCTACCATCCCAGCTCCAAGGCAGACTGGAGACTTACTTGGAGCAGGCTGGCAGGAGGGTTTTAGCCATGGGAAGTCCTCTGGGCTCGGCCCTGAGGTCGGGTGTTGCTGCTCCAGCCTGGACCCTGCATGGCCAGTGGAGAGCAGCTCAGCCAGCTCATTGTGGCTCATGGCCACAGACAAGGGCACCAGGTGGTCTCCCTGCCCTGGGCAGTGCCATCACCTCAGAGTTCCTGCTGACCTGCCAGACTTCCTGGCTCTGGCTTGTTTGCCAATGTCCAAGACAGGACTGGAGTCCAAGGCTCTCCAGCTGTGTGGAGAGCATGGCTGTGTCTGGTGTGTCAAGCACCCTCCTGCTCCAAGGTTCCTCTGTGATGGGCAGCACTGCCCTGAGCACTGACTCTCCTTCCACCCTCTGCTGCTGCCCGGCCCTTGGCCATCTCCTCCCCAGGTGCTGTGAGAAGATGAGGAGCAGCCTGTGCCTCTGCCTACATCCTTGTGCCCAGCCCCTGCAGCGCCCTGGGAGACCACGCTCTGCCACGCTTCCCGCCCTGTATCCTGCTATCCTTGCGTGGCACCACTGCTGGAAATAAAGGCCTGAACTCTGCACTCGCTCCCCAGTGTCCAGGCTCTGCTCCCCCGTGGGTCAGGACAGGGATCGGGGGCATGTGGGTGGCACAGAGATGGGGGGAATCCATCCCCGTGTTCAACATCATCCCAGGGCTGGCTCCCTGCGCTCGGTGCTACCCTGGGAGATCCCTCAGGGACAGGGGGGATGACACTATGTACCCCAGGTCCAGGATGGAGGGGGCTGTACTGCTCCCCAACCCTGGGGTGAGGGTCAGGCAGCTGCAGTGCTGGGGGGATGCTCAGTGGTGGACGCAACCTCAGCTTGGGGAGGTGCCCCCTGTCCTCCCTGGGACTCACAGGACGCTTGCCCAGCTGGCCACAACTCCCACCTGCCTGATAAGGTATCTGCCCTCCCTACCTGCCCTTGCTGGCTCTGGGACTCACTCATCTGCACCCAGGGACATGGTTCAAAGGGTGGCTCTGATCCCTGGGAACATCCAGCTGGGACCAGTGCTGGCCCAGGCCAGGACTTCATGGCCACATGGAAAAAAAGGTCTAGTGCCAACAGATCTGAAACAGACCCGGCACAGGATGACCTTCCGCACCCCAGACACTGATGCCCATCCCAGCACGTCCAGCCCCACTGCTATCCCAGCTGGGTGCCCACAAGCAGCCCTCTATACCCCCCATCGCAGCCCTGTGGTGCTCTCCACTCTCCAGCTTCACAGGCTGCAGTGAGAGCTGACACAACTCATTACATCAGTAGCCCAAGAACCCCAGGTATCTTTTGACAGTACCTTCCCACATCCCTGTTTGCTTGGCCTGTCACTGCTGCCCACAGCTGACACGAGGCCACAGGGGGACCTTGACCTGCCTAGCTACATGCCACATTGCCTTCTAGCCACTATAAAGCTCGTGCCCCCAGGGGCCAAGCCTGCATCATTTCAGGATGGCGTTCCTGTGGGTGGTTGCCTGCCTGGCCCTTGCCAGCACCGTCTCAGGTAAGTTCTGCCCATGGGTGTGGGGAGGTCCTCAGGGTGCAGCAGGATGCCAGGGAGGGGGACAAAGGGCTACCCACACCAGCACTGGCAGCCCCCAGCTATGAGCCCTGAGCTTTTGGGGTCACCCTTGTGCCCCTCTGCCTCTCCTGCAGGCTGCGGGGTGCCCGATGTCAGTCCCTCGGTGGTCTACAACGAGAGGATCGTCAATGGGCAGAGCGCTGTGCCTGGCTCATGGCCCTGGCAGGTCTCCCTGCAGGTACAGCACCATCCCACTCCCTGGGCAGGGGCAGTGCCCCAAGCACCACGGTGGCACGACAGAGCATGGCATGCCAAGCCACGTGCTGTGGTTGGGAGGTGGGTGGGCACCAAGGGGACCTCTGCCTGTCCCCAGCTTGGGGGTGCTCAGACTGCTCAGCCCCAGCTTCTCCTCCCTCTTCCCTCCCCAGACCCGCACAGGATCTCACTTCTGCGGCGGCTCCTTGATCAACCAGTACTGGGTTGTCACAGCTGCCCACTGCAACTTCAAGTAAGGAGCCATGCCCAGCCAGCCCACGCTGGTGCCACTCTCAGGGGCTGAGAGTGTGCTGGGCATTGCTGAGTGGCACTCGGGTCAGCCCCAAAGGCCTGAGCAGCCCAGGGCTTCCTCCCCAGCTGTCCCGATGGTGGCTTCCCTTGGGTTCCCATTGCCACCCTGGGGTGTGGGCTGCCTCATGTCCCCCCTCACTCTGCCTTACCTCTTGCAGCCCGAACATCCACGTCGTCGTGCTCGGGGAGTATGACCTCAGCTCCCGCGCCGAGGCCGTTCAAGTGAAGACTGTGTCCAGGGTGAGCCAGGCTGGCGCGGTCCTGGGCCAGGGCTGCAGCGCTGCAGCTGCTCCCACAGGGCAGGGATGAAGCACTGTGCTGTTTGTCTGCAGGCCATCACGAACCCCGGCTGGAACCCCAACACCATGAACAATGACATCACCCTGCTGAGGCTCTCCACGCCCGCCCAGCTGGGATCCCGCGTGGCCCCCATCTGCCTGGCCCCTGCCAACCTGCTTCTGCCCAGCAATGCCCGTGCTGTCACCACCGGCTGGGGACGCACCAACCCCAACTGTACGTGTGCTGTGGCTTCAGGGAGGGCTGTGTGTGGCCGCAGTTCTTCCTGGGTGCCTGAGGGGTGACATGGCCAAGGGGAGGAGGGAGCTGGGCAGCGGAATTACTCTGTCTGAGCATGTAAAAGTGTGCACATGGGTGCGTTGGTGCACGCACAGGTGCCAGAGTGTGCTCAGGAGGGGGATGTGTGCATACTCCAGGGATGACTCTGTGCGGGGACAAGCCTGCCCTGTCTCAAGGCTGCATGCACAAAGTGATCCTGCACGAGGAAGAAGGGACGTAGAGGGAAGTGCTTTGCATGGCAGCACCCGTGTGTTCGGGAGCACCAGCAGGAGCTTGCCCAGAGCACCTGTGCAACTCTCCAGGAGACTCACCAACACTGAGGTGATTTAATGGTGCTTCTTTCCCCCAGCTCAAGCCCTGGCCACAGCCCTGCAGCAGGTGACTGTGCCCCTGATCTCCCAGAGCCAGTGCATGCAGTACTGGGGCAACCGCATCACCAGTGCCATGCTCTGTGCCGGTGGGGCTGGTGCCAGCTCTTGCCAGGTAAGGAGCCAAGCTCCTGCTGCACCACAGGGTGGGTGGGGAGCAGGAAGAAATGTAGGGTCTTGCTGAGCTCCCACTGCATCACAGGGAGGGCGGAGGAGGAGGGTATGTGGGGTCTTGCATCTACGGAGCCAGAGACTTCAGCTACAGCAGCTGGCTGTGCCCAGGGGACCGGGTGGCGGGGGGGGCAGGGACCAGTTTGGAGCACGTGCCAGGGGCACTAAGAAGGAGTCTTCTCCACAGGGTGACTCTGGTGGACCTCTGGTGTACCAGAATGGGAATGGCTGGATGCTGATCGGCATTGTCTCCTGGGGAACCTCCAACTGCAACACCCGCACACCAGCCATGTACACTCGTGTCAGCATGTTCCGCAACTGGATCGACACCATCGTCGCTCAGGGTTAGAGCTGCTGTCAGTGATCCCTTCACTGGGATTAATAAAGCATCAGCATTTGCTTGTGCCAAGAGCTGCCTCTGCCTCCTTCCTCATGATGGGGCGGCGGGGGGAGCCTGGGGCACCCTGTGCTCCTCTCCTGAACCCAAGCACTTCCCAGAGCTGGTGCAGCAGCCTGGGAACACAGAGTCGAAAGGGAGAAGTGCCAAGGGCAGCTCCAGGCCTTGGGGCAGGTGGAAGGGGGTGGCTGGAGTACGGCACGCTGCTTCACACCTGCCAGGTAACAGAGTGGGCAACTGAAGGCCATCCCAATGGAAAATTTGAAGCTGGAAACAAAAGTCAAGGTCAGGTGACCGGTTTTCACTCAAATGTTGAGACAATGGCCGGAGCGAAAAAAAATAAGTTTTGTGTGACATGGGACTAACAAGACACATGTTCAATGAATTACAACCCAGTTCTTGGCTGCTCAAAATAGAGCTGGTGATGAGACACTGTGGAGAGGAGCAGGATCAGGCTGTCCCAACATGAGGCGTGGGGCTTATTTTTCCTTAGCAGTGATGTGAACGCAATACAAAACCTTTCCTGTGTGAACCACAGCCCCCAAAATGATGTAATCATTCTATCAAGCAGCTGCAGAGAGAATGTGGTGCTACACAGGGACATAACCTTGGGAAGGGGTATGGAACACCAATGGAGGGCAAAAACAGTCTGGCCCATATGACTGAGTTTAAAAAACATCTGCTCAAATAAAGCCCAGGGCTGATAAATTTTAGTTTGGTCAAGTAAAATTTAGCTTCATTTAGTGCTCTGCTCTGCAGGGAGCTCCAAACTGACCTTAAAGCCAGGTAAATGTCAGAGATGTGGGAAGGGGCAATGCAGGCAGACAAAAGTGGTGGCTGCAAGGAGCTTCAAACAGGAATTGACCAATTACAGCATTATGGGTCATCTGCTCAGGTCACTGTCAGCCCTCCCACCATTGGAACCGTGGGTCCCCTGCCCTTGAAAAATCACCTCCTCTTCAGAAGGAGGTGGCTCAAGAGGGGTGTGCATTGATCAGTTGATATTACAGGTTTTCCTGCTGGTCCATTAAAGCTGCTCGGAGTGAAACTGTACAGGTGAAAAGTGGCTGTGTGCAAACCAGAGCATTTCTCTGGCCCATTTTGCCACCTTGCAGCCAGAGAAAAGTGACCAAAATGTCCCAAAGTGCTTGTTCAGCCTCCCAACCCTACCTTCCAGCAACAGGCCGAGTGGCTGCCTCACCCAGAGCATCCCAGCCCCGCACAAGGTCTCCCTTGGGCAGCTCCTGGACTGGCAGCTGCATTAAACCAGCAAACTGATTTATGGGCACTTTGGTACCTTCTTGGTGTGATCCACGGACGTGTTAGAGACGTGAGCAGCTCCTGGCTTTCCACATGTTTACGTTCCCAACCTGGAAATCAGCACCTTCCAGCAGTCAGCCCAGGAGTGATCCATGAGGCAGAAGTAACAACAGGAGAGCCATGGGGTAACACAGAATACATGAACATGTTTTAGCAGACTGAGTACACCAAATAAATAATTCTGTACACTCTAATTGTAACATTATAGACTAATTACAATGATTCCAACCTCATCCGACACGACAGTCACTAGAGTAAAGCCAGGACTCAAAAGGCAAGTCACAGAATGGGACACTTCTCAAAACAGTCCCACAAGGAGACTGATTGGATATTACTGGAGTTACTTTCAAACCGTTCCAACCCAGCACCGGAAACTGGGCAACCAAAAATAACATCAAGTGCCGGAAGATCTCTGATCCCAAGAGCTTCCTGGGAGGTGTCTTTCCGTAGTGAAAGGCAACAGGAAAGCCCAAGGCATCCGAGTGTCCACACAGGAGCTGCTGGTTTGTAACACACCTCACTGGGGCCGTGGATCTGTTCCATGATCTGTTCCACATTCAACAGACAAACAGTGCAATGATATCTGTAAGAGCAGCGAGACGCTCGCCCGTCACACACAAGGGATCTACAGTATTACCAGGCAGGGTGGGGACAGTGGGAGAAGGAAGAACTGACACCAGGCAGAGCTCCCTCTGCCCTCGGGACACCGAGGGCGGAAAGTACCAAAGCTCCATGATGCCGTTGCATCCCTGCTGCTTCACATTTATTTCTTTGGGAAGTTTCCTGCACAGTAAGGCACAGCTGACACGCAGGCACCTGCCTCCAGAGCACCCAAGAGCTGCATTCTTAATCCAGGATGAAAGAGGAGACTGAGTGGTCAGAGAAAGCACCATAACCCTCTCAGGAGTGGTGAAGGCAACTTAGAGCTGGCTATGTGGCACCAAGTGGTACAGGCACTTTGTGGTATTTTCCAGGAGGAAGCTGAGTGGGTGAGAGGTTGGGACAAACCAGCCTCCCTGCAAGTCGCAGGGCTCACAATGCTGCCAGAGAACAGCTTGCAACTTCTCTTCCCAAAAAGTTAATCTCTGTCTTGCTTTGCAACATTTAGAAAATAAAATTAAGTCAAACCATTGAGATTTTAATTGATCTCACCTCAAAGCTTCCACATCTTTAGTATCATTACTTAAACATGGCCCCACACAGTGTAAGAAGAGGCCTTTAACAGCCACACGCTACGTGCCCTGTGTGGTACGAGATCATATTGAGCTGAGCCTGCACTGCAGGTCCTCAAAAGGAGCCTTCTCCCACCTGCAAGGCAACACATGGATGCTTCTACCTTGCCCCAGGACTCACCACAGCACCTGCAGAGCCAAACGCAGAGCTGCTGCCCAGTAGCCGAGTGAACCATCACTCTCCTATTCCAGTTTGTGCATTAGGTAAAAGTTGACTCTATTAGTACTTCAGCCAAACACTTGGGTAGAAAACAGGACTGAGAAATAGAGCAGGGTGTAAGAAAGGATATAAATTACCAGGACAGAAAAATCTGATCTACAAGAGGAAAACATCCAGATTCCAAAGGAGTTTAGAGGTTTTAGAGTCTGAGGGTTTATCACATCCAAAACAAACACTTAACAGAGGCCCTGCACTGCAGCTGGTTTCCACACTGCTACTGAAGCCAGTAGGTCTGAGCCCTTTTGTCTGGGCTTAAGCTCCTCACAAGGCTCTAAAGCTTTCCTTCACATAGGGCTGTACACTTCCAAGAACAACGTAGACCAGAAACTGGCAGGAGCAGCTGGATGCTCTCACAATCTCAGTGTTAAATAGCACAGACTTCTTCTGGATTGGGGGGTTTCAACCACTGGGTTGACATGTTAAGTTTTTTAGAAGCCTGAGAAGGGTGAGAAGTAAATCAAGTACAGACCAGTAATTGCTGTTTTAGCAAAACACACAGAAAAATACATTACAAACTCAAAAATCTGGATGGAAATCTGTAGAGCCCCTAACACTATTTCTGGCAGACCTTTTCACATTCTTTTCCAATAACCGCAAAAAAAAAAAAAAAAAAAAGAAAAAAAAAGAAAAAAAAAAGAAGAAGTCAACAGGCCACATTCTCTGACACTGTAATTCCCTTCTCCAAGAGAGCAGCCAAACTCCCAGGACAAAAGGATGGGATTGTTTTACACAGTACTGCTAAGTTCCAAAAGACAAACAACCCTAATTCCCTTTACTCCTTAAAACTGCATTTCCCTGAAACAGAATACTCTGGGAAGCAACACCCTGAGCTGCTCCATCGTGTCTCAAGGTACGAGAAAATCTTACTGCCCAGAGCAGCTTTGGGTGCCCCATCCCTGGAAGTGTTCAAGGCCAGGCTGGATGGGGCTTGGAGCAACGTGGTCTAGTGGAAGGTGTTCCTGCCCATGGCATGGCAGTTGCAATGAGATGAGCCTTAAGGTCCTTTTCAACCCAAATCATTCCAGGAGTCTGTACTGGTTTCAGCCTCAGCATCTTTAGGCTTTGCTCTCCCACAGTGTCCCCCACCATGCCTCCCTCAGGCAGGTGCTGGTGAGCATCTCTTGAGACACTGGGGGAGTTGACTGCAACACGCCTTGCATCCCTTCCAGTGGGTGCACGTGGACTCATGCTCATCCCTGTGGAGGCTAAAATGCTGTTCCTCAGGATCAGGTGCCACAGGAGAAGGCTGATGAACATTTAGGACCAGGTCCAAGACCATCACCCAGCACACCAACCCCCGACTCCTCTTTGTAAGACCATCTCACTCAGAAACAGCGGGAACGTAGCTAGGAGAGGGTTGTGTCTGGGCAAGGACACACCACAATTTGCCACTAGGTGTCATTGCAGCTTCATTTTCACTGCATAAACCAAAGTAACGAAAACAAAAGTACTCGGAGATCCGCACCCCGGCTAATAAAAAGACTGCACTCAGTGATGGTTTGGAACATGCAGTTGTTACCTGTGTTCTCCCAGCACACTCAAGACCAAAGGAAGGCTTTCAAAAAAACCCTGTGAGCCAAATGAAGAGCCACTTTTAAGAGCCAAAGGAGATTAAAAAAATTACATGGAAGAGTAGGGGGGAAAAAAAAAACACTTCAGAGATATTTTAGCTTCTAAAATCCTCAAACAAGGCACTCCTGAAAGGTGTAAACTCCTGAGACTTAAGACCAACTGAGCACTGAGATGCTCCTGTGGAATGACGACAGATGATCAAGGTAATTCACAGTGCAGAGCTTCTTAGAGGGACAGACTGAAGGCACCTGGACTATACAGCCTGTCCCTCCCCAAACCTGACCAAGCTGAAAACATGCCCTAACTGCAAGGATAAAAGCACCCTAGGAATTGTTTTTGAGCTGGACTTTCTGATGTGGCACATCACTGTTTTCCAGACCAGAGTGAAAGAAAGATCACTGGGATCCAGGGACACTTGGATGGAGCCCTGCTCATCTCCCCTCTAGCTGTAAATGTTACTCTCTGGGTGCAAGAGTTCCTGCAAATACTGACTTTAGAAAAAGGACAGTGCCTGAGCCAAGAGTGTTGTAATCAAATGATGGAAGGAAAGCCCATAAACCTTTTCCCCAAGTTTACATTGATTTTTCCATGCAAACAAGAAAACATTGAATTTGTGAAGAGAATTAAGAGTTATTTTTCAAGAACAGCCAAAGGCCCTTATAGGATGGCCTTGGTCCTCTTTCTGCTATTCCCAAGCAGGAGAATGCCTGAGGACCCCAAACACCTCTGTACCACGGAGAGGCAGGTTGCACACATTCTGTATTGCTCGTGTATGTGATGGATCTTCCCTTCTGCCAATTCACCCCCAGTCACAGAGCATCACCACCAGAGCCTGACACTTCCAGGAGCCTGGACAATAACATCTCACTTCCCAAAACATTTTCCACCCCAAAGTCATCATGAATGACATTGCTCTAAACTTTTCCTGGTGAAAAACCAGTTGTGGAAAAGAGCAATGAAGCAAAAACTGTCTCAGATGAGAAGACTGTTGTTCTGCTTTGCAAAGCAAGCCTGGTCAGCCCAGAGATCAATCTCTTGACCTCCTCCCCACATTTATTTATCCATCATCCAACAAGAGAAGGATGAAGGAACAGGATGGGCAGACAACTGCACACTGCCTGCGCATTTTGATGGTCCAGTGGTCAACAGGAAGGGTTCTGGCTCAGTTCATCAGTTTGATCCCCTCACACTAGAAAAAATAACTGTTTTACGGGCAAACATGCAAAATAACCTGGGGAGGGCCATGAGAGCACCCAGGAGGTAAGAGAGATCACAGTGCTGGGGTGTGATGCTCCAAACACACCGAACACTCTTCAAGTAGTGGCTTAGAACCAGAAGTGCTCTGAGGGAGCATCCTGCCATCACCCCACGTGTAGGGCACCCACAGTCCAGTTAATGCTGGCCTTACAGGGGCTCCTGCTTTCAGAGAACTGTTCGCAGTAACACCAGGGACACCAAATCATTTATGAAGCAAAATGCAGCAAGCTGGCTGCTCTGTCAGAAATCACATCTAGTTTTACAGCTCACGGTAACAAACCATGGAAAATCATGTGAGGAGGTAAAAGATACTAAGGACATTTTTGTTTGCAGTCCGAGTTGGAAAAAAAACCAGTTTTGGGGAATTCTGTGGTATCATCTGTTAATGCTGATGGAAGAAAGACTGGATGTGATGTGGTAGGATGGTCGCTCAGAGAAAGGAGAGCCTGCAAAAGATGCAAAGTTTTCAAAATAACATGCAAAACCATGCAAGGGATATAGAATTCATTCCTGCTACACACAGTGGCTGTCTTCAGGTTTCCTCTGCTGTATTCCCCACCACATGCTTAGGCACACCAGGCTGAGCTTGCTGTGGTTATACCCCATCCCAGCTTTGGGGTGGAAAGCACAACTCTAAAAATTCCCCTTTACTTTCTTTACCCTTAGCACAGAAAACTCAGTTTTCTTCCCCTGAAGCTGCTTTGCTGTTTGCTGACCAAGAGGGACTGTGGCCACTAGCGTGAGAGCTCCCTGGAGATGTGGCAGTCCACTCTAGCCCTTGCTGACACTGAAACACAGGCACAAGCATCAATCCTGGGAAAACTCCATTCTCAACAGCCCCTTGAGCTTGCACAGCCTGCACCTCCCAAGCAAGCCCTTTCCAAGTGCACAGCATGAAGCAAACTGGCTTCATATGAAAAGTTTCAAAACCCAGCATTTTCTTTTCACTGCAGATCTTGTCTCTACTACCACGAGAAGCCAAATCCACCCTGGGACCGTGCCATCAGCCCTGCTTTCCTGATCTAACAGTTGGGAAGATATCTCAGCAGGCCTGCTCAAAGCTCAGCTTTGCATCCCCCATCTCCCATGAAGAGTCCTTCACAAGAGAGCCCCACATCACCCACACAGCACAAGGACACTTTTAAGGCAGCTTTTTCCTGATGAATTTAAGTCGCCTCTAACAGCTCTAAGGCATTTGTGCAACATCTCCAGGCCACTGTCACTGCTGACGCTCCCAGACTGGGCTTCCACTGCTCAAGCCCTTACCTTGATGCTATGGAGTGATTTGTGGCCATCCCAACAGCTCCCATCACCACTTCACTGATCCAAAGCAGGAATGGCAGCGCTGGGGCAGCACAGGCACATAAAGCCCTGAAATCTGCGAACAGGCAACAGCCTGGAACCACTCGAGTTCTGGTGCAGTGACATGGTTGGTAACACTCACAGTGGTTATAGCCCATCCCAGTTTTTGGGTGGGAAGCACATCCCTAGAAATTCCTCCCCCTTTGTTTTTTTTCCCCTTAGCACAGACAACTTGACTTTCTCAATCTTCTTTTGAAGGGTGCAAGGTGTGTAACAGACCACAGACATGGCAGAGCCACAGCACAGCAAGAACAACAAACCCTGCATGGCAGGCACTGGTCTTGCTGCAAACAGCGCAAGGATAATTCAAGGAGTAAACCCTTGACGTCATCAGGCGAGTAAACCCTTGACATCATCAGGTGGATGGCAGCCCTTGGGGGAAACCTCACAGCTTCCCAGCCACCATGGAAAACTGCTGTCTGGCATCTCTTTGGCGAGGAGCTGGTGGGCAGCCAGTGAGTCACAGCTATCCTACTTCTAACTGCAGATGACTCACACCAGCTTTGCTCCAAAGGCACCACGGAGTCTGACTAAACCAGCTCAAACTTTGTGTGTATATATAATTTTCCAATACATATACACACCCACACGTGTATGTGCACACATGGACGTGCATGTACAGACAAGTGATTTGGTGTTTTTTTTTCCACACGCAAGTGAGAGAAAAGTAACGCTCGGGAACTAATAAATAACTATGAACAATCAAGCTCCTGGGCTACAGAAAGAGCTCTTCTCTCCCCACGTGGCTCTGTAATTTTTGTATGACTCGATGCTCTGAGCTGTGCTCTGAGCCCACAGGGGCTCCCCCGTTTCTGGCGCGAGACCCCGCGGCACGGCTCACAGGGTTCCCTTTCCTCCGCACGGGGGGGGGACACCTCATGGACAGGGGGAACACCTGGAGAGAGGGAGGAAGGGAGGAGCCTGGATGCTCCTCGTGGAGTGTGTGTGTGCACACCTACACCACAGAGAAGGCATCTGGAAGGGGCGCCCAGCAGGTGCCAGGCGGGTGCTCAGCCCGTGTACTGCTGCTGGTAGCGCAGGTTGAGCTCCCGCAGCTCCCGCTCCCGCACCCGCCGCGATTTGTTGGATTTAGTGGAGCGGCTGGAGCGGGTGGACTGCGCGGACTTGGTGCTCTGGCAGCGGGAAGATGCCCTCTTGAGAAGGTTTTGGGAGATGGAACGGTGGAGGTTCTTCATGGAAGATGAGGCTGCCATGCTGACCACCCACGGGTGCTTCAGAGCCTGAAGGGCTGTCATCCTGTCGCTGGGGTCCACCGTGAGCAGGCGATCGATGAAATCCTTGGCCAGGTTGGACACACTGGGCCAGGGCTGAAACACAAAAGAGCTGATTACAGTGAAACATCCCAGCACGGCTTTGCTGATTAATCAGTTCCTCCCATGCCTACAAGGCGCTTTGGGGCATTCTGCTGCTTCTCTTCTCTTTTATCCTCAAATCTCCCAAGCTGTAACTGACAGTAACTGCCCAAGGAGAATGAGACACAATTACTTCAAGGTAGGGGGAGAGGCTGAATCAGTGAGAAACGCACTGTAACTGTATCCCATTGAAAACCCTCCCCAGTGCAAGTGCTTTGTATCTGGCAAAGCCATTACTGCATGAACACGAGCATCATCAATCCGAGGACAAATCCTGACAACAGATCCCTGGGGCTCTTCTGACTCTTCGTCTTAAGGCACACATCTAGGGAGCAAGCAGCGACCTCTGCACCAATCCTGGAACCAAAGCTAGGGAGAATTTTCTGCTGTGGAACTTGGTCTCGCTCCCACACGGAAATTTAATGTTGGTACTGGTCAATCCTACAACAGCATTTCAGTCCAGCTGGAACAACCTCGTAAAACGTTCTAAATATATAGAAATGTTAGACATAAGAAATTTTCAGGAATGTTCACCAAAGAAAGAGGAAGGAATTCTTTTATAAAATGCTATTTTTAAAGAAACAAGCCCAAAATAATTAATTAGATATAATAAATATCCTCCCAGCACACCCAAAAATGGCCATAACAACTTAGGAATCAAACACCACACATGCTGGAATTGTTTAATTTCTGACAAAATACCGTTTTCACACTAAGATGGGAAGTAAGAACATTTTCTTCAGCATGAGGTTAAGGTTGGGCTGTGGACAAAGCTAGAAAATGAAACACAGCAAAGTGAACTGTAAGGGTGGAAAGGAGGAGGCAGCATGGCCAGCAGAAAACCCCAACTGGCAAACAGAGCTGGGCAAGAGCAGGTTTGTGCAATCTCAGGGTGCTGAGTGGGTCTCAACTCTCCTGAAACCACCAGTACTGAATTTTTTAAGTCCACGGAGCCAGCGTCTCAAACAGCATTAAAACAAAGCCTGAGCAGATTCCTGCAATGAAGATTTTGATACAGTAATGGTGACCATGTACAAACACATAGGTGTAACTGAGTGGAAACACCGTGCGTGATTAAAAAAATCAAAATGCTGCTCTTCTGTACCTCTCATTCTTCTCTTCATTGGGTGAGGAAGAAAAGCACCCAGCTATTTTAAAATTCAGGGTCCACTGACTGTACAGCCAGATATAAAGCCTTTTTCTTGTGCAATAGGTCTAAAAAAGGTATGTCCTGATTTTTTTGAGGTTTGCAATTCATTGCTACTGAAAGCAATTTTTGCTTTCAAAAGACTCAAAGGCACCAGCAGGAGAGCAGATCCCTGGGAGGATTTTGTAATGAAAAGGAGAATGGCCTGAGAGCTACAGCACTGCCCCCAGCCCACGGCCAGGAAAGGTGAACTCAGGCTCTAACTGAGGAACTGGCTGCGAGGGGGATCAGGGTACACATGGTCTTCTTTTACAGTGACTAAAACAGTCTGGCTTACTCAGCTGAAGTGGGATATATGATCACTGCCAGTAACTATGCAAGAGAAGAGAGTGAAAACGGTATGAACTATGTGATACAAAGAAAATACTGCTACATGAATAAAAAAAACTAAAAATGTTCCTGAACACATCCAGGATAGAAATGGAAGTGCTCCAGAGTGCTCAGGAAGGAAGCACAGCCTTCTCCTGTGGATCAGACACCACTTCTGTGCTTTGAAATGACACGCAAAATCCAGTCCCCTCCACATTTCAAGACTAAATCAGTTAACAAAAAAATTCTTAACATTCAAGCTGCCAGCACCACCATGTTCACCACTAAACCACGTCCCAGGTGTCACATTCACATGTGTTCTGAACACTTCCATGGGTGGTGACTCCACCACTGCTCTGGGCAGCCTGCTTCAGCGCCTGACTACTCTTTCAGTGAAGAAATCTTTCCTAATATTCAATCTAAACCTCCCTTGGTGCAACTTGGGGCTATTTCGTCTTGCCCTGTCTACTACTTTAAAATAATATAATTCTATTATTATATGTAAATACAATTAGTTTGCCATGACCTGCCTTAAATCCCTTTTCCTTAGCTGATGAAATGTATCTCGACAATGAACGGCAAGAGAAAAGCTGGCGCTTGTGAGTAGAACAAGGACAATCTTTGATCAGAGACTCATGAAAGTGTTTATGAAGAGGATAAATAAAATAGCAAAAACTCTTTTCAAATTTAGCAAAAAACCCCACAATAAAGGTTCAACTGAAACTGAACACAATGGTCTGTTTTTGCAGAATGATGGACCACTGAGAAGCTCAGCCTTTACGCTTTTCACAACAACAGAACCAAAAAGCCAAATCTGCCCTGCCACAGAGGGATATAAATCACATTTGGAGCCTACAGATTTCCTACCAGACCTCTGGATAAGGTACTTAGTTTGTTAAATAACAGTGAAGGGAATCAACTTGCAGGATTTAGTCTTCATTGGCATAATCTCAGCTAATCCCAGGTGGTACCATATGTCAACTGGCAACACATCACCTTCCCTTCACACTCGGGATATCCAGTTACAGACCTCTGGGTTCTCTCTTTCGCTGATGGACAGATCCAAACAAAACCCAGCAGCAAGATGTTTGGCCTCCACTTTTCAAGCTTGCCTTCAAAAACTTCTGTATTTCTGTAGCTTTTTTTATGAATCACTTTCAGCTATTCATTCAATTAAAATCACAAAGTCATCGTTACCTGGCTATACCCCCATCAACTTGCAATCCTTTGTTTCCTTCTCCTCCTCCCAGCAGCCAGAGCACACCCCATTCTGCCTCCCTCACAGAGGACTGGCTTGCCACTCTCCAAATCATTCAAATGTGATGTCCAAGCTAATGATACATCTGTTCAATTTACCAACTTTAACTCAAAGTGACAGTAAATGCAGTGACAATTCTACTCTCTGTGCAGTAACTTTTTATGAACTCTTTACTACCATCTTCACTTCTGTTACCGGCAATTGAAACTACTTAAGATACTCTGAAAGAGCTTTTGTCCCACTAGAAAACACTTTCACACAACTCCAACCCCATTGTTTTTCCTGGGGTATTTCTTCCCCTCTTTCCCTAAATTCTTTAACCTTTCTGAATAGCATCCCTCACAGAAACACAATCATACCAGGACCTCCATCCTCTCTTATTTAAATCTAAATAGAAAGAGATGCACTCACATGAAAAAACTTGAGGACTGACACAACAGTATACTTGGAAATACATCTTCAGGACATGCAGGAAAGCATTATTTCCTCTTGCAGGTGTTAGTAACTGCACAGACCTGGAATTTGAGGCAACCCAAAAGCTATTGTGCCGTTCAGATGCATTTAAACTTCAGTCAGCTGAGATTCCTGTGAGTGAAATGAGCCTCTAAGCACCAGGAACAACATTGCTTCAATCTTTTCAAGTCTTATTAAAAGACAGCAAATGTGATGATTTAGAATTTGAAGAAATCCATAAAGTCTGAAGAGCTAGGAACAGTGATACATAACCAGCCTAAGCCTTGAGAGGCCCATCCAGTTTAATGAATCCTAAAGAAGAATAAACTCCAAACAAAAGCACATTGGATTTCTCATTATTCCAATTACTCTATATTACCACAAACGTTGATTATGGAGTACCTGCAATTAGATTTTTCTTCCAGTCAGCAAACACAAATCAGTTTATTGATCTGTTTATGCAGCCAGAGGTTTGATTTGCTGCACCACATGCATCTTTTTTATTTCACTGAAGCTTTTTCCTTAAAAATACGTAAAGGCTACATTCTACAGAAGCAATTTTCAATTCCAGCCCCCGGAGAAATGTATCCACTCTCCAGAAACCTTGTATCAGTTGGCAAAAGAGCAGGAAAACTCCAGCAAAACTCCAGGAACCCTCCCGGTTAATACTGCAAGGCAGCAGCAGCAGGGGCTTATGCAGGAGCTGAGGGAGGTCCACACTGGTGTGTTTGGGGAACACCAAGGGCAAGGGTGCAGGACACCAGGTGTGCTCACATGACAGGACTGAAGCAATCTAGAGGAGATTCTGTCCCTCTGCTTCTTTGAGAGGAGACAGAAAATGGCTTGGAAGCAAAATGCTCCCATCCAGTGGCCATGAAGCACCAGCTACACCCCAACAGACAGCTTTGCCTTTAATCTCACCGCTGCAATGACAAATCCTGATCTTTTTTGGCAAAAGAATGCAACAAGTATGAAGAGAGGTCACCAATACTTGTTCACCGTGCACCCTTGTTCCTCTGGGAAATGATTTCTGATGCGGTGCTGTTTGAGCACAGTTTCTGTGCCTCTGTTGCACTGCGTGGCCATCCGAGAGGTCTCCTCCACTCCATGGACACAGCACTGAGTACAGAAGTACCCACACACACATACACTGAAGCTCCTTGACACTTTCCCTAGAGACACAAAGGCGCGGAGAGATCTTCTGATTAGTTGTGTGCAAATAAAAGAAGAAACAATCATCTGACTTCCAAACTTGGCTTTTTGTCTCGATAGTACCCACCGAGGAAAAATACTGATTTACTGATTCCTACCCAAGTCACGTGTTGTTTTCAGGAGAACTGACACGAGCTCTAAAGGCAATATTATGGGGAAGGTGATGAGGGACACCAAGAAGTGCAACGACCTGGGTCTCCCTTGCCAGTCAGCCTCTATAAAAACATGAAGCATGTTATCACAGCTGCAAATAACCACTCTTAGGCCAAAAATACTGTATCCCAGTCCCATTGATTCCTAGGATGAGTCTGACTGAGTCCTAGAGATGCCTCAAAGCACCTGAGAGGCTGAGAAGCCTTACAGCAGCACAGGGGTTCCTTCCAGGTTCCCTTACAGAAAACTATCAGACAGCTACTTGGAAGCTTTACAAGACAAAATAGATTTAGTGAGAATGAGCCTGCCCAAACAAATAAACTGAGTTCAACACATCCACTTGGTCAGAGGGAACAGCCTTCACATCATGCCCTTATCACTGTTAGCAGCAACACTCAATGCCACAGAACACGAACATGCCCATTTCTGTTGTCATTCCCACTTTGGTGCTGCACTCCCAGTTGTGCCAGCACAGACAGTTCGGTTTGTGCGAACAAAGTGAGCCAAATCAGGGAGTTTTGGTTAATTTTTCAGCTGGGGTTTTCAGCCCAGCCATTCCTTGGCATGACTCACCAAATGACTGCAGAAGCAGCTACATCAGCCCAAGCGAACGACTGGCACGGAGTCCAGAATTAGCAACACGTCAACCAAGTATGAGATCCATATCACAGCCTGTCTTACAGCCATAATGACAATGGGAGAAAACCCTCACCATGGAGATCTGTAGCTGTGGTCCCTCAGGAATGCCAGCTGCTGCTTCTGAGGTGCACCAGCATTCCCTACAAAAGCATCTCCTGAACTTCTAAGCTGCATAAAGCACAGGGAGCATGGCCCATCTGCAACTTCAGCGCTGCTACACAACGAACTCAGGGGAAAGCAGCTTCCTTTAAAATGCCTTAAAGAGCTCTCAAGTGTGTTATGTTTTATTCAGGCTCTGAGCCTGGAGGAGGAGGAAAAGAAAGAGATCCTCCTATGAGTGTCACTTAGGCTCGGTGAGTGCGTGCAGCGCCTGGCTCTCTGCGATTAAATCCCATCACCACCCCTGCTTGTTATTCACATCAGCATAAAAGCTATTGAGGCGCCGTCCACGCCGGCATGTGGGGAACAAACAACACGTTGTTCTCCGGTTTGAACAACCAACCTACCTCTTCCCCCTGCAGCTGACGCCAGCACAGACCTGGCTACGCTGCAGAGAGCTCCCAACGCGTGTCGGAAACAAAGTGCTGACCCGTGTTACTGGTCGTGAATCTTCTCATCCAACTGGACTGTGCCTAGGTGGGGGTGGGAGCCAACACTCCGGAGTGCAGAGCAGCTTTCAGGGCCGAGTTTGGATAGCAAAGCAGAGGCCCTGAATTTTACTCTGCCTGAGACGGGAGCTGCTGTCAACTGGTCACCAAAACCTGCATTGCAAACAAGTTAACAACTGTTTTATACAGGCTATTTACTTGTTTTTACCTGAAAATACACAATGCAAAGGTTTATGATATATTTTCCTGTTGGATACTACTTCTTTAAAGTATTCTTATTATATTCAGGTTTCTAAGTTACTTTTTTTCACCCCCCTAAGTGTTTCTTTTTAATCAGATTTCAGCAGTGCAGCTTCCCCCAGATACCCACTTGTATCCGTATGTGGAGAGGCTGTGCAGATACCAGTCTTCAAGAAAATGTAAACACCATCCCTGACCTGGGCAGGGAGAATTTTTAATATACAGGAGTTTATTAAGGATGAGCTCTTCTTGCCCTACAGAACCTGTGTGGCTCACAACACCTGCATTCCCTCCCTCTAAGCACACTTGCCCTTACCACTGCTCGGAATTGTGTACGTGCCCTTGTATATATCCACAGCCTCTCTGGACAGCCTGTGCCAGGGCCTCACCACACTCACAGGGAAGAATTTCTTCTTAATATCCAATCTAATCCTGCCCTCTGTCAGTGTGAAGCCATTCCCCTTTGTTCTGTCTCTCCATGCCCTTATCCAAAGTCCCTCTCCAGGTCTCTTGGAGCCCTCTTAGGTACTTAAATGGGCTCTAAGGTATCCCCAGCACCTTCTCTTCTTCAGGCTGAACAGCCCCAACTCTTTCAGCCTGTATCACAAATATGAACAGCAAAGGCTTTTTTCTTTCAATTTATTTTCTTTTCCCCAAAAATGACTCAATCTAACACAAATGTATGGTGCTGGGGGCAGGGCACATCTCTCCAGCTTCTACCATTTTTCAGAGTAGCAGCATTTTAAATTCTTATGTTTATGGTGGTAGATAAGCAGCATGCTGCTATTTTTGAAAAGGAAATTAACTGGACTCGATAATCTTAGAGGTATTTTTCCACCTTAATGATTCTGAAGGTCCCCAAGAATTCTTTCATTGCATCCTTCACCCATTCATGCTAAGGCAGCAGTTTTATCTAACTTAGGAGATTCCCACATGACTTCAGAAAATGGAAAGTGTCAACTCCAAAGGAGATGCGTCATGGCAAACCAGACCAGGACTGTGCCGGGGCTCTCCTAACACCAGGCTTGCACTGTCCCAGGCATCATTCAGCCCCTGAACAGTTGCAAAGAGATGATCAAAACCAACCAGTTCAAAAGAGCTGGAACAAAAAGTTTCCAATGAAAAGATGTAATGTGCTAAAGTCTGTGCAGGACAGATTCCCAAGCATTCAGCATTAATTTGTTGATGTGGGGAGGAGGAATAAAGGAAGGATGAAAGAGGAAAATACAACAGCCCTTTAATAATCCAGAGCATTATAAGTATGCGCAGCCATCTGGTGCTGTGAACTTCTATAACCCAGCTTTTCGAATGGAAATAGCCAGCCCACTTTCCCTGTACAGGCAGCACTGAGTATTCAGCTGGAATCATGCACTAAAATTACAGCAGATACAAAAACAATAAACACAAAGCTTTTCTCTCCAGCCAGGGGTGGCTCTTCTAAGTGCAATGCCTAGGGAATAGCTGTTAAAATGGGGTAATACCACATTTTAGCTTGCATTGCACCATATCTCTTAAAAATGTGTCAGCAAGTTACAGTCACACATAGGGGACTTTAACCATTACCTTCACTGAGAAATTATATATTGAGGGAGCACAGGGTCAAGACACCTGGGCTTAGAAGAATGCAGGTGAAATGGTGAGATCACCTGGTACACACTGCTGGAGACTGCCATCAAAGCAGGGAAAGAGTCAGAGATTTCCAAAGCTATTGCTATAGCACCAGTTCACAGCACTATTTGCAGTAGCTAAACTGGGAAATACCTTTCCCAGTCTGCTCCTAACATCTGGGTATCCTGACACCTTCAGTGCTTTTATTCTCAAGAAACTCAAATTTGAGCTGAATTATGTTCTCTTGTTCTGAGCTATTGCCTTAAGTGAGTATTGGCTGCGAACTGGAGCTGAAGCCAATATGTGTTTCTATGCACAAACTCAGAGTAACAGTTTAATTAAGAAATAGCGGCTCCTGACAGGAGGAAAAAACCTTCCCCAGGGAGGAAGAATATCTTTCATCATGCTGATTAGTGCAGTGGTGGGGGGATGAACAGAGAAGCTTATAACATCCCATGTACACACTCCCCCCCTCCTGCAAGCTCCAAGCTGTCAGTGCACAAGCCCTGGGTGCTTACAAGGGAACGAACAAGGGGGAGTAAATCCTAAGACAGCCTTAGCTGTCAGTCCAACCGTGCCCTGCACCCCGGCAGGGACCAGCTCTCCTCTGCTGCTCTGGACAGCTCCTTTAACCTCCTCAAGCCCAAACACAGCGCAAGGATGAATCACAGAATATCCCGAGTTGGAAGGGACTCACAAGGATCAAGATGAGAAGCTGTGCCTCAAACATCAGCAGCGTCCAGGCTCCAGCTGCCCCACTGCCTGGCTTGACTCTATGTTCTTCCTTAGTCACTCTTTCAGTTTTAATCATAATGCAACCCTGGTGTGGGTCAGAAGAGGTGAAATGCCCCTTCATTCATCTGAGCATTTTCTCCAAGTCCAGGTTTAGGTACCTAAGTGTTTCCCAAGTTAGGCCAGCATGGCCCAGTCTAATGCCATTCTTGTTTCTCTCCCACAAAGCACTGTTCTGGGTAGGTAAGGCGGGTATAACCTGTTCTGAAGTACACAAAACTTCAGGTGACACTATAAATAGGTTTACTTGTTTTACCACAGTTCAGTCCTGAGTGACTGGTTTAGAGTTGTCTTTCCTGGCACTATTTGGGATGTTTTTGTTAGAATCCAGAGCAGGACAACTGTTCTGGATCCCATTCCAACACATTTCTCCTTATTTTCATCTCGAATTTCTTTCAGCATCCCAACTATTCACTGATGGAGACAGAGATCCTGCTGAACAACAAAGTATGTCATTGACAATGTACCAAACTGCATATACAAAAAAAGGAAAAATTCAAGCAGCAAGGACAAATCAAACATCCCTAATTTAGACATTCCTAATTCTGCAGCTATAATCTTATACCATTGTGATTTTTTACTCCCCTCTTAAATCCTGCCCTGTTCTTTCCTGCATTGTTGGGGTAATTTTCTTTCCAAAACAAGATCGAAGTATTTCAGTTTGCTATGTGAAATCATACTAACTATTGTCAAGCTTGGCCAGCCCCGAGTTAAAAAAGGCTGCAGAGAAAATCCAGGTGAGGGCTGCCAAGATAGCCAGGGGTCCTGGACAAACAGCCTTCAAGAAGGGGTGGAAGGAGCTGGACTTGCCCAGCCTGGCAAAGTGAAGTCTATGGGCAATCAAACTGCATATTACATTTACTTAGAAGTAGTTACAAGGATTACAGAGCCACCACATAGCAGGTCTAAACAAGTGGCAACATGGAGAAAATGTGCCTTGGAAGGTCTGTTTCAGGAAATACCAGGGGAAGGGTGGTGCAGCCCTGGAAAAGGTCACTGTGGAGGTGGGGGATGTCCATTCTTGAAGCCTTTCAAGACTGAGAAAGACAAAGTCACAGCCAAGATGATCTAGTGCTGGCAATAGTCCCGTCTCAAGCTGAATGGAATTAAAGCCCTCCAAAGGTCTCTTGTAACCAAGGTTTCTATGACTTGAGTGCTTCTCCACCCTGTCCCCAGCCAGCACTGTTGTCTCCCCTTCATGGCAGCAGCACATCCCTCCTTCCAACACATATCCCTGCCCAGGCTCCATCCCACATGCTTAACAGGGTCAGGTTTGCCATGAATGGTTCAGAAATAAACGTGTGCTGGTCAGCTCTGGGTAAATTTTGACCCATACTCAGTTATCTTCCCTGCAGCAAGGATATGCTTTAGTTCTCTCTCCTACCGAGCCACTGACTTCTGCAAATTTCACAGAAACATCAGGCCTTTGAGTCCTCCACATTGCTCAGTCTGGGCTGACACTGACCTTAGAATTTAAATAGTTAATTCCGGAAGGTTGAAAGACAGACAGCACAGTTCCGTAAGTTTTGCTTCCTTGGGAAATCAGGGTGAAAACAGGGCTGCAACAGACATCCAGGGATCGTGCAATCCATCCCATGGTCCCTAAAGGATCCACTGCAGATGCCTCAGTCCTGACAGATGACTGCCTCACTTGTTCTGCAAGACAGCTTCAGCAGCCCTCTGGGTAAGTATTTTTTAGGAGCAGGAGATGCGAGTGTTGTAAAAGGTCCAGAGTGAATCTTTCTAAGTGCCATTTAAGACTCTGAATTGACATAATCTGGGAAAGAGCTTATTCTTTTTCCTCTTTGAAGCAGCCTTTTGCATATTTGCAAACTGCTATGACAACACGTTCTCCAGGCCAAACAGCCAAAAATGTTTCAGTCTTCCGGAGACTGTGGTTTTTCGACTCACGATTGTTTTTGTTGATCTTCTGTCAAGTCTCTCCGCTTGGCCCATGGTGCTTTTGGAGTCTGCTGCCCAGAAGTGTCAGAACTTCAGCTTGGCAGGCAGCACCAGCCCCTAAAATGCAGCAGGATCACACCACACGCTGTCTGTTTTTCTGCTCATACACCTCAGTATGTTCATCTTCTCCCACAAGTATGATACTTCTCTCACATAATAGTATGTGATTCACAGACAGATCCTTTTCTGAGAAGCCAACACCTCCTAATCTTCTGTTCCTCACCTATTTTTGTGCACTAACTTACTCTTATTTTTTTTAAAAAATACACCTGCCATTGAACTGCTCAGATTTGTTAGGGTCAGCTAGAACTCAATGCACTTTGCAACCCTTCCAATTCCATGTCATCTGCAAATATAATGAACATATCTCTGCTTCCCTCACCTGAGTTGGTCAATAACCCCTCAAATAGTTCCGGACCTTCAGCAATTTCTAGAGAACCACCATCACTATATGTTCTACTTTACTGATGAGCAACCAGGAAGCAGATGCCAATTTTAACACAACGGGTTTGGAGAAATAGAAGATTTGGTCCCCACGCTCTCCCTGTGGCAGATTTTGAAAGCTCCCTACAGAAGAACTTGCCTGCTGGCTTCTGTCCCCAGAATGACTGGAGAACGTTATTTTCCTCACTTCCAGGTAACAGAAGTTTTGCTCGCTATGAAGGGCAAATGAGGACAAAATGATCTGTAACAGTAAGTGGAGCAGCACAGCTTTCCTAGTGCCAACCCCCCTCTCCCACAGAACTTCTCACCCATTGACACAGAAGACACCAGCTGATGCAGAGGACGTGTGAGGCAATGCTCCTTGCCCAAAGCCAGGCAAAGAAGGCCCCCTGCTTCCAGAAGATGAAGACTTCAAACCCTGTCTCTCCTCTGCCTGCAGACTGGGGTAATTCACCACCTCTGTTCCTTAAGAACAGTCATCCCACTTACCCATTGCATTTACCCATATTGACTGTTCAGGAGCTCCTTGTGCCTGGCACACCTTCAGTGCACACAGAAGGTTCCCAAAGCAAGGTTACAGCGCATTTCCAAACAGGGAGTTTTCACAAACCAGCAAACATGTTCATGAAATAGCTGAAGATGCCTCCAATATCAGATCCACCCTTGTCAAGTCCCTGTGCCAGACACTAGAGGCACCGGAACTCCTATGAACTTTGGAAGAGAACTTGCCATGAAATTATTTTACTTTCTTATCCAAGGGTCAAGCTGGTTTTCCTTAATTTTGCAATATCAGTCTCTTGAGCAAAATGGTAGCTTAGAATGTCACCAAGAATCCCTGAAGCTTGTAAAGCTAAAAGCAAATGAAAAAAAAAAAAAAAAGAAGTAAGTGTGAAGAGATAAGAAACTGTAACCCAGGCACTCCTATCAGCAGCTGATATAACAATATATAAAGTCTTTTGAGTCATCCCATCTGTAACAAGAAACCTTTCCTACATCTGAGCTACATAATCATTCTCATAATGATCAGACTGTGAAAAAATCCCTTAGAAATTACTCTTCAGACACAGACAAAAGGCAGGAAACACAAAAATACTTGTATCAGAAAGCTCAATTTTACCTTTTGTGAGGAACAAAATCAAGCTCTTTGGTTAATCACTTGAAGTGCCTGAAGTGCTGGTGCACTGGACGTGTAGAGTGTATCATGCTGATGGAAGATCACAAGCTGTAGACACACAGCCAGTCACAGGTGCACACCAGCACTCAGGTGTCCCCTGCATGAACAGCAGGTATCTCTTAACAGCTGCCACCAGAACGTTCTGCCTCCCCTCAGCTTGTGCCCATGGCTCCCATGTCACCAATCAACACTAATCTGGTGTATTAGTAAAAGCTCAGTTTTCAGGAAAATCCATAAAAACATCCATTTAAAATAACAAAGGTATTGGAAAACATGCCTGGGATTTCTACCTTGTCACTCACTCGGGGCAGCAGGAGGGCGAAGCAGGAGGGTGGTGAGAGTGGAGAGAGCAGAAGAGCTCGTGCTCCAAACCAAGGAACTCAGATGCACTGCTGCTGGTTTGTGCCACCCCTTCCAGCTCCAAACAGCAAACCCAGTTCCCTGTGCATACAGCCTCAGTGCCTCAACTGCAATCTTGTCAGATGTAGGGATTTCAGGGATTAGGTAAAGAGACTGCCAAGAAAACTTCCAGGCATAGGGATCACCTTTTTAACCCTCCAGCTCAGCACCAAGAGAACTTCCCCAAAACAGTTTCTGCAGCTGAAAAGAGACTTGGACTATCTGAAATAAAAACCTTGACTTTCTACCTATGTCACATGTCCTGGTTTAACTCCCCCTTCATTGCATCCCAGGGCAGGAGCACAGTGCAACTGCTAGGGAAATCCCAAATTCTGGTGGGAGGAAATCTGAGACACCCTTCAACACCAGACTGTTCCAAATACATCAGGTCCAACTGCCTAACTCTAAGGCAGGGTCAGTTACAGGCCACAAAAGTGATTTGCAGCAAGGTGCATGTTCACAGCCCTTCTCCACAGAGCTCAGTTTTGATTAAATAAAACTGGCTTTTAACCTGCAGCAGGGACAGCAGCTGGAACTACAGCCAGGTGCCAGCTCTGCAAAACCTCAAAGCCTCAGCCGGAGGGCTCAGAGGAGAGTGAGGAAGACACTGAAATTTTTTCCACAGTGCAACACTTTGACAGCACCCACCTGAAACCTCACTTTAAAAACGTTTTACAGTCAGTGTTCCTTGGGCCTCCAGGATTAAATCAGCCAAAGGTAAAAGAGGAAATGGCCTAGGCTATTTTTAGGGAAATGCAAAGGAGTCAAAGATACCAATGGTAGCTGAAAGCTCAAATCCTTTCTGTTAATAATGTGCATTCTGTACAGAGGCAGCTTAATATTCTTTTTCTACCCCACCAATGTCCCTTTATCCCTACATCCATAATTCTGCAGAAATACTATTCCACCATTAACAGGATTTTATAGGGCCCAGAGATGAAGGAATGAAAATGTATGTCAAATCACAGCACTATTGCAAGTCCTCTTCCCTCAGATGTGGCTCCTGTCTTCCATCCTTTTATTATGTGCCATATGCTGTGCACCATGACCCCAAACCCAGTCATTCACCCAAAAATCTTCACCAAAATGGTCAGCTGCTGCCCCTCACCCTGCCTTGAACCTGCAGGTGCTACTGGTATGGACAGCAGTCCTAAGGAAAAGGGACTGTGAATGAAATTACTGGGGAAAAAAAACCACTTTCCCCTTCTCCATGGAGATTCCTTCCCTGCTTGCTTTGTTTCTAGGGACTTTGGGGCTTAGACAGACCTTCCACCATGTCTTGATGTCATGCACAATTCTATGAAATATAAACTGCTAACACTGAGTGTTGCAGACTGCAGTGGTATGGAAATGACAGAAGTATGCAAAGAAAGATCCCTCCTCGTTTACCCTGCCCCTAGGATTTGGGGCTAGTCTCACTGTTGAGCAGTAACATAAGCTGAAGTAAATAGTAAAAAAGGCAAAAGGAGTAACTTTGGAAAAGGTCCTTGTGACACACCAATTCCATCAGAGGAAACTACCTTCAAAAAGTACCTCAAGAAGCAGCCAAAGCGAAGGGGAATTGATTTTTAAATGCATACGCTGGTTTCAAAGCCCTTTCACCTGGAAAAAGTGTTTCTTTATGTGTACATAAACTGTTTACCAATACCACACACCAAAGTTTTGCAGGGGGATGGTCACTGATAGCTGCAGGAAGCTGGAGGATTTTCCAGGTTTTAATTGAGGTTACCGTGTTTCTGAAGATGCCCGCTCCTGCAGCAGGAGAGATCTGGACAAACACTTCAGCTCTCGGAGACGGAGCAACACAAACCCACCCATATCCTCACACCCACTAAGCTGGTGCATTAAAAGAAAAGAAAGAGCAGAAGCCAAGAGAAATACATTTACTGGGCTGGCCTCTGTGTTCTGTGCCCAGCTCGGAGAAGCGCTTTCATCCTGTTCAAGTGCCTCAGCTCTTCAAAGCAGAGCATAGTGCCCTTTTCAGCAGAGCCCTCCGACTGCAGCTCGCCAACACTCTTGTTGTTCTACTTAAAAATCACCGCTTTCTCACAGCCGTATGAAATGCAAAAGCACATTCCTCTGTAAATTGATGGTTTTTTTACTTTTTCCAGGCAAAGGGCTCAGCAATTTATATAAAAAAAAAAAAACAATTCTTCCCTACACGGGGAAAAAAAACCCCAACTCTAATTTTTAGGGAACAAAAAAAAAAGCCTGCATTTCTCTAACAACAGGACTATTGTAAAACACTTCTAACATCCAATGTGGCTCACAGGAGAAAAAAACAGCAGCTGCTCTAAGTAAAAAGCTCTTTCTTTTCCCAAGAAGGTTAAAACGTGGTCCCAGAGGCTCATATGCTCATGCAAATAAGTACTGCAAATGTGGTTTAAAACCTTGCCTTCAGCTGCCCTGTCCCTGTTTTCCTTGTTACACTATACTCAGCAGCTTGGGACACTCAAACTCCAGGGAGAACAGTGGAAAATTGGCCACCCTGCTGGTTTGAAATCTCTCTTCTCTTCTGCCATAGAGATCAGAGGCCAAGGTGATGATTCTGTCTTGGAAAAGCCCCAAATGGGCTTAAAGACCATCTGGCATAGCCAGGGAGAGCAACATCACGGGCTAGTGTGACCAGCCAGGGTCCTCACGAGCGAGGGGCCCTGCTGCATCCAGACCCTTTCAGGCACCGATCCCACGGAGAACTTCCAGAAGAATAAGGTGGTTTTGCAATGAGCTCCTCTTAGAGCAAAGGGCAGCAGAGGACACCATGGAAAGGTAAATCTTTAATAAATGGGAGGCACCTACCAGCTTTCCTGGCCTCTTGTATATACATGACTTTATCTCCTGTATTAAAAGAAATGTACAGGATCAAGGGAGCATTAGAGAGCAGTGGTGCTTCTCTGCTCCTGCCTATAATTTAAATTTGCTTTGAATGCTTTTCCAAATACATACTCCAAGCCAAACCTGGGAAAGCCAGGCTGCCTCACTGCCCATCTTAAACAGGAGATGTACTTGCAGAAGATAACCAGAGGCAGTTCTCCCTCTTTCAGGGCAGCTGCTATCCTATAACCAATTTAATTAGCAGAAAACATATTACACAAAGCCCAATGATGTATGACAATGTTATAGGTATGAATTGCAGGCAAATAGGTATATGTCATTAATTTTAAGTGACCAAAAGTGCAAACACGCAGGAGTCATTCCAGGACCGGCAGCCAGACAAACCTGTCACAGCAACAATGCAAAACCTACTGCTCTTTAAAAAGTCACATCCAAAATTTCAGAATACTTGTTAAACTGACCAAACTCTCCTGCAAAGCAAAAAGGATTATGGAGAGATTTCCTGTGATATGCAAGTATAATTTTTTTCCTCTCCCACAGGAAATCAGTTTCTCCACTAAAATACAAGTATGCAAAATAGAAAGTTGAGTTGCCACTATACAATTCCATCTGCAACTTTTAAGGGAAGGAGGTTACCAAGAATAATTACTGTTTCTTTTTACTGCTTGTGCCTTTTTTAGAATAAGTTTGTCATTTGATAGGAAATCCAACCACAGTCATCCTAATACAGTGACTGATCAGTCCCTTTGGAGAGGGATGGGCGATTCAGCAGCCAGCTCCCAAGTGAGTCAGAAGCAGTCTGGGCTCAAGTTCTACTCCATTCTCTCTCAAAAAGTTGAATAAATGCAGGAAATTAATACTAAAATTTGACAAGCCTGTCACCTGTCTCCTCCATTATGTGTCACGAGGGATTTGAGGGATTACAAATCCTCCACAGCCTTTTAACCAGCCTCCACAAGGAGGACAATTACAAGGATACTTTGAAAACACTCTACAGACGTTCCAACGTACTTGGGTAAGGATTCATCCTGTAAACATACATCAGCTGCCTTGAAACGGCTTTATTTTTATCTTGCTGTCTGTCAGGCAGCACATGCACAGTTTGTTCGTTACTGCACTCTCCATGTTTCCTGCTTCTCCTGTCACCTGCAGGCAGGGAAACTGCTGGTGGAGAAAGTGTTTTATTTCTTTATTCACACAGACTGCATTAGTTATTGTGGGAATCCCATTCACACTACTCCACACTCAGCGACTCCTCTAGAGTAACTTGGTTTTCCTGTAACTAAGGACATTCTTCCAAGCTGAACCTATCCATGGAGGATCTGCACAGTTTACTCAACACCTACATTTAACTTGGGGCTTTAAACTCCAAGCTAGGATGGAAAATCATGAAGATTCTGAATGTTCAGGGAGAGGAAGGAAGAAATGCAAGGCACATCCAATCTGCACGTCAGGCCCCTCCTTTGGCTCTGCAGGCATTTGAGCTGCAAATCTCTCTTTATCCTTAAAAGTTTTTAGTATGTGCTTCTTGGCTGCTTTTGACAAAGACTTGGAGGAGCTGTTGATATGCAGGAGGGCAGGACCACCATACAGAAGGACTTCAGCTAGCTGGAGAAATGGATCTAACTGCATGAGCCAGCACTGTCAGGGCAGTTAGGGAGGAGAACATCCCACCAAATGTCTCAGAGGTGCCAGTGAAAAGGCAAGTGGTGACTGTCAAGCTGCAGCTGGGTAAATCCCTTCTGGATGTAAAGAAAAATCACAGTTCCCACAAGAACTGGGCTGCCCCAGTCCAGAGAGGTGGGAACATCTCCATCCTCGTGGCAGCTGGAATGAATAAGATGCTAAGCAACCTCACCTAGCCTAAAAATCAGCCATTCTCTGAACAGAGTTTTGGTCCAGAGACTTCCTGAGGTCCATTTGTGCCTAAGTTTTCCTGTAATTTTAAGTTCAGTGGTATGCACTGGAACACCCCTGCAAGAAGACAGGCCAACTGATCTCTCTGAGTGGCTGCTCAGTCCCTTGCAGAGATCCTACAGACTTGCAATGCCCAGCTTCCTGTGTATATCAAATATGTCTCTCCTTACATCCCATTTATCAATGCATCCACTAGCACCAGTATTTAGAGCAAGCTTTTTAGGTTGTTTGATTAAGAGATGTTCCCACAGCAGCACACACCTACCCCACCTACTGTGAACATACCACAAAAAGCTGATTCTGTTCTATGAATAGGAAAACAGACCATGAGGAGGAAATGATTTGCCCAGATCAGATATCAAAACCAGAACAATTCTTACACTCTAGCTCAGCTTCCCAATTTAACCATAACATGTATTACCTTCCACATCTTCAGGCAATTTTCCCAGGTGTGTAAAGCAACATAAAAGTACTGGTATTCAACAGAAGGAGAGGCTTTGAAACAGAACTAGAGCAAGCCTGTCCTAGCAGGATAATGATGGTCTGATGTGCATTTCTGCACTTTCAAATTCAAAGGAAACTGTGAATGGAATTCCAGCTTTATTCCTCAGTCAACCTTTTTAAGCTACAAAGAGATCCTCAGAAATCAGCTTTATCCCCAAGATTTCAATTAAAATATTGCCAAATCTTCTTTTTAGTAAGTTCTAACAAAGCAAGTGAAAGAGAATAACTTTGCAGCAGGCTACATCCAATGCAGTGTCGACAGCCTACCTAACCCTTACTCAGAGATGCCCAGGGGAAAAAAAGCACACTAAGTTACAAAGGCAGCTTTCCTTCATTCCTCACCCTAGCCATTACTCCAAGCAGTTCAAAAAGTACAGAAGGAGATATAAGAGATAATCAGAACAGTGATGTCAGCAGTACCCGAATAACCTATTGTGGGAGACCTCTCCTACTGATCTGCTAATGGCCTCTTCAAAGAGACCTCACACTCCAGGAACAGGAGCCTGGGGTTAGAGGGTCCCAGCCAGAAAGCAATTACATTAGCTGGACCTGAAATCACTTGTTTTTCCAAGAACATGGACCTACTGCTCAGGTCAGCGTGCATTTTGGCTTTTGTTCCTCTTTCAATACAGCTTTGTACTCTCTGACCACGTTTTGGGGCCAGGTCTTTCAAAAAGCAGGACTCAGCACTGAGACTGTGCAAACTCAGGGCGCTGCTGCTGCCTGACACGGTGCAGTTTGAAGACACTTTTCTCCTTCCCCCACTGGAACTTGTCTGAGCCACACAGCTCACTCAAGCTGTCAGCTCTGGGCACTGCGGTTCACAGACTTCTTTTAACATTTCCTCTTCCATTTCACATCCTCAACTTCAGATTACAGACAAGAAAAGCAGTTGCTCCCGTGAAACCTCTGCTTCTGCATCTGTCCTAGACAGACACTTTCTGCAATGCACTCAACTATTCTGGCCACTCTTGCTCCAAAGAAACCAGGACTTATGACTCCTGTCATTGCTGTTAGTCCAACAAACTTATCAACAGCCTCATTTTTGACATCTTTCCACTTCTTCCAGTGTAACACAAAAAAAGAAGGGCAATTTTCTGTGAACACCAGAAATTTGGAAGCATTTAAAAGCCCAGAAGACGGCTTTTACAAATGCTGGCAAGGTTGTGAGAAACACACCAGACACCTCTAAATCTCTGTCTCACTTTGTTTTCTCTCAGAATTTATTCACAAAATGAGCAGTCTTTTTACTGCATCTCCTGCCAATACCTGGCTACAGTCAAACACGTCTGCAATTTAGGGGCATAGGCTTAATTACACTGGTAAATTAAAGCATCCATTTTCCCTAGCTCTAGAGGAACAGAAAGCACGCAGGCAACAGATACGGGCTGCTGGCTGACACATATTTGCTTTCCAAGCAGTAAAACATTGACAGCTTTCCAAAACAACCACTCGCGTCACACATAGTATCTGTAATATCCCCTTAAAGTGTGTAATTTGTGGTGGGGTAACAAGTAAAATGCCTCAGGCTTGTGCACTGGCACTTTCAAAACACACAGTCTAAGGCTTTCTCTGTGGCACAATGTGCTGCCTCTGCATCTACAGCCTACGAGTATCCAGTGGCCCCAGTTGCAATGAATTCAAAGAATTTCTGAAAATAAGTCCCTCCTGGCACCAGGACCAGTGGAAACCAAAGTAAATTATGCCAGGGAACCTTCAAAACAGTTGCTCTCAATTCACTCAACCCAGACTGCCTATGGCTGCACTGAATTCAGTCAGAGACCTCTCTCAAAGGTTTATTTTTTTGGAGGAAGGGCCCTAGTCCGTTCACTCATTCTTCAAATGGAAGCCAACCCATACCTTTGATTATTCACACTGCCCTTCTGCACATACTTTTCACTTCTGTATTTTTATCCAGAGGACGCAGAACTGCACTCAATATTCAAGGGTGTGGCACAGCAAGGACACCTGCAATAGCAACACTCATTCCTAGTATCAACTTGCTTTTGATCATAAGTATCAAGATTATATTTAGAAGTATTGAACCTCAAATTGTTTCTTTTTAAGAGCAAGAAGCACCTACAGGGCCCACCATAATTTACAGAAATGTCAAACTGCCCATCTTCTCATGGGACCAGTTCAAGTTTGTCCACACTGAACATCAGACAATTTTTCTTGAGATCCCTCACTGCTTCCTCAGCTTTGTTTTTAACCTCAACAGCTCAGTATCATCATTATTTGGGTGTCAAATGAGTATCCCACCACGTGCTTCTAAAACTCCAGGATAACCACATTCCATAAGGACAGGAAGAACCTGTCTTGGGTAACATGCTAAACGTAATTTTAAAACCTGCAAAAAGTAAAAATACCAAGTGACAAAGTTGAATGAGTCATAAAATTCAGTGTTACTAAACGCAAGATCACCCAGTGAGGAGTGGTGACATTTCAGGGAATACACCAAATTATCCAGACACCATGACATCCCCAAATCAGCTGTTAACACTCAGGAAACCTCTTGGAGTTACAGTGGGCCACTTTCTACATCCTCAGATGAGTTGCCTGACAAATACAGTATCAAAAATCCCACGAGAAGAAGCAGTGAACAACCAGATTGAAGAACTAGGTGCCCCTTGCCTGCCAAAACCCTGTCTTTCAGCAAAGGCATTTTTCATGCTGCACTTGGATTTGTATCAGAAATCAGACTGGGAATGTACATGCCACATTTCAAACACCCTGGCACAAGTTTCTACTGTAAAGCCTCAAACAGCAGCATAGCACGGCCAAGCTTCCCCCAGCCAGAAACCCACAAGCATCCCAGTTCTGTTCTACAGGAAGAGTCTCCTCTTTCTTTACACAGAGTTTTTTAAAGGAGTTCACTGTGCTGCACTGGGAACAGTTTTGGAAAGCAGACAGATAACGGGAAAGGATTTTAAAAGCTAGAATCACAGATTTTGTTAACTCAGGTAACATGACCCCTCTGCACACGACAAACAGCAACTTGCCATCGTGAAGACCCACCTAGGGAGAACCGCTTGCCCACTCACCTCGCCCGAGTAGCTGTATTTGCCCTTCAGGATCTGCCGGTACAGGCGGGTGCGGTTGTCATCCTCAAAGGGCATCGTCCCGCTGAGGAGGATGTACGAGATCACCCCCAGCGCCCACATGTCAACGGAGTTCGTGTAGGGCTTCCTGACCAGGATCTCGGGAGCAATGTACTCCGGGGTCCCGCACGTGGTTTTCATCAGGCAGTCGTCTCCCTTCTTCCGAGCGCTCGCCAGCCCGAAGTCCGTAATCATGATTTTGGAGTCCGTTCCCGGGTGGTAGTACAGCAGGTTCTCCGGCTTCAGGTCCCGGTGCGTGATGCCCAGAGTGTGCAGGTACCTCACGCCATCCAGCACCATCTGCAGCACCCGCGTGGCGTCCCGCTCGGTGAAGGAGCCCTTGGCGATGATCCGGTCGAAGAGCTCCCCGCCGGTCGCCAGCTCCATCACCATGTACACGCGGTCCTGGGTCTCGAACACCTCGATGAGCTGGATGATGTTGGTGTGCCGGACCCTGCGCAGGACGCTGAGCTCCGACTCGCACACCTCCCTGCCCTCCCGGTACTTGGTCTCGATCATCTTGATGGCGTAGGGCTGCTTGGTGGCCTTGTGCTCCACCCGCACGACGCGGCTGAAGCTGCCCCTCCCGATCAGCGCCTTGATGTCGTACTTGGCTGTCACTCGGGGGTCAAACTTGGCGCGGTATTTGGCCACTTTGTTCTTGCGGGGCTCGGGCTGGTGGGCGGGCAGGGGATTCCCAGGGTACGGGTTGGCGTGATGGGGAGGTGAGGGGGAGCCAGCTTTGATGACAGCCCCACAGTCATCTTTGATGAAATGCTTGTAGATGTCACTGTGGCCTGTGTAAGGTTCAACTTTTTTAACCAAGTCTAGCTGCACATCTTTGGGGGGCTCGGGAAGCACTTTGCTTGTCCCACAGCCCATCACTGACTGGTGTTAATTCCCTGTCAAGGCATGTTCCCAGGGTAGCAGCAGCAGCAACCACATCCAGGACAATTTCCACATTTGAAGCTTAGGAGAAGAATGAGAAGAAACAAATAAATTGGAATCAAGGTAGTAAAAGTTTAAATGGGAAAAAAAAAAAGTAGGCCACTCTACCACAAACTAAGAATTTGGGATCAAGCAAGCACAGTGTTCTGCTGCCTTCATCACAAGCAAGGGAAGACGATGCCTATAAACACACAGTCATGGTCAGAACCATGGATGTGTCCATGGGAATCACACAGTATCTCTTTTAATTAAGAATAGTTTGTTTCCTGCTCCCAGCTGAGCACTGAATCAGAGTCACAGAGTGGTTGAGGTTAGAAGAGACTTCTGGAGGTCTTTTTGTCCAGCCACAGTTGCTTAATAAAAATTAAATTAAGGAAAGAGTCAGGCATTTTCCTTAGTTTTCTTTCATCTGCTCAACTTCCTAAGTCAGCACCCACTGCAAAGGTAATAGTTTTGGAATTTATCACTGGAAGCTCTGCAATGTACCTCAGCAACTTGTTCACTTAACAAATCTTCCTAAGATTTTCTTTATATTGACCTTGTACAGTGTCTTAAACCTCTCACTGCTTTGCTCCTGGGGATCAGTGGAATGGCACAGGAAGGGAATATGGAGCCAGAGGCACCCTGGTTTTAAGGTGCATTTTACCACTGAACTTGCTGAAGCCCCCTCTGAAAAGGGAGATGTTCACTTAACCAGAGCAGCTTTCAGTCAGCAAGTCTCTCATCCTCCAAACCCTGAGAAATCAAGCTGGGCTTTGATACCTTTCAACAACCTGACTCAGTTTTGCTTTATTTGACATCTTCGGGCAACAAGTGCCACTTCTGGCTTTCCATATGGAGCTGTGTGTAGCAAGTGGAATTTCTACCAACTGTTCCAGACTAGGAGCTCATAGCACTGTGCTCCAACAAAACCAAATCAGCTGCACTTGGGCAAGCCTTCATGCCCTGAATAAAGCAGTATCACTGGCCAGGAGATGGGGAAGCTGCCTGTGGCTCTGGCAGTTTTACATTTGCACTGCTTGGCTCAGAGCCCCTCAATGTGCTCCTGTGCCTTTGCAGGAGGCTACACAAGACCATTAGCCTTGAAATGTGATCTCAGGTCTTACCATCCCCAGGTGAATCTCTGCTCAGGCACCACCTCTCCAACCAACTACTCAGCATGAACAGCAGAAAAGGAACCCCAGCTGGTCTTCCATCATGAGAATTAGGTAGAGAAATAAGAAATGCTTCAAAGGGACACCCAGAAGAAGATCAGACTCTATATCTAACCTGGAAAGAAAACCAGGCTTTAGTTAAGATTCATTCAGTCTTAACATCAAACATCATCAAAGTAACTTCCCAGGGAAGCCCTCCTGGCTGCACCCTGAGGTCAAGCACACCAGCCATGCACATTCATGTAGAAGGGTGCAAGCAACAGGAAAACCCAAACAACTTCACAGGAAGCTGAAGTGACTTTCACCAAGTGCTACCCTGGAAGTGGGGGGTTCGTCCAGATTGAAGTACCATGACGAAATATAACGAGCTAGGGTTAGTCCTGAATCACATCTCCCCTGGACAGCTTGTCCCAGAATTATTGAACCTTAAAGCATATTAAGTTAACAGAGAAATGGGGTGAGAGCATCCACAAAAAAAAGGCTATTAAAGAGTAATTCAACATGTAGAGAAGCACTTGTGGAAAATGTCCAGCCCAAAAATAAAGCTAAAGAGAAGGATCAAATACTTGAAAGCATTGTATATAAATCCACTACTGACATTAACTGAGATCTGGCAGCAACTCCAGCATGTCAGTAGCTCCTTCTTGTACACATGAGGGTCCCAGCGAAGCCCACAGGACCCCAGAGCTGCACACCAGAATCAGCCACAGAATGTCCCACCCTGTGTCAGCGGGTGGAAACACCCCTGTATTATAATCACCAAGAGTTTGGGAAAAGGAATTGGGGAAATGGGGCATTATGAGCTTGCTCCAAGCAGGAAATCACACACTCCTCAGGTGCCAAACTATCTGAGAGAGGAGAGCACACCTGAGCTGCAGCTGGAAGTGGTGGGAAGGAACGAGGGGTCTGTGCTGCTCCCCTTGGACACCCAGCACTTCACTTCCTGCAGCCCAGCGGGGAAACACCTCAGCTCTTGCTGATTCAGAAGTGTCCTCCCTCTGAAAATACCAGGGCACGAATGGCTGAGGGTCCCTGTGGGTAAAGGATGTCAGTCACCCACCTAAATCCCCCTGGGCCAGGCAAATCTTCCACCCCCAAGCAAACGCATCACAGCCTGGAGCTCGTTAATGCTGCTGTTCTGTGAGATGCCAGTATGGAAACCCGAAGACTGCAGCTCTTAACTGTGCAAAACAAAGCTCACACACAGCAACCTGCAAAGCACAGCACCTCTGAGAGCACCTCCCCTGCCGCCTGACCCACGCCACACGCGCCCCACACCGCCCCACATAATCCTGGCACAGCCTGGCATTCCCAGCGGGAGCCCCTGGCGCGGGGGGGGGTTTGGAGGGGAAACCCGGCGCTGGGGCTGCTGCAGCACCGCACGCAGCTGTGCCAGAGCCGGGGGCGGGGCGGAGCAGGCTCGGCCACACCAGCTGCGATTTCCAAAACTTTTGACTGTTTCCATAGCTCATCCCGAGATTTCCAAAACTCCCACTGTTGCCATAACTCATCCCGACCCAGGCCGTTTCTCGCCCATCCTGGAAAAGGTGTCGGGAGCCCGTCCCGCGGCGGGCTCGGCTCCAGGCCCGGCAACTGAAGGGACGCGCCGGGAGCGGGCAGGGCTCGCCCCTCAAGGCCTCCCGTCCCCGCGGCCCAGCGCCGCGGCTGAGGCGCCGGGGCCCGCCGCGCCTCGCGGGCCGCAGTGCCGCCGGTCCGGAGGGCGTGAGGGATGGAGGATGAGGGGGGTGCCGGTGCCGGTGCGAACAGGCCGGCCGGGCCCGGGCGCCGCCCAGCCCCAACTCACCTGGGCCCGCTCCGGCCCGCGCCGCGGCACCGCCTCCCGATGTCATCGCCGCGCGCCGGGCACGCCCGAGGGGGCGGGGGGCGCAGCGCGGGGCGGGGCGGGGGGAGCGCTCTGGCGCCCCCTGCGGGGCCCGCCGGGGACAGCCGGGACAGCCCCCAGGGCTCCGGGACCCTCAGCCTTGTCCGGGACCCCTCGGGGCTCCGGGACCTTCTCTGGGACCCCTCAGCCTTGTCCGGGACCCCTCGGGGCTCTGGGACCTTGTCTGGGACCCCTCATCCTTGTCTGAGACCCCTCAAGGTCTCCGGGACCTTGTCTGGGACCCCTCAGCCTTGTCTGAGACCCCTCAAGGTCTCCGGGACCTTGCCTGGGACCCCTCATCCTTGTCCAGGACCCCTCAGGGCTCCGAGACCTTGTCTGGGCCCCCTCAACCTTGTCTGAGACCCCTCAAGGTCTCCGGGACCTTGTCTGGGACCCCTCAGCCTTGTCCGGGACCCCTCAAGGTCTCCGGGACCCCTCAGCCTTGTCTGGGACGCCCCCCAGGGCTCCAGGACCTTGTCCGGGACCCCTCAGCCCCATCGGGGAACCCTCAGGACTCTGGCAACACCTCAGCTCCATCTGGGATCCCCCAGCCCCATTTGGGACCCCTCAGGGCTCCAGGACTCCTCAGCCATGGCCTGGAACCCCCTCAGTGCCCTCTGGGACCCCCTCAGCCCCATCTGTGACTACTCAGCCCCATCTGGAACCCCCTCAGTACCATTTGGGACCCCCTCAGCCCCATCTGGGACCCCTCAGCCTCACGGGGCCTGATGCGCAACAGGCCAATAACGACACATGTGAGAGGGAGGGACCCTGATTGCGGATCTCGGAGCTGCCCGAGCCTCCGGGTGCTCCGTGTTGTTCCGCAAACCCAGCACACCCCACTGCACTCGGTGCTGTTATTTACACACAAATTCCAGAGTCAGGAACGCCCCAAGCACGGTCCCTCTCTTAGGGTTGATCGGTAATTTCCATACAAATCCCACAGCCCAGGTAACTTCTGCTCACGGGAAGGGTCTTCACCTGGGCAGGGTCTTTTTGACCCATAGGCGTGATTTTTAGTACTATAAATGAAGATAGTTCATATCTAGGATATATAGACCTGGAATATTTTGGCCAAGTTAGCAATACACAGACAGACATCAACATCCTGATTTACTGCATCCTTAGTCCCTGTTTTACTTCATCCAGAATCTCCTCGAGTAAGGGATGCTGGCTGCTGCCAGTTCCGCTAATTAGGTCTCCTTTCCTGCTGATTAGGCTTGAAAGTCCACAAAGATCAAACATCAAAAAAAAAAACAAAAAAAAAAACAAACCAACCAAAACAAAACAACACCCATCCCGACTTAAAATAATCGTGACGTATTCTGCGTTTTGCAACGCCGTGACTCTCTCCATCCCCACAGGGTTCGGTTCCCCACTCATCCCCGACAGGGATGATGCTCCTGCTCCCCACGGGGTGATGCGCTGCCCCAGGATGGAGCTCCTCACCTCCCTCCCGGAGCCAAACCCAGCCTGGCAGAGCTGCTCCCACCGACGGCTCCCCGCTGGGCTGCGGGGCTCTGGAAAAAAAACACTCCCGTTGCAAGAGAATTGCCCGGAAGCATCCTTTCCTTTTCCTTGGCAGGGAAAACCCGGTCCCTGCGGGCTGGCTCTTGTGCACGGCAGAATAACGAGGCACATTCCTTTCCGCCTTTCTTTTCCCCAGCTACTGAGTGCCACAAAAACCTCCAAAGTTTGCTTGGTAACTGCCCGCGGACTTTCTTCCTCATATCCTTTCCCCCGTACCCAAACAAAACACTCCACATCCCAGCCCTGGATGACCTGAAAGCGGGGGGGGGGGGTGAGGGATGACACCTTGCAGGGATGCTGACGGCTCTCCTTTCCCTGGGGAAGGTACAAACGCGACACCGCCGGGCTTGTTTTCCAGCCTGGCTGTCACGTCATTCCCGAGGCGGTTCGGGTGGAGCAGGGCTATTTTCGCACTCCTACCATGCTTTTTAAAAATAGCTGGGTTTATTTCAATGTTCCTGGGATCTTTGGCTGTTTAAAATGATTAGCAAGTCATAATGTAATAAAAGTTGTACCTGCTGATGCACGCTATTGTCATCAGCTTCTTCTCCATGTAATTCCCAATAAACCACGGAAATGTGTGAGGGTTGGGAAGGGGCTGCTTGGGCTGGACTCAGCAGAACTGGTGAGTTGTACAGTTCCCTGCAAGGAAAATTCCCCAGTTATTGTTGTCCCACACAGCAGTGGTGCTGCTGGTACGTTTTTCTTACGCTCCTGTTTTCCTTCTGGAGATGTTTCCACAGCCACACATCCCCCACACTGTCCCTGGGAGGTGGCTTAGCCTGTGCCTGTCATGTAAAACCTTGCACGTGTCCCTGTTTAAGTCGATCCTGTTATTTTAGGCTGTTTCTCTAGGTCATTCCAGCTTGGTGCCACCAGTCTGTGCCTCTCCTTGGCCACAGCTGCTTCACACAGGGATAAGTGCTCTTCGAGGATGCGCTTACCTCAGGGGACACATCTTGCATTAGTCACTTCTTCACAGCTTTGTTTCCTGACCAGCCTCATGAGAACATCAAAGGAGGCACTTCCAGGTCCATCACCACCGAAAAATGTCAAAGAGCCAACAAGTATCAAACTCTTGGGCCAGAACCATGGACTTCTGAGAACTTTAATCAGAGAAGCTCTTGTATTATTTATGCCATAGTCGTGCTCTGAGACCAGCTGGAGCCAAGAGAACATCACACCAGACATCCGCACAAAGCAAAGATCCGCCTGGCAAAATACCCAGGGATGAGGCAGGGAACTGTCTGCTTGTCACCCAGTTTGACTTTGGGGTCACTGTCTGTTGACCCTGAAACCTGTTAATCCCTCTAGAGCCATGCCTGAAGCTACAACAGGAAGATATCTGACCAGGATAAGCACCTTGCTGCTTGGGGACACCGGCTGTGGGCTGCGAAACCCCAGGTGCTGAGGAGGCTCTGCAGCCTCTTGTCCCTTTGGGCTCTGGGTGGCTGGGCTCCCACCAGTGCTTCTTCGGCCAAAAACCATTAGGATTTTTGATCCCTTCTCCAAGAGGGGACTGGTAACAGGTTTTTGACATGCTCACACACAGCACTACATTTGGGCAGGGTCTAACAGCAGGTTTTCCTCTCAAATGGGCCATTGTCTCCTTATTTCTTTTTTTCATGTAGTTCTGTTTTCTCCATTCCAAGATGCTGGTCTCCCTAGAGAGGAGCTTAACCCTGGTCCTCTGTGCTTACCCCTCCAGAACTCCCTTGCCAGCTCTTACCCCTCCACCTCTCCCCTGGCCCCTCAGCCTGGCTGCTCACTCCTGGGAGCCCTCACCGCTCTGCAACAATGGGTCCCCTTAGGATTTTGCATCTCCTGTTAGTAGTTTCCTCATGGCTTGTCCTGTGGAAGCTGCTAAAGGCAGGCTGGAACCAACAATGCTGGGTAGCCAGAGGTGGAGGATCCTCCCTCCCTGGAGATGCAGAGCTCCTCTGGAGTCAGCCTTGAGCAGCCAGCTCCAGTGCCAGGGTAAATCCTGCTTAAAGCAGGAACTTTGGAGCCCCCTTTGCATCCCACACTGACCTGCTGCTCTTCCATCGGAATCCAGAGTCTCACTGGGGTGTAATAAGCTGTAATTCCAATGGAGTGATAAGAATGGCTGGCAGCACCTCCAGCATCCCCTGCATCCCAAAGCTGCCTGAGACATTGCTGCATGTGCAGGGCACAGGGCAGTCTGGGGAGCCTGGGCCTTCCTGCTGTTCCAGGTCATACGAAGCCAGGATAAAGGGGTCCCTCATCTGCCGTCAGAAGGATACAGTGAAGTGGGAATCCTGGATTTCCCCCCTGCCCCGCGCAGCATCAGTGGCCATGCCAGGCCAGAGCTCAAGGTTGTCCTGGGAAGGCTGAGCAGAGGTCGGAGAGGGAGGATGTTCAATTAAAGCTGCTTAAAAAAAGAAATCCAACTTTCCATATGCCTCTCTGGAGAATAAAAAAGCCCCAAAGCTGAGCGCAGATGGGGTGCCAGGCGGGGGACCGAGCACAGCCCCCACGGCAGAGGTGACTCTGGCTCAGCTGTTCCCACTGGCTCCGATCTGCAGGGATTGAGGTTGTCCTTTGGTGTTTCCTTATGGAAAGGTGGACATTTGGCTCGGCAGAAATCCCCATGCAAGCTCGGACAGTGGCCAGCCCTGTGACATAGTGTCCTCCAAGCTACTCACTGCTCCCAACACTCCTGCTCCCCTCAGGGCACTAATGATGCTGGAGGAGGCCCTACTGGTGCCTGGTTGGGACACCAGACTGGGACAGTGGTGCTGGAGGCTGTGGGAGGACAAGGAGTCATCCCCCTTCTGCTGGTGGCCCCCACACCAACCCATCCAGGTGGAGAAATCCAAGTGCCTCCCTACTTGGCTCATTCCCTGGCCAGCACCTTTGCCAGGAGGGGTTTCCCTGGGCAAAGGACTGGAGGATTCAGCCATTGCATGGCAGAGGCATCGGGCAGCGTGGCTGGGAAGTTGGCCCTCATGTCACTGTGCCACGCGTGCCATCTCAGTCACACAGCTGCCAAGAATAGTGTCACCATGTGGTTCCAGCTGCCCAGGACACGGGAACCTCCCCAGCCCCTTCTGCAACTACAAAAAGTGAATTCAAACATCAACTCAGCCGGACTCCACCAGCCTTTATCCTTTTTTTTTTTTTTTAATAATTCAGGTTTGTCTCTTCAAGAAGAGAGAGGGAGATAATGTCTGCAGAGCATTTAATCTTCTGCCCAAAGAATAGCAGAGAGCAAATTAGGATCTACTCCAATTAATTTGCCTTGATGGGCAAAATCTGGAGAGCGGCCATATCTGGGAATTAAGAACAAAAGCAGGGAGTGTAAAGTAGGTCACCGGAGTTTCATAACCGGAATGAGGGGTTTTCACTGCACGCTGGGTGCTCCAGAGGCTCCCAGTGCTGGGGTCCACCAGTCTCTGTCCCCCACATCTGCAGGTTTCAGTCTGGGCAGTTACTTCAAGATGCTGCCAGCTGTTTGTTCTGGGGGCAGGAACGAGGACGTTGTCCCTTCCCGCAACAGGACACTGCTACAGGACTGTCCCAAACCCTTGGATGCAATGGAAAGACAGACATCAGCCCATTCTCCCTTGTGCTGGAGCACCCAAAGAGCTTTCCCGGGGTGGGCATGCCAATCCTTGCTATCACATCGCCACCCTCAGCCCTGCAGGCAGCTCCTTGAAGGAGGGTTAGGGGTCACAGGTGACAGTGGGGTTTGGACAGTGCTTCGCATGGACTCTTGCACCATGGGGTGTCACCAAGCACTGGTGACCCACAGGTTCACCTTAGCCTGGCAGCCCCAGATCACAGTCCTGACTCTCTGGAGCCATCAGTGCCTGCAGGTTGTGTGGTGCCATATTCTGGTGTCACATTCCAGCTGCAGGGCATATGTGGGAGCATTGCCACAGGTGCGAGCCACGCGTGGTAACATGCTAAGGGTGCTCAGGACGTACGTGGTGACACGCTAAGGGTATGTGACATGTATGGGGACATCTCCCAGGACATGGGACATGCATGGCACATCTTCCTGCACACAGGATGAAACACCCAGAGTGTGTGGTGGGTGTCTGCGAGCATTCCCAGGCTTTGATCCCAGTGGGATTGAAGCGGCATGCTCTGTTGACCACAAGTGTCACCATCGTGGTGACAGCCTGTCACAGCACCGTGCCCGTGGCGCTGCATCTCCCCAGCCCCCCTGCAGGACACTGGGGAGCGCCCCTGGCAGCGATCCCACCGCTCCCATCCCCACGGAGGTGCTGGTGGGGTGGCAGGGGGTGCGTGGCCAGCGCCCGGCTGGTGTTTATCCTCTTAGCCACCCTGCCGGGATCCGGCACTAATTCCCCCTTAAACACAGGATTGTCAGGAACCGGGAAGGAAAGAATCGGCGGATTATCCCCCCAGCTCTGGAGTTAAACACGGGGAGCAGCAGCTGCTGGATGAGGAGAGCTGAGATGGTGTCTTGCCCAGTGTCCCATGGGGAACCAGCCCCATCACCCCCCAACAAGCCCAGATGTTTTGTGTCCCCCTCCCAGCCAGCTCCAGGCTGGTAGTGAATTAAATAACAGGAAATAAATATGGAGCCCCCTGTAAAGCTGAGGAATCAGCAGCAACTGCTCAGCCCCGTGGGGTGCACCACAGCACAACTATCCCAGCAGTGTTTCCTGGCCCCAGGGATTGGCAGGGGACGGGGACAGCCAGGGTGACATTCCAGAGGTCAGGAATCACATATGAGTGGACCTCAGAGGAAGAGGTTTTATGATGAAACAATAATTTTTCCTGGCTCAACCAAAACAGCAATAACTGAGCTCCTGACTCACATGCTAAAGTGAGCCATGGGCCAGTGTGAATAGTCTTCTCTGGGCCAAAATCCTGTGCCCAGATGCTGGAACGTGTTCGGGACTGCCTTGAAGTCACCCCAGGAATCACAGAAATGGCAGCAACTCGCATGTGGGAGCTCATCACTCCTGCTCGTGGCTGAGCCTGGCACAACCCACAGTGTGGTGGCACTCGTGCTGACCAGAGGATTTTGTTGCCTTTCCCAAGCAGGATGGTTTCCCACGTGTCATCCAGATCTACCCACCACCACTACTGGGAGCTGGAGGCTGCACCACTGAGGAGCCCGGGATCTGTGCAATAGCTGGGGTGGCCCATTTGCAATTCCAGTGGCCCTAATTTAGGTGATGGGCTGAGGGCAATGGCTGTGTCCTGGAGAATGGGGAGGTCCCATCTCCAGCCCACGCCTAGGGGAGTGGATTTTAGTAGTGGGGGAAAAAAATCTTAAGTTTTCACCATAACAGCAACAGGAATGGGAATTACAACACCTTCCACTGATAGACACACAAGTTTAACCAAGGTAAACTCCCACGCATCATCTTACTTTACTTTCAACCAGTCCCACCTGGACCTGGATGAAAGCTTCAGTTCCTCATTTTTTCACCTCTATCACCTTGGCTAAAAAAAACCCCTCTCTTCCCTGCAAACCTCAGTTTTCTTCATGGCCATGAATACAGCAGAACTAAAATAAAAGGACTGGAAAGTAGGATTCCTTACAGAAAATGTCACTGGGGTTGCCCATCAGAGAACAAGCTATCAGCTGCCAAAAAGACAAAAAGAGAAATACGTCCCCTGTGCTTTCCTAAGGTGACCTCTATAACGGAGAAACCATTTGACCCAGCTCTAAAGGGAATATCCGCTATGCTCAGCCCTGAAAAGCAGCTGTCAGGGAACACCAGGGCAGTGGGAATCCCCAGGGCAGTCCTCCTAGGGCTGTCCATGGTACCGCATCCTGCATGGCCGTGGTCAATGCGCTGCGGGGAACGGAGCCACAAACTCCCTGCTGACCCTTCCTGGCAACTGATCCAGGGAGCATCACCTCTCCAATTCCCGGAGCAAACACGGAGCTTGGGGAGGGCGTGAGGGGCATCCCATGGCAGAGAGACAGGAGAAATGTAAAAGTGTCTTTTAATATAAATATAAATCCATCTGAAGTGCTGCAGGAGAGAGGCCGGTGCCCCGCGAGGGATGCCCGGGAGGGAGGTGGGCACGGCGGGGACCGCCGGCGCCCGTGCCCGGCCAGCACCGGGGGGACCCACCCGGAGTGTCACCCGGGCACCCCACGGGCGGGCAGGGCTAGAGCCGGGCCACCAGCAGCGGCAGGGCCAGCAGGGCCAGGAGACGGGGGCGCAGGGTGGCGGCCGAGCCCCGCAGAGTGGCCTGGTTGGTCTCAGCAGCCGGCGAGCCCCGGGCGCTGGCCAGGCGGCCCCGGGCGCTGCACAGCTCCTGCAGGTTCCCCTGGAACTGGATCTTGCGGGACTCCTGGCGCAGCGATTCCCAGATCGCTGCCGCTTCCACGGGGCATTTGGACAGCACCTCGCTGGCGCAGGTGTGGAAGTCATCCCAGGACCTGGGGAGGAGGGCAGGAGTGGGGGCAGCTGCTGGTGGCGGGTCACTCAGCCATCCCAGCGGCTCCCACAGGGACAGGGGCACACTCACTTGCAGATGGTGTCCAGCTCCTGCGCCTCCTCGCCGCCCTCCTCCTGTTGCTGCCGGACGCTCTGGGCCATGCTGTCCCCCAGGCTGATGAGGCAGCCGGCAAAGCCCTTGTAGATGGTGTCGCACTGCCCGGCCATGCTCACGGGCTCCTGGCTCGCGGCTGGGGGGGCAGAGAGAGGAGAGACGGAGCTGAAGCCCCCGCGGACCCCCCCGGACAGTCACCGCCTGCCCGGCTCAGGGGTGCCGGCGGTGGGGGTGTCACAGGGTGGGGGTGACAGTGGGGCTCTGAAATGTGGCGAGGGGCTTCTGCACCCCTCTGGACCCCCGGCATCCCCTCCCTGGGCACTCGCAGTGAATGTTCGCTCATGGCCCGGGGGGTGAGACGACCCCCATAGGGCTCCTGCCGGCGGTGGTGCCTGGGGCCCCCCGGGTTCTCCCCGGAGCCATCTGTCCCAGCCTTTATCCCCTGACAGCAAAGATTAATTTGTGACTACAACAGAAAAAAAAAAAAAAACAAACAACAAAGCAAAAGCTCAGCAAGCTCGAGCCCCTGCTTGACTGCAGAAGGAGAAAGAGGCAAAGAGGAAGGAAAGGGGGAAGGGGGAAGGAGCAGGGGAAAAGGGAAGGAGAAGGAGAAAGGGGGAGAGAAAGGGAAAAGGGAGAAGGGGAGAGGGAGTACGAAAAGGAAAGCAAAGGGAAAAGGAAAGGGGTAAAGGAAGAGGAAAATAAAAGGGGAAGGAAAAGGAGGGAAGGGGAAAGGGAAGGAAAATGGGAAAGGAGAAAGAGGAAAGGGGAAAGAGAAACAAGAAGGGGAAGGAAAAGCACAAAAGGAAAAGGCACAAGTGCAGCTCTGTCTGCTTCGTTCTGAGAAGCCCCAATTCCCTGCTCTGCTCTACAAAGGATTCACCACTGGGACTGGCCACGGGATGATGGGTGACAGGATGTATTGGCGAGGGTGTATTGCATCCACAGCCAGGGGGAAGCCCCAAAAGAGCCGGTGTGTGGCTGAGTCACAGGGAAACCCTGCATGGTCCTCAGCTGTGCCACGGGGGTCCCCACGGAGCCAGACAGATGTGGGTTCCCTAGGCCAGTTCATGGGAGTTGTGAGACTTTTGGAAGTGCCATGGATGTGAGCCAGGGAGATGTCTAACTGGGGACAGTCCTGCTGGGGACCCCCTCGGGAAGGTGACCCCAGAAGGAGCTGAAAGTTGCCCGGTGGCTGCTGAGGCAGCCAGGATATCTCCAAGGAGCCATGTGCCTTGCTGCTGGCATCCCATGCCTACGCCCCGGAACAAGATCCTGAGTAAAGTATCTGTGGCCGAAACTAACAAGCCTGACAACCCATCACAGGGCACAGCACGTGTTTATGATGAGAAGCCCCCGAGCACATCACCAAGGGAAAGTCTCTGATGCCAGACACGTGGGTCACAAATATCACAGATACTGATAGAGTGGGATCTATTGCTCCTCTTCTGGCCCAGCCAAGCATGTCTCCCACCAGCCCAGGGACACAACAGCAGATGCCTACCCTCAGCTGGCTGGTCCCTGCCGCAGGCTGGTTTGACCTCCTGGGCTCCTCTAATGCCCAGCACGAGCCTTCCCCTCAGCCCAGCTGCCTCGGCACAAGGCTGGGCAGGGCAGGCAAGGAAGGAGAAACCAGGAGGGCAAATCTTCTCCACTACCCCGCTGCAAAACCATGGGGAAAAACCTGCCCCCGGCTCCGTTAGGGAGAAAGCCCAAGGGAAATGCAAGGAGGAAGTTTTCCAGGGCGCTGCAGAGCATCGCTGGCTCCCAAGCGAGTGCCGACGCAGCCAATCTTGCTTCTGAGGAAGGATCGGAGTCACCCACTGAGCCTGAAATCCGCCCGAGGCTTGGTGGTCCCTGTCCTCCAGCCTCCCTGCGGCCGGACCAGGTTAACCCCAGGCTCCCCATCCCTCTTCAGGGCAGGGATGTCACTGGGTACCGCTGTGCCCCGCGTCCTCCCTCGGCTCACGGAGGAGCGGGAGAGGAGCGGGACGCGCTGGTGTCGGCAGGACCTGCCGGATGCCCCTTCCCCAGCGGTCAGGGTGCCCTCCGGCCCCGGGTGAGGAAAGGCAGCAGGAAAAGCCAGCGGGAACGCGGAGCGAGCACATGGGGCTGGTTCGGGAGCGGAGACCCGGAGCCTGGGAACTGTCCCCTCCTGAGCACGGGGATCCCGGACAGCGATGCAAAGCCGGAGCAAAGCATCGCAGGAGACACGGGACAAGGGTGGATGGATCGCTGAGCCGCGGGACAAGCGGACGTCCCGCTCCCCGCAGCTACGGGGGCAGCGGAGCCGGAGGCGACCGGAGGGTCCCGCTCCCACCCGCTAGCCCCCCAGCCCCGGCGGGGAGCGGCCCCGGCCCCGCGGCACTCACCGAGGTGCAGGAGCAGCGGGCACACGACGCCGAGCAGCCGCCAGCAGCCGCCGCCCATGGTGCGGACCCCGCGCCGCCGCCGCCGCCGCCGAGTGCTCCGCGCCCGTCGCCCGCCGGCAGCCCCGGCCCCGCCGCCCGCCCCCGGCACCGCCCCGGGACCGGCCCCCCGGCACCGGCTGAACCCGCCCTGCCCGCCCCGCCAGGGGCGGGGGAGCCCCCGGGTCTGGACCTCGGTCCTTGCAGCTCATCACGGGAGGGGTTGGGTTGGAAGGGATCTTAAATCTTAAAGGGATCGTTCCAACGCCCCTGACATGGGCAGGGGCATCTTCTACTAGACCAGGTTGCTCCAAGCCCCATCCAGCCTGGCCCTCAACACTTCCAGGGATAGGGCAGCCACGGCTTCTCTGGGCTTCTCACCAATCTCATAGGAAAGAATTTCTTCCTAACATCCAATCCAACCTGGCCCTCAATCAGTGTGAAGCAATTCCCCCCTTCTCCTGTTACTCCATGCCCTTCTCCAAGGTCCCTCTCCAGCTCTCTTGGAGCCTCTTTAGATACTGGAAAGTGCTCTAAGGTCTACCCAGTCTTTTCTTCTCTTCCAGGAGGGAGGAGCAGCAGGAGACATTTTTGCTGTGAAAAGGGGAATTAGTGTCCCCTTCCCACAGCTACAAGTCCACCACCACCTCCTGGCTCTGCCAGGAAGCAGAGAACGATGCGCCCCACTGGACTTACATGGGAAAGCTTGAACAAAGACTCAGGAGAAAATCTGGGAAGAGTGAGGGCATTCTGGCCTCTCAGCTCGGGCTCCAGCCTGGAGATGGCTTGATACGCTCAAAGGTCACACAGTCTTCCCTCCATCACACAACAGGAGGTCTCCGCCTTTTTTTTTTTTTCTCAAAAAGTTTTTTATTGAATTGTTCTTAATGTTATTTTCAAAAAAAAAAAAAAAATAAAACCAACAAAAAACCAAACTGAAAACAAAAAAAAACAACTGAAAAAAAAAAACCAAAACCCCCAAACAACAAAAAACTTCAAAATTTAGATAAAAAGAAAAACCTTGGTGTAGAACCAAAACTAAAGTCTGAAACATGGACATGCTCCGATGCACAACAGAACCTGTTGCCCCCCGGGGCTCTCAGAGCTTGCTGCTGCCCAAGCACCCCAACCCAGAGCCCCTCCTCGGGGCACTCCAGAGGCATCACCCCTGCCCAAACCTGCCTCGCTGTGTCAGGTGAGCCAGACACTGTGGATCTGGAGTTAACAACCTTCAGAGTAACTAACTAACTAACTAACATACTTTAACTAACTGCTCCTGCTCAGCTGTGCCTCATCCCCGCAGGGAGGAGGAGTCTGAGCCCTTCACTAAGATGTGGGTAGAGGTATCTGGTCAGTGAGGAGCACGTGCCCCTGGCACCCCTGTGCTTGGGGCTCAACATACACCTCCCTTCTCCTTTGTTGATGGCAGCAAACTCCAAACTTTTAACGGGGTAAGAAATCCTTCTGCTTCTGCTGCATGTGACTTGGACTGCCAGCCGGGCCTCGGGGACGGATGGGCAGGTGAAGAAGAGATTTAACTCTCTCAAAAAGAGGCTATTTAGGAAAAAGAAGCCAAGTGAACGTTCAGTGACTATTTGGAACTATACACAGATGGCGTTTGCCTTAGAGACATCACATGTGTCAATAGATTTCCTGGCAAGAGCTCTTATCACAAAGCCATATGTCATTTGTAACTACTGATCTGTTGGGTGGGCTTCGGTGGAGCAGCCCACAAGGCAGCCAGGTCCTCCTAGGTCATGCTGGGGGTGACCAGGCCCTGGAGCATGATCATGAGGCGACGTGCAGACTTGCTCAGAGGGTTGTGGGGTTCCACCTGGAGGAACTGGAAGAGCTTCTGCCGCACCTGGTTCATGACTGACCCCATGTGGTCTCGGGTGATGGGGTCACTTTGGTCCAGGTGCATCACTGCATCCTCCAAGTAACTGAAGGAAAGAGAGCAAGGTTAGAACCAAACCCAACAAATGATCCCGATCAGATTCAGTTCATTTTAGCATTGAGGATGCACAATTCTGCTCCCCACCCACCCAAACTCTGCAGTATGTTCAATAGTCAGGAAATAAATGTTCCTGACTCACAGCAGAGTCCACCTATCCCTTCCTCAACATTTAAGGGCAGCCTACAGCTCCCAGCCAGCTCCACCTGCCACACAGTCTAGCTGCTGGAACCAAAGCAGGTGCAAGAGCAAGAACTCCCCACAGTGCTGGAGGTGGCTCTCAGTAGATATTTTCTTTGATGCCTTTATAGCATAAGCAGAATTAGTCACCCATTAGACAGTAAAACCCCTCAGCAGTGAGGCTCAGTTCATGCAGGGTTGTATTTAAGGTCTATCTAGGAAGAAGTTGGGGAAGAGCAGCAAGCCACTCTGAAGTTCAGACAAGCCATCAGCTTTCAAACCACAGCCTGAGTAAGGTAACGTGGTCACTGCAGAAGGTTTTCACTAACAGACCAGTTTCAACTTCACAGCAGCAGCTTTAACACCAAGTACCAGTTCGACTGTAACTTGAAGTACTTTTCAGTATTTCTAGCTTGCCTTAACCCTATTAGCTTGAGTTAAAAACTCAATTTAAGTAGTTTTTCCACACAAGCCATGACAAAACCTGTAGGAACCTTGAAAAGTTAGTTTTTCAGGGCAGATAACAGGGTTTTGACTCATTCACTAAAAACGTTCACAGCAAGTATCAGCACAGTCACTATTCTGTCACACAAGCTTTGCTTAGAACATCTACAGACATTATTCGAGTAGCTCCTGCTGCCACCTCCCACTGAGCCTTTCTGGGAGTCACGACAAGAAACTGCTGACACAAAGTCCAGTGACAGGTTAAGAATTGAGGACAGAGCAAAGTTGCTCTGGATATTATACTATCCAGAGAACATGGCACTATCCCTATCTTTGCCTCCACAGAGGAATTGTTCCTTGGGGAAAGGGGATCGCTGCACAGACTGCAAATATTTACAGGCTACAATCCCAGAGGTACCAGCACCTACAGCTGGGTACTCCTTCCACTACTCCCTCTGGGCAGCAAAGCTTTCCATGGCAATGCTGACGTATTTTTCCAAGTTACTGGCTGCAAACATGCCAGTAACAGGCTACAGAAGCTCCAACTTTTGTCAAAGCACCACCTTCCACTTCCAGGCAGTGAATTTAAAGCCAGTGCCAGGAACAGGACCCGATGTTCTGATCATACTCACTTCAACTTCAGTTCTGTACGAGTGCCCAAATCCGAGGAGAGCTGCTGGATGAGGGAGAGCAGCACAGGCTGGGACAGGGGGCACGGATGCTGTCCAAATACTTGCTGAGTATCCACAGTCTCACAGACATAGAGAACCAGGTTGAGATCAGCTGCTGTTAGAGCCTGCAAGGAAGACACAGCTAGAAATGCAGAGGAACCACCAGGAAGGTGATGGACATGGGACAGAGTGTGGCCCTCTGCCCTGGGGCACTCAATGGCTCAAGAGCATCCTCTGGGAGCAAACTCTGAACCTCTGCTGGACATGCCAGTAGGGCTATGTTTAGACTCTTGGCCTATGCTCTGAGAGCACCTGTGTCTATTCCAAGCTGAACAGAGAGCAACCAGACAGAGGGGACCAGGTTACTGTCAGCAGCATGGAGCAAGGCCATGCTTGCAGCCCCCACCAACTCAGTGGCACAGCAGTGCTGTCATTCACAGGGGAGTTTGTCTGCAGCAGCTCAAACAGATCTGCCTACATATTCAAAGGCAAAGGCAAGGTCAGGCCCCAGCTGGTAGATCTGCCTGGAGAGGCTTATAAAGCTGTTGCTGTTCAGGGGTGCACCACATGCCACTGCCAGTGGCAAAACACGCTGGTTTACAGGAGAGCTGACACTGTCCTGACAGGGCACAGGCAGAGATGAAGGAACTTAACTGCTACCGAATCACGGAACCTGCATGGCTCTGGCTCCACCTGCATGAGAGCAACTGACCCCTCAAGCAGTCCACTGTCACAGGTCTTTTCAGTCATCTCCTGTGTAAGCTGTAGTGGAATTATAACCCCACCCCAAGGAGCCCCTTTTCCTCCCCGTTCAGCGATTCACTGCCAGAAAACCTAGGTACCTGCTGGAAAGCCTGGTTGAGGTGTCCCTGCTGGAGCAGCTGAAGGATGTGAGTCTGCTGGGACTGGAAATCTAAGTGAGTAGAGGGGATTGGTGTCCCGGCTGCTGAGCGCATCGCCTGGACGATGCTCGAGGTGACAGCTGCCTGCTGCTCCTTCATAGCCAGGCTCACTTCTCCTTTAATGACTCTCTGCACCTGGGCCAGAATAGACTCCTGCAAGCTAAAAAAACCAAAACAGAACAAAACCCATGGGTATCTTGGAGAACAAAGAGCTGAGGGATAACACTACACAAAGCTGGAACTAGCAAGAAAGCATAGGCTGATTTGCTTTTTGTAGTGTGGCTCCCAAAGGGTTCATACAAATAACTCTGAGGCACAGGCATCAGAACTCTGTGGCCAACACCACCATGTCCCAGTGTGCAGATCGAAGATGCTGGGATTCTGTGCAGGAAAGTGATGTTTCAGAGAACTAAGTCTCTCATTATACAGTGTTTTAAATCTTTAATGTTTCTGGCTTACAAGCAAGGTGATTAAGCTGTGGGGTCATTCCCCAAATGGGCCCAGGTTCCTACATCGGATCCATCAGATGCAGTTCCCAATGTGCAGATGACATCTTTAGAATGAAAACACACACTGTGCCTGTGATTTCTCCACAGGAGAGCAGTTCACAGTGCAGTCTCTGCTGCTGTGTGTGGCACCTTTCCTCACCAAGGGCTGGATTCTCCTCTCTTACAAAGGGCACAAAGCATCAAATCTGCTCTACAGCAGGCAGACTAGCAGTACTTCCCTGGGAGCAAGCACAGCCCATGCAACAAGACCAGGATTTAGTCTGGTGGCCTTCCTGGCAACTCTGGCCTGCATCAAAGACCCCAGGGTGCTCTGACATACATTCTAGTGGCATAAAATAGGGACATTCTGCCCTGCAGGTGACCACCAGCCAATCTTAGTGCCTGGCAACCTGTTACCAGCCTCACGGCATGAAGGTGCTGAAGGCATTGCTGGGATCACATCCTAAAACCAGGAGGGCCCAGGGTGAATTGCTGCAGAGCTGCTGGGAGGAGAGAGAGTAACCTGCAGACACCATATGCCTGAGACACAGAGTAAAGAAAAAGCCTTCAAAAGACTTTTCCGAAATGATCTTCAGCAAGTGTTCAGACTTGAGTGTGCTTAGGGGCTGCCTTAGGTCCTTCTGTCCTCCACTGTGCACATGGCACCTTGGGCAAAGCATGCTCTGATCTCCCAGCTATACACCTTGTTGTTAGAAACCTTCTGTGGGCAACAGTTCCACCAGCCCACATGCTTCACCGTACTGTGCAGGGCCAACAAGCAGTCCCTACGGTACTCGTGGCAGTTTTCCACAGCTAAGCAGGGATAGGTGCTTGTGACACATGCATGTACCTCTCACTGACATTTCTTTCCACAAGCCCAGCTGCCAACTTACTTGCCCACGATAATGTGCAGCTGGTGCTGCACCTCAGTGTGGACACTGGCTGCCACAGTGGATGCCAGCTGCTCCGTGGTGCTCTGGAAGGTGCTGATGAGCTGTCGAAGCTGATTCAGCAGCGGGTCCCGGACCTCCTGTTCTCGTACCTTCTTGTTCTTCAAGTGAGTCTCAAGCTGCTGGATATCTGCAACAAGCAGAGGGGGAGATGTGTGGCCCATCTGTACCTGTGGAGATGGTCAGGGCAGAAATCCAGCACGTTCTCCAGCAGAAACAATTAATGTGTATGAGTTCAAGAGAGGGTAGAATGCACAATGCCCTTGTTTTGGGCTGTGTCACACTAACCTAGAAACCCTTCTTCCAGCCTCCCCATCCCATAGGATCACATAACACAGCAACAAAGCCACGAGTTCTCTTACAACAGACATTTACAGGTGTTCTTTGTTCAGGGGAGATAAATGTGGCAGTGAGGGTGTTTTATTTCATACACAGTGTGAATTGTGATCTGTGTTACTTCAACGGTAACGAAGAAAGAGGGGGAACATTTCTGCAAAAAAAAAGGAAATCATGTCTGCAGAGATTTAAATGCTCCATTTGAAGGTATTTTTTATGAACTGGTCTGATCAAAAGAGAGAAGAACATAAGCTCTAGTACTTGTGGGAGGCTTGTGAGGAAGAGGAAGGGTGCAATACAGACAGCAGCTGGAGACACTCTGCAGATCTATGGCCAACAGAAGCCACTGGCCACATTCAGGTCCCCTCAGAACCCAGCTCTGCAGAGGAATACCTGCCCAGCCTCCTAGAAGGCCAAGGACCTGTATCCCATGCCTGAGAACAGGAAAGATCTTCTCCAGTGGATCAGTGTATCCTTACTTAAGGGTATACTCTTCTTTTTTCCAGCCTGAACATGCCTACACTGCTCAGCCACTATTTAACCTCTGGTCATCCCCGTACCCATCTCTAAACCTTCTCTAATCCATTATCCCTCTGAAATGAGGGCCTAGCTGCAGAACTGCTACCCTCTCCCTTCATCATCTTCATGACACCAGGATGGGGTCACCCTCCAGCTGGACTTTACTATTCAATAGATGAAGTCACAGACTCACAGAACGTGGCCAAATGTTTCTCTACATGGGCTACAAAGACCAGAGGTGACTCTCTGTTCTTACAGCACCACCCACAAAAACCTCCTCACTTCTGTTTCTGCTTCCCAAGTGTGAAACGGAACACACAGACGGGCTAAGAGGTTAAACACTCACCAGTGAAACTCTGAAAGGCAAAGGCCCAAGGCCAGTGTGTTGTCAGCAAATAGAGTGTGCCCAGAAAACTTGAAGAAGAAAACCCACTCACATTCCTGTGTGCCCTGCTTGAAGGTGTCATTGATTTGCTGGAACATGGACTGGCAGCTCTTCTCGAATGCCGGCAGCACGATGCTCTGGAACGCTTCCCTGTACGCCGACTGGATCGGCCCCTGCAGGGTATCGGCCGTCGCCCTCACAACAGTATCTGTAAGGTTCTTACAAGCACACACAGAAGATTGCAGAAAATTAACAACAGCCTGCTGCAGACTAAGAATGTGAACACTGTAGGTCCCTGAAGCGCACCCACACCAGACAAGGACAGCCCAGTTTCAGAAGTGTGTGTTCTGCCCAGCTCTTCCCATTGACCAGGCTGCAGAACATCTGCCTGCTGAAGGGCTGCCCAAGAACATCACCATTTCCCTGCAGTTCTGCTGCAGAGCAAGGGAAGGTGGCACATTCAGGCACAATTTCTTTCCCCTTTCCCTCCTTCCCTCCCACAAACCACCGTTCTGTGCCAAGGTAAGTTAGCAGCTTGTGCTCCCTAAATAACACAGAAATGGAGAACAGAGTGGAGCCAGTCAAACTTTCACCACTTGGCAGACTGAGTTGGCCCTAAAAGCTACTGCTGTGGTGAGAATCTCTACTCGAGTAGAAAATGAACAACTTGGTAAATGAAAAAAATGTGTTAACAAGGCAAAGCGGGCAGGAGAGCGTACAATGAGCTTGTTCTCCTAATGACCCCTGGCAGCTAAACTGGCACTACCCAGAGACAGAGGTGAAGGGAAAAGGTGTAAGAAATTGCTACCCAGGCAGGTGACAACCCAGTGTCCCCAGGAAAAGCTTGTCTGGTTCTCCTTACCTTTGATTTCACTAGCTTGGTGATATTTTCCTTCAGTGTCCCCTCAACAGCAGCGAGCTTGGCAGCAATAGTGTTACTTAGCTGGCTAACAGTAGGGTCCATGCTCTTGGAAATGCCTATGCACAACACAAACATGACAAAGTTGCAGTTTTAAGCCTAAAGTCACACTTCCAAACCCAAAAAAGAAAATGGAATCAAACCATTCTTGGATAAAATACAGTGAGGGGCAATGGTCACAAACTTTGGTTGGACATTTGGAGAAACGTTTTGCTAGAAAGGTGGTATAACTCTGGAAGTCACCAGAAAGGCTGTGGAATCTCCAGCCTTGAAGGTTTTCAAGACATGGCATGACTGACCTGATCTGAAATAGCAGATAGCCTTGCTTCAGGCAGTTACTGGCTGAAGGCTTTCCCACCAGCATTTTTTTGGAACATTTCTTTACATGGATGGTCCCAGCGCATCAAAGAAGGGCAAAGACAGGTTGAAGTTTGCTCCAGCCAAGTCTCAGCATTTCCAAACTCATTAGCCTCTTTCACCTTCCTCCACTGAATGGACTCTGGAAGTTTTATGGAGTTATAATGCAAGGCCAGGGCACACTCTCTGGAAAGGCATTCCCTCTGGGAGCCTCATACTCCTTCTAAATCACAGTTCCTCTTCTCAGATTACAGTGGTGCCCACAACAGTCTGATGTGCAGTGACTGTTCATGTAACCCCTACTTCATACAGTACCAACTCTTAGGCAGAGTGCTCTCAATCCCTATGGAGCTAACTAGGCATTCACCTCCCAAACCCAGGCAGCAACACTCACACTGGGGCACACTCTTCTTCATCTCCTCACGAATGGTCCTCTCCAGGCGGTTACACACAGCTGTGGACAGGGACTGAGAGAGCTGCTGAGACAGATGCTCCTGGAGCTGCCCATTGCGCTGCTGCCCTTCCGTCAGCACTCGCTCTAGTCTTCTCTCTAACGGGAACACACGTTAAGGAGCACAAACAACAGATTTCCTCTCCACTCACAACACTCCTATCCACAAAGATGGACAGTAGCCTCACCTCAGTGAGAGCAAATTCACAGCTCTGATGAAAGAGGGGTTGAACAACATTACTGCTGTGTTCCTGTAAACAGGGTGCTCTTAAACAAATGGTCAGGGTGAGAGAAGAGCTCTGGAAGATGTGGTAGAAAATTCAAACAGCCAAAAGAAGCCCAGCACTAGTGCTCCCTACATATTGTGGGTTAACTTAGCTGCCCCATAGGCAGCTCAACCCCAGACAGCTGCTCACTCACTCCTCTGTGAGCAGGACAGGGGAGAGGACAGGCAGGGTAAAAGTGAGAAAGCTCACAGACTGAGATAAAGAGTTTAAGGAGTAAAGCAAAAGCTGCACATACCAGCCAAGGAAAATAAGGAATTCATTTACTACTGCCCATCAGTGAGCAGGTGTTCAGTCATTCCCAGGAAAGCAGAGCTCCCTCATGCCTAAGAGTGACTGGGGAAGACAAACACCATCACTCCCTCTCCCTCCTTTCCTCCTACCTTTATTGCTGAGTACAACATCATACAGTGTGGGACATCCCTTTGGTCAGTGGGGGTCAGCTGTCCTGGCTGTGTCTCCTCCCAAGTTTTGCCCACCCTCAGCCTCTCCCTGGTGGAGCAGCATGAGACACAGAGAAGGCTTTGACAGGGTTTAGCAACATCAAAAACATCAATGTGTTAGCAATCTTGTTTTGGTCACAAATCCAAAACACAACACATGTGAGCTACTGTGAAGAAAACTAACTCCATTCGAGTCAAAACCAGGAAACGAAAGAAATGAACAAGTCCAATATCCATAAAAAGCATATGGATAAAAATGTTTCTACAGGATGCAATTAGTGGACATAAGGGATACAGTGAACAGGAGCAGACACAGGCTTCAGGTTACTCATACCTCATGAAGCACCCAAGCTCTCTGAAGGAGTGAGCACACAAACACATCTTAAACAAACACACACACACACACTAAACCCCAACAAAACAAACTATGAAAGACAATTCAGCTGCTGACAAAATTCAGTGCAGACACAAAGCTGTGCAGAAAGGGAAAAATTATTCTAGTATTACAGTATAGCTCTAGATGGTGAGATCCAGTAGAAAGCTATATAAACTATGAACATCCACCTGATGGTCACAAAAGGAAAATCCAGGACTAATTAAGAGAGAAAACTATGGTCACAGAAGTAAAGAGTGGTGTCAGACATGACACAGGCTAGAGCTGCTCAGTTTGGGGAACATTCAGTGCAGCAAAAGGTGCACAGGAAACAGACTACTTACAATACAACAAAAATAATTGGATATCAAGGTTGAAGGCATCAAAATACTTTTCAGAAACTCATAAGGGACCTGTAGGACCACCAGATGTATAAATGCTTACAGACAAGGTAATTCTATATCCAGCTATGCAGTATGGCAGTCAGATGCTATTTGTGGTGCAAGTACAGACTTGCTTAAAGAGGAAAGGAAGGAAAGGATCATCCCATAATTACTTTGTGCAACTGGCTACTGCCTGAGGTTGGATAATGTATCAGGTGCACCTCTGGTCTATATGAGCACTGCAGTACTTAAGGCTTATGGGTAACTAAGATTCAGTGCAGTGGAGAGTGTGCCAGTTCTTCTCTGCTGTATTTCAGGGTTTCTTGCCCTTAGAAAGGGACTGACATGAACTGAAATAGTTATACCGCAGCCAGGCAATTGTGCTGCACCCATGGCCCCACACTCTCAATATCCTTGAACTTCCTTTGCCTTCCTCATGCCACTAGTCTTGCCTTGCAGCCTTCCACTCAACTGCCACACAACATCTGCAAACAAGGATACGCTCCTGCTCCTGCTGGGAGTCAACCACCCTCTCCATGTGGCCCATGAGGGAGCTCTGAATGGCATCAAGGTGGTCTGTGAGTCTCTGCAGCAGCTCCATCTGGTTCTGCCGCAGGTCGGAGAGCTCCCGCTGTTGGCTCCTCAGTATGCACATCAGCTCATCCTGGAACTCTGGTGTCACCTACACGTGGAGAGGACAAGTGCTAATTTCTAACAGGATGAGAGATCAGCCCAGCTTTTTGCTCAGTATTGAGTCAACCCCTGTTCCTGGAACTGAGGCGTAACACACAATGCAGGAATCAGGGCCAGCCTGTTTCTAAGAACTTTTGTCCCAAGGCATAAACTGATAAAGCAAGGTTCCTGCATGGGATTAATAAATGGTTACTCAGACTATCAACTGTTTAGATTCAAGACCCCCTTCAAAGTATCTAAAAGACAGAAGAAAACAGATTTTATTCGCTTCTGGCCAGGTACTGAGAGTGTTCAGGCCTCCGAAGGTGAATAATGACCTCCATCACTTATGAAAGAGTTGTGCAATCAGGACAGTAAGGTTTCTTAGAGCACTTTTTCAGCTCTTTCACTTACTTATGAATAACCAAACAACTGGAGAAGTATAAATCTATAGTTTTTTTGTCTCTTCACATGCTCAGAATAGCTCAAGGTGGCACACAAAACAAGGGCAGTTACACGTACAGGCCAGTCCCACTGCAACCTTTTCTTTGGTGTGAACAGCTTGTCTTGCTGCCAGTGCAGGCACAGGCAAAGGTGAGAAGGAAGTCATCAGTCTGAAGAGCACAGACCAGTCCCTTCTCTGCTGTGTGTGAGCACAGAGCAATGCCAAGCCCAAGTGCAGCCCCATCTTGACCTGCTCGGGCACGATCCACGGTACTTCAAGGAACTGGGATGAACTTTCTCTAAGGTCTTTATTAAGGCAGTAAAAAGAGCTGAAGCATCACAGAGAGCAGCTCTGACTCACCTGGTTGTTAGAAGATCTTGGTGACTGGTTCACATCCCTGAAAATAATAAGAGAAATAGTAACCCAATTGTGTCAATTAACTTCTCTTATTATCCGAGTCTTCTGCCAAAACAGATTGGTTGCTCTAGAGTTTACACTCTTTTACACTCCAGCTCATACTTCTGTTTTGCCTAGTGTAACAGGGAGAATGAGGGGAAGGTGATGAAATCCCAGCCCTTACAGCACTGTGACTCCATCATTTGCACTATTCATAGGCCCTGGAGTTCCTTACAGACTGATCCCTTTGCAGGGAGAAGACTTCAACCAAGTGTTAATGAGGACTGCTACAAAGAACAATCACACTGATTTTTCAGTTTTGTCAAAATTCGAAGCTAGGGAAGACTTTTCCAAACAGCTTTTGAAGGTCTGATATTTTACCAAAGAAAAAAGAAGTATACATTTGTTAAAATTTAGAATTAATCAGCTTCAGATCATCTACAGTGATTCCTGCTCTCAAGGTGAAGAATGTAGTGATGCACTCCAGCTTATAAGGCAGACTAATGAAAAACACTGAACTGATCCACTTATATTGCATGTCTCCATTAAATTCACAGACCTACGAAGGAAAGTAAACATTTGTGGTTCCCAGGCAGCATCCACTCAGCAACTGTAAAAGGACTGAGTTAAAATGGAAGGAATTTCAGAAGCCAAGGACTTCTGGGTGTCACTGTGCAGAACCACAGCCAGAAACTTAATGCCATAGTCCATCTTTGTTTGATCTGTACAGCTAGAGATCCCAATTATGGCACTATGGGAACATTAGAAAAGGAGAGAGCCCCGTGCAGAAGCTGTGCTGCTGTTCTCACACTAATTCAGAGATTGGTCTAACATGCCATGGGCAGATCCTTCCAGCCATCAATTTTCACTGACAGGTCATTGATACGGGCATGTTTAGAAACACACACAAGCAGCAAGCAGGTAACAAATGATAGGTATTGTTGAACAAGGGCACTGTGCCAGTGTTCAGAAGCCAATTAGAAATGGAGGCCACTGTGATATTCCCAGAATCACAGTTCCAATGAAGCTTTCATTGAAATGAGCAAAAGGATCCAGTGTCCCACAATTTCTGATTTACTTCCCACACATTCTTCTGAAGCCCAGCCTGTATTTTGGATTTTGAGTCCCAGTGGAACGATAGTGCAGAAACTATTCCCATGTCCCTGAGTGGCAATCAGTGGCAGTCAGCATCTGAGTAACCACCAACACTTTTTGTGCAGTTACTGCCCTTTGCACAACAGGGAGAGAGTTGTGAGCACTTGCTGCTGCCCAGCCTGAGACCCTAATGGCTACAGCAGGTTGTGGCCCTGCACAGCTGGTCCCACAGCCACCTGTATTCTGGCAAGCCCAGCGTACCCGTCATCTTTCTTGCCCTTCCGCTTTAGCTTTGGGGAAGCCCGGGGGGATGCCTTGACTTTCCAATCCTTCACAGGCAGCCTCTGCGCAGATGCTTTGGCACCAAATCCACCTGATGTAGAAGCCAAGCTTGCAACTTCATCATCATGGTCGCTATGAAGGAACAGCAGGGAGAGGACATCACTTGCAATACCAGACAGTGCCTGTCTGCTAAGAGAGGGGATGCACACTCGGCTCTTCATCCACACACAGCCAGAGTCACACAAGCTAAGGACACCCCCACCTTGATCTTTAACAGAGACACCTCTGAAGCACAGGCTGCTCTGCTTTGATCCAGGTCTGCTCAGGCTGAGCTCGCGTCTTGTGTACAGCAAGACTTGAAGGCTTCCTGCATTAGGGACAGCCATGGCTCAGGCAGCGTGGTGGAACAATGCCTGTCCTTGCTGCACAGACACACACACACACACACACACACACACACACACACACACACACACACACACACAACTTCACGATCCTTAGGATGGCCTAGAAGGGAATCCAAGCATAGCACATCCTTACAGTTTACAGACAGCAAGCAATGCATGTAGAAAGCACTGCAGGAACAGAAGAGAACTAGGTGAGCCTAAGAAGTCTGTGATGCCAAGTACCCTGGAGACTTTCACGTGCTAACCAGCTCTCCAATACAGGTTGCACATTTCAGTCTGAATTTAAGTGTGGATTATGAAAGAACTCTCAGCTGTCAAACAGGGCTGAGCTTGTCAGGCACACAGAATATGCCCACAGCACTTTAGGAGGGCTCATGAGGGAGGAAAGGTGACACAAGCAAGAAACTAACTCTTGAGGCACCCTCACTATGTTATCTAAGGCACAGGGTTTTGAAACTGATCCCTTAATAAGTTTTTACTCATAATTAAATCAAGCTTGGTCCAATGCTCTTAGAAGCAGCACAATCAAACCCTTCCCTGCAGAGAGTAAACTAGAGAGTGCACAGAGGCCCATCCAGAGATCAGCTGGAGTCGTCAGAATGTTACAGAAGCCAGGCTGCACACACATGTTAAGTCAGGAGACAAAGCAGAGACATTCCCCCCAGATATGAAGGTTTGCTGGGGACAGAAGTACAAATGCAGCCTGAACTGAGTCCATGGGGGGGCGAGAGAGGGGGCTGAGCACTCTGGTACCTTTGTTCTGCACTGGCATCCTGGCTGTCATGCTGCAGCAGGTGATAGCTGTGTCGATGGTAGGAAGAGCCCTTGTGCTTTTCTTCAACCTCATCTCTTGGGCTAGAGGGGGAAAAGAAAGGAAAATTCCATCATGACAATCTCTTTCAGCTTGGATATTTGCTCCCTCCACATCTCATGAGAGATCCTGATAGAAAGTCTCCAACAAAAAACAACGGCACACCGCTCTCATGGATCTGGAAAGCAGCAGGTGTTTTTTAGAGGCATTAAAAAATTGAACTTCTCCATCTGCTTTTCTGGTGGCTTTAAGAAGAGAGAAGCAGCTCAGCTGTGATTTCAGCACTAACCAAGAACAATCTCCCAACAAACATGCATTCAAGAGAGGTAAGCCACTACTCAAACCTGGTAGTACAGCGTGATTCTTTGAATGGCATGATCTTGTGTTTGTTTTTCCTCAAATAATACTGATCACTGGAGCAAAAATGATAAGTGCTTCTCAGTGTTTTCAAGTGTTTGACAAACTGCATGAATTTGATGGGTCAGCTCTACCAGGTAGAACAGAATTGTAACAGTGGATCCAGTCTGAGTTTCATTTTTGAAAGGAAACTGCATGTGCTTCTGAGCTGTAAGCTAGGTCTGCCTGAATCCAGCTTGCAGGATGATCTTTAAACAGAAGTGAGCACTTGTGAAGTCTCTCAGAGTCAGAGACAGCTGATCTGATATTCTGGTATGAGAAGTCCTGAAGAATGAAGACAGAGTGGGATTGAGGGGAGTTGCAAACTCCTAGAAAAATACTTTCCCAGGTTCATATCATGAGTAAAAGCAAAAACATTGTGTAGAGACACAGCCTTGAAGTCCTCCCAGAGCCATCAGAGTTGGGAGTATTTCCTGAAGCAGCATCCTCAGGTGTGGAGGCACAAGGGGAGGCCTTTCTCTTGCAATTCTGATCAGGGAACAGCCCAGGATACCTGAGGGACAACACTGACCTCTCAGCCTGCTAGTCCTGCTGAAAAGGAAGGTATTTGCAGGCTCTCATGGTGCATGTAGCCCTGGCCTAGACACCCCAGAGACGTTAGATGTTGTTCCTACCCCACTACAAGACAGGGACACTAACTGATGAATCCCAGAACTGCTCCAGCATAACAGCTTGCTCCTGGGAAAGCAAGCTAAGGGATGTTGCACCATTCTGCATTCTTGCTCCATGGAGACACTGCCATTCATTTTCTGACTGCTAAAGTACTTTATTTGTAACACTAACTGCACAGAGCCAATCCTAGAACAGAGACACACAACCTAAGACCAAACCTGTCAGTCATGTGCCAACTGATTCAACAAAAGCCTGCAGGAGTGCATCACCTGGGGCAGAATTTAGCTTGTACTGGTTTGATTTCCAGAGTAGGAAAAAAAAAAACCTATCTCAAGTCTCCAGGTGATACAACGGCCAATAAAGTAGACTTTCCACGTTTTTAACAGAGATCACTTATGCTGCAAAGGGCATCACTGAGCAAAAATGGTTAGAGCTGACCTAGGAAGTTCAGGGCACAGCATACAGATGAAGCACACAGGAAGGCTGACTCATCAGATCCTTTAAGGGAAAGAGGGATGAAGAGCTGCTCTTGATTAATCACAACTTAAGAACTTTCCACTAAGCTGGCAATTTGGCAAGTGCAAAGAAATTGCCCTAAGCCAGGGAAACCCAAGTGATTACCTGTCTGCCATGCTGTTCCTGGTTTCTCTGGTGATGTCAGGAGCTGCTGGCCACGGCTGACTCACAACACTGTCAGAAGACACATTTTCCTGAGTTAAAGCAGTCTCCAGTAATGATGGAGCATTCAGTCTGTCCACCTCCACTGGAGGCATGTCCAAAGAGTGATGGCTGTGCTCGGAATTGTGCCGGTTCCTGGGAGACAGCAAATGCAAGGCCGAGGCAGCAGAGGCCATGCTGTCTGCGTGGTGGCTGGGCTCCAGCACCTCCCCAGGCAGCCCCGACGGGGCCGCCGCGAAGCTGCGCTGCAAGGTCTCGGAAGCAATCTCTGGGATATCTTGGGACATGGCCGTGGAAGCAGAGGAAATGACGTCTGGTGAGCGCTCACGGGTGGGAGAAGCCTGGGGCACCACCAAGGGCTCCACCTCCTGCAGTTCCAGTGCTAGAGAGGAGTTTCCTGGAGTGACCTGAAGACAAAAATCAAAGAAGAGCCTTCAGGGTAACGCAAGGACACCCCACAAACCCCTGGTACCTTACAGCAAGCATCTCTGGAAACAGTTTGTTGTATCCTATCCTCAAATGATCCCTGGTTCCTACTTGTTCATCAGATGGAAAGGGGCTCCAAGACTTGTAATGGACTCTCAGCTGGGCTAACAACACACTTAAGCCATTGCTAGTTTGAACCCACTTTCAAAAGAAAATGTAACACCAGTTCTACCTCCCTGCTCTGCTCCAGGATCTCTTCTTTGTAGACACAAAACATTAGTTTTAGCATTGACCACCTCCTGGACTGAAAACTTATTTCACTTTCAAGCTTTGTTAATGATCCATTTTACGTAACACCTGGAAATTAAAATTTAGGGACAGGAAACAGCTATTTCAGACTCACCAGACCAACAAGCAGGAATAAACCCTTCCAGGTAGCACTGCCCCTAACACAAAGGCTGACCACACCCAGCCACTGTGATAGTGACAGCACAAGCCAGAGCTGTCTCTAGTTGTCAGATACATGCTGTTCTTACACAAGGACAGGTTCTGTCAACGTGGGTAAGTAAACTGGGCTGCAGGTCTGTGCCAGCAGCTGTGTTTTCCAAAGGGCAGACACTGTCCCTGTTAATATCCAAATAAATTTAATTTCATAGAATTCTAGAAAGGTTTGGGTTGGAAGGGACCTTAAAGATCTTCTCGTTTCAATCCCAGTGCCATAACCAGGGACACCTTCCACTAGACCAGTTGCCAAAATCCACATCCAACCTGGCCTTGAACACTTTCAGGGATGGGGCATCCACAGTTTCTCTGGGAAGTCTGTTTCAGTGCCTCACCACCCTCTGAATAAAGACTTTACTCCTAACACCAAACATAAATCTCCCCCCTTCTGGTTAAAACCACTGCCTCTTGTCCTTTCACTATCTGCCCGTGTAGGAAAAAAACCACTCTTCATCTCTTTTATAAGCCCCTTTAAACACTGAAAGTCTGCAATGAAGTCTCTCTGGACCCTTTTCTTCTCCAGGCTGAACAATTTCAGCTTGTGTAAGCACACAGAGAGATCCCTTGGCCCATGAGAAGGAAGGGAGCAGCATTTGAAGCCTTACTGGAACAGGTGCCTTTGGTGTTAGCTTGTCAGGGAGGCCTGGGATAAGAACTGAATGACTCCTAGGACTGGTCTGGAGACTGCTGCTACTGCTACTCAGCGTGAGGCTGGTGTCCAGCTGCATCTTGGGGCTCACAGTCAAGTCTTCTGATGGTCTGCAGAAACAGAGACACCAACAGATGAAGCAGGCCAAACAAATACAGATCTGCATCAAACACCCAAGGTGAGATGGGATACATGGGTTAAAGGAGGAGCCCTTGCTCTTTCCACCACAGTCAGCTACTCCTTGTCAATGAGCACCTGCATCTCCTAGTCCCTATAGAGCCCAATGAGATACCAGGTGGAAACAACACAGGATAAAAAAAAAAGGGGCATTGCAATCTCTTAGAATTTGAGGGGTCAGTGAGAAAAGCGACCAGTTGTATCTCCAGTGGACAGAGTACAGAGTTTAGGGAGAAAAAATACACTACAGGATAGGTCTGCCTCCTTTTTCCAGCCCCCAGAAGGGAATTCTTGCCTGTTCTGCAGACCAACCCACTGTGACACTGCTAAGATTTTCCTGCCAGTCCCAATTCTCTCCCTCTCCTTGGTGGCTGCAGTGTTCTTTTACCTGTAAACAATGACAGCCCTTTGGGAGAAGCATGCAAAGCAACAAAACTGAGATGCAGTAACAGAATCCCTATGAGGCACACATGAAACCTGCTTGTTGGCCCCTGGGATGACAACAGGCATGTTCCAAGCTGCATTAGGGATGCAAACAGCTGCCCACACAGGGACATTGGGACTCAGGCCAGTTTCTAAGTCTGGTTACAATCTCCTCTCCTACAAGACATGCCACAGCTCTGTGGCACTCTGAAGGCCTGTGTTGGTTCAGCTGCAGATGTATTATTTAATACATGTGCTAATTACCTGGGGATAGAGGCATCCGTGACAGAAGTGCTACTCATGGCTGTGACTGCAGTCAGGGAACTGACACTGCTGCCTGGAGAGACAGCAATCTGTAAGGAAATACACAGCAGTCAGGAGGGGGCAGAGCCCACCAGCACAATATAACACGAGAATGCTGGCTCCAGAAAAACTCCTAAGGAATCTTTGGTGAAGAGGGAATAGAAAATAAAAAAACCAGGTTGACTTGTACTGCTAAGGTGCTCAGGTGCTGGTTAAAGGCAAGTCCCAAAACATCCTCGTCGATGAACCATGGCTGCTTTTCTTGAGGAAGTGCTTTGCCCAGACCAAGTGACATTCTGGGGTCACCTCATCAGTGAGGCAGAGAGCTAATGGCAGAGAGTTGGGGGTACTTCAGGTGGGGTCTCACAAGTCTGAACAGCCCCCATTTGAATAGTCCAGGTTTCCATGGCTCCAAACCTGATGATTTCAGATGTGCATTCCCACAGGATCCCATCAGACAGGATGGGGCAAAGGTGGCATATTTTCTTCGGTTACAGTTATAACCATAAACATGTAAACCAGTAAGAGCAGTCTCCCAGCTTAGATACAGTTACTTATCAAACTCATAATTCTACACAGCACAGCTACATCAGCAGTTTTGCAGCTAAACACAGCACTTACAACACAAGCTTAGGCCAGCTTAGCATTTCAGACGTGCCAACATGTTCCTACTCAGTCTGGTTACATGCAGAGTTTCCTGTGTGCTCTGCATTCAGCTGGCATAGCCTAACACAGTCATTATGGCCTAGAAAGTGTGCCCAAAAGTACCAAAATCCGACCCCACCCCTTGCACCACCACACCAGTGCTGATCTCTGGTTACCTGCTGAAGAGAAGTACTTGGTGTCATGAATGCATCTGGAGTCATCAGCTTGGGCTTGGCATCATTTGAGAGGGAAAGGAAGTCAGCTGGCACAGGCAGATCAGTGATACGCCGCAGGTCTGGTTGAGAGCCGTGCACTGATTCTTTCTCAGATCCCAGCCCTTCCGTGCTTAGATCAGCCATATGGTCTGGAAAGGCTTCCAAGGGAGAGATACAAATCGATTTACAGGAACTTCCCCCCAAAACGAAAGCTTTAATTCTGCAAAGTATGAACTTATCCCATTGCATGCCATGCTTGATTACTAAATGAAAAAGCAAAAAGACCTCAACATCCCCATCAAAGCTTAGGGCAAAGCAAATCCTGTGTTATGCTTGCTCTTTGTATGCTAGACTGGATTTTATCAGGCTTTGATAATAAAATAGCCAATTTTCCTTTCTTCCCTAAACGCAAGGCCAGTTTAACAGCCACATCCCAGCATGGTGAATGAGCTGAAAGAGCACATCACCGACAGCCCAGTCCCCTCTACTCCCTCTGCTGTCACTCCAGTCTCTTCCACCTGACAAGAGACAAACCTCAAGTTTCTTGCACAAGTGCCAAATCGCCTAGGAAGGTGAACTCAAGCATGCAAAAAGCATTAGCACTCCTGGTCTAACATATCCCAAGATCCAGACTCACACTGGGATCTAACCAATTTCCTGCTTCACTGCTAGTCCATATTTAGAACTCTTCATGCAATTACAACACTCCAATACAAAGAGATACCCAAAACTGCCCTTCTGCTGCCCCTGACAACAACCTTTAAAGGCTCAGCAACACTGAAGATCGATTTAACACACATGCTCACCAAAGTCTTCATGAGAGCCATGGGAAGGCATGGATGCACTCATGTCAGGGCTATGAAGAGGCTGGAATCTAATCTGCACATCCTGTAGGGCCCTGAAAAGAAAGAGGCATCTCTGATCAGCTTATGAATCATCAATAGAAGTCTCAGAACATTTCTCTTCACTGAACTGATTCCCTTGGAAAATGCTTCAGTGTTTTCTGGCTGCCACAGAAGCAGGAGAAGCTGAACCTCACTGAGCCATGCCACCCAGTTCTGGCACCCAGGGTATTTGAGAGACCTTTCTCAGCACTTGCCCATGAGTACAACTCTTAACTCACTGTGTACTCATGGCCACAAAAATACTAGCTTGCCACAGCACCATTCAGGGCTACCTCCTGGTAAGGCCATACATACTGCAGCTCTAAGTTTCTATGGGTGCAAGTAGTTTGTGTTATGAGCAAAAGCATTTAACTAAGTTAAACTTCTACAGGTCAGTGCAGACAACTGTCCACGGGAGCTGCCACACATACTCACTTGGTGTGCACACAGAAGAGTTTGATCAGCACACCCGCTGCTGATTCAACGGCCCCAGTGCCCGGAGCACCTTCTGGAAGGGTGACAAAGGTAAAACATGAAGTTGCATGGTAACTACAGAAAAAGTACTACAAAAACATCACTGTGCTCCAATGCTTGACAACCCAGCCTCAAGACTGGTGAAGACATTTTTCCAAATATCCAGTCTAAACCTCACTGTATGCAACTTGAGGCTGTTTCCTCTTGTCTTGTTACTTGGGAGAAGAGACCAGCCTTTCATGAGAACCAGCCAGGAAAGAAATCCTGATCACAGAGCAGCCAAATTTTCCTCATCACCTACCTACACTCAAGTTGTCGGTCTCCTCTTCTGCCGGGAGCACTTCGGTGTGCCTTAACCGACAGCGGCTCACGGCCTGGATGCCAAAGCTTAGGACTGGGTGGGTAAGGAGGAACTCTGAGATGGAGCTGAAGTGAGCCTTGCCCTCCTCTTGGTTCTGCATCAGCTCCATCACATACAAGACCTGGAAGAATCAAAACAGAGAAGTCACTGGGCTTCCAAGAGCAGACCACGTATATGTGTAAGGACTCCAAAGCCTAGCACCTCAACTAGATTTGGAACAAGGAAAATGACGTGAGGAATAAAGCCTGGGGCATTGAAATTTGAAACAGAACACAGGAAACCACACTCCTATCTGAGTCAATGTTGATCAGGAACTCAATCCTACTGTGCCAGACATGGGTATCTCCAAATGAGAGCTCTGCAGAGGGTGAGAAATAATCCTTAAGGCTCCCCAGGATTAATTGGCTGAATTGTTACCTTTTGTCATCTTATGATGGCTGAGGCCAGCCTCTGCATTTTTAGCTAATAACATGCAGCAGTAACGGCCACACAGAAAGCCATTTCTCCTTCAACATTTCTCCCACAACCCACACAGCCAGCAATGAAATGAACCACTTACTTTTCTCTGCACATCGCTCAGTATCAGATATTCAGCGGAGAGGTCCAGACAGACTTTCAGGCTGGGAAGAATACTCATGGAGCCAAAGATGTCAGGAGAAAAGCTAGATCCACAAGTAAGAGGGAAGTGGTACAGAAAGCAAGGCAGATTAGACAATCAGACAGAGTACTATGAAACTGCACAGTTAAAACGGGAACCAAACCAACAATATCTTGAGGAGTTTACAGCTGTAGTACAGTTTGTTGTTACTTAACTTTCCCACATTCATAGGAGTACAAGAGTCAATGCTACAGATTTAAAGACAAAAATCCACCAAACCAAAATAACCCTTCCATAGGTTTTGGACTTTCTGTAGTATAAGGTGGAAAAAGCAGCACTCAGCTGTATGTCATATTCTTCTCACTTTAAGAGGACAAATCAGAAGTGGCCTTAACCATGTGTATGATCAGACAGGCCATGATCCAACACAAGAAAAATCAGTGAACATAAACTGAGTGAAAGGATGAACTAAAGCACAATTTGAAATTCTGGACCTACACGGCTCAACAAATAAGCTTTGAAAAATTGCTTAAGCTCTACCTCTACCAACACAGACCCCAGACTGGTTACTGAATACCTAGAATTTTTAGAGAAGGAAACACTCTCGGTGTGCAGTTTTGGAATGCCTCTCCTCATGCTACAGGTATGTCTATGCTCTACAGAACAAAGCAAAGACAACAGGTCTTGGTAACACCAGGTGTAAAAGGATCAACTTCCCCAGCCTTGCCAAAGCTTGACCTGACAGTTGGCACAGCCCTGAGAGCTTTCAGTAACAGTCAGAATGGCAAAGGAGGAGGCTAGAGTAGACTCCACTGGTGATCAAGGATCACCTTTGTGAAGTATACCTGAAATTTAAGAGCTCTGTTAGGACCCCACTGCTCAGAGTAATCCACCCCTTCAGGGGAGTCAGCACATCAACACGTACCGGACAGTCTGCAGGCAGGTCCAGGACACAGTGCACCACATCTTCAGTTCTCTGTTCTGATCTGCTCCTGTGATGAGAAACCTCCAGAAGGGAACCCTGCAGGTACAACACATCCAAGTTCTCTTAAAGAAGATCTGGTCCTTCCCAGAAGGACATTTTACAGAAAAGCTCCTCACAAGCCCACAGCTGATTCTGCCCAACCATATCTTGAAGTTCTGAAAAAATTCCTGCTCTGAGGAAGATTAGAAACAGCTACAGTTCTCAAGAACCTTAAGGCCACAACAATAAAAAACAAAATAAAACCCAATAAAAATAAGAATAAAAATAAAAGCTGTATGTTCATCAACTGCAGTAGAATTTCAGAGGATTAACAGGTCAGTTAAGGCCATACCACAAACCTGAGAGAGGACTCATCAGTTTAGCATTTTCACTACTTTCACGGAATTTGCACTAGGAATAAGGTCAATTTAGGCTGTGCTTCAGAGTCTTATTTATTTCTCCATCATTAGAAAACTGACTACAAAGAGCACAGGACTTGCTCCTGCTACCAAGCTAAATTTTTACAAGTATAATTCAGCTACAAGGAACCCTCCAAAGGGAGAGTTACGAGACACTGCTGCACTTTTAATACTCCAAGTATAGAATTGCGGACTTACTCAGGGTCCTGTTTCTTATGGTTGTCACAAAAGAGCAGGCAGGACAGAGGTCTGCCATCATGGGGTTTCCACTCGTGAAGACACCTGGGAAAAAATCAGAGCAAACATCTAAGTGTGCAGGGAGTGGTAAATGAGGAAGATGCAGGCTCTGGACACACAGCTCCTCCTCAAAAGACAGCACTAAGTCAGCACCCATCAAGCATTACTGACATGTAGTTCTTTACGGGCTTACATAAAACAAGGAGATCACAGCCCATGCAGGCACATATTGTGACCAATAAATAAATACATAAAATCCCATGTTGCCATTTGGTCTGGTGCCTTAATGGGTAAAATACAAAAAGAAGTCAACATTGAGAGGAACAGCTCAGAGCAGCTTCCTGCATTTACATGGCCAGTGCAAAAGAGTTTGACTACAGCCTGTGCAAAGCACAGAACTCCTGTTTCCAGACACAGCTCTCTGCTTTCTCCATAAGCCTATGATATTCAGTGATACCATTCTGCAGCAACAAATTTCTTTACAAACATTTGTCCTGTAACTTTATAACATCCTGAGAATGACCAGTGCAGATGATCCTGTACCAAGGAAACTCTCCCATAGAAAATGCTGCTCTCTGTTTCAAGACCCATAGTTTTTCAGTTCTCCTTACCTTGGCTCATCTTGCCCCTCAATGTAGATCTGCCAGAATTTTACAAAACCATCATGGCTTGCTGTGGCCAACACAGTTCCATCTGGAGAAAGTGCTCCCTCACTCAAGCACTACACAGAGGGGGAAAAGAGACATAGAAAAGAAATTTTGCAGCTTTTTTTATTTCACAGAAATTTCAAATTCAAGTATAATGGATTGTGCTGTCACGGTTATTCATTTTATGAACAAAGTTCATGTTGTTTTAGGATATTCTGGCTTTTCAGAATCACAGTTGTTTCACAACTGTGTTTTTTTTACAGCAAACTGTTCTAAGAACTTCAGCTTTTGAGACACTATAACCCAAAGAAAACCTAAGTGATTGGTTGCAATCACCTATGTGATGGCAGTAAAGAAAACAAAACAGGTTTGTACCGTGCTGTGGCCTTTCACCACGATGAAGCCTTCTTTGATATCAGGCACTTCCACCGGCCAGGAGCTGTTGTTCGTTCGGATAATGTCCAAATCCCACACCTCTGCCTGGAAAACAAACATGTAGGCACACAGGTTTATTTTTACAACTGTTCCTGGATCCTTATCTTATATCCCGACATATCAACCCAATGGCAAGTATGTGACACAGGCCTTCCTGTTCCCACTCAGTTTGGCTGTTGGATGCTTTCCTGGCACCCAGCTGTACATACATACATGGAACTGCTTTGGGCAGCTGTAGCTGCTGCCCACCAAGCCTCCCACCCAGCCTGAACAGACCACTGATGCCTCTTGCCCTTCACACTGTTTCCAGTGGTTCTTGCCATTTAATGGTGAGCAGAAATTATTATTTCCATCCTCCTGAGGCCCAGAGAATGATCTGTATGACCTCTCCTCGGAAGAGAGTAATCCGACATCTCATTACAGGAGGATCCCTGATGTGGACTAGACAGGAGCCTTTACAGCTCTAACCAAATCAGCTCTTTCCTCCATTAAATTCTCTTCCTCTAATAATAATTAGGGACAACGTTTCAAAGGTAGGGTTTCCTTACCCTGTCCTCATGCAACAATGCCAGTGTCTGACTTCCCTCTTCACCGTTCTCCTCGTTATCATCAGGGATGAAAGGGCACCAGATGATCCTTCGGAAGGTGTTCAGCGGGGTATTGTCAGGCCGCTTGATGTTCACCAAAATCTCCTCTCTGATCACCAGGGTTAAGGAATGTGACATTCTGGCTGTGTTACTAATGCCCAGCAATAATCTGCTCAGGCTTGGCTCTCTGTTAAATACTATTAAAGATTTTTTGGGCCATAGATTCCAAAGGAAGCCAGATAGAAGGATTCTGCTGAGACAGCAGCCAAGCTAGCACTTCCTCGCTGGTAGAAGAGCTTAAGCTTATAAAAGTTCATAGATTCTCACAATTTTCTCTTGCAGGCTTCAGACAGTGAGTGACAGGATAAACACGACAGGGTCACAGCCACATCTGAACATGCAGCCACGTGACTGCTGCTGATTAAATGATTTCTCTTAGCATTGCAACACTCACAGAAAGACAGAGGAGCTATCACATTGCCCCCAGCTGAGTGCTCTAGTGCACCACTGCTAATCAGACCTTAACTACAATCACCTTTGCTCCAGTTGTTTTTGAAATGATGGCACATAACTAAAATTAAGAAGCTACACCTTAAGATAACATATCTCACATGCTTCCCAAAAGTACTAACCAATCACTCCTAGCAATTAAAAGGAAAATATTTAGGGCAATGAACAATGAAAATAATTTTCAGGACCACTAAAAAGGAGGATGACAGGTTTGTAAGGAAGATAGTGAGCAGAAGTATTATATCCTCTTCCCCAGAGAAGTAACTGAGAAAAAGAGCTAGAACCAGACAAGACAAACCTCTGTCACGCAGCTGAGGTGACTGTCCACATGCAGGACCAACTAGAACAGACTGACACTTCTCACTGACTGCTTCGGCCTGGACCAGGAGCACTGAGGTGCTAGAATTTCAAGACACATGCAATTTCAAGTAATGATTGTGCTGAATACAGGCAAAAGTTGAGTGATTTGATACTCTGGAAGGGGCAGAACTGCTGACTTTCCCCCTGCAAGCTGCCATTCTGCAAAGGCTACAAAACAAACCGCGACATGAAGTTACACTCGCACCTACCCATTACACGGGGAGGGACACGAGGTGTATTTGCACGGGATACTGGATTTTCTCTTTATCCAAGGCCAGGCGCCAGACAAAGAGGTTGCCAGCCTCATCCAGGCACGCCAGCTGGTTGGAGTTGAGGTGAGCAAAAGCCAGGTCTGCCACGCCGCCGGTGAACCCCTTCAGCAAGGTGCGCTCTGCGGTGCTGACGCTCAGCACCCGCACCATCGCGGAGCCGTTGCTGGCAGCTGCAGCAGGGACACGGGGGAGAAGTCACTGGTTAGGGATGCGGCTTCCTCTCATAAATTTCCCTCATAAGTCTATCAACTTCTCGTAATTCTCAGGGTTATCCTCATTAAATATGCCTCCACTAAATGCAAGGCCTAAACCTTCATCACCAAACCTCCATGGCTGACCTCCAGTGACAATCTGCAATTTAATTTTCAGTAACTGGAGAAAAGGAGTCACCAAGATACACATAGTGTAAGGGGAATGTAAAAAAGCATAAACATTCACCAGGTAAAAAGCACTACTTTTTGGCTTGCATGACTGAAAAGAACATGCTTCAGAGCGTGTGCACGCCAAGCAAAGTCTGCAGCTTCCCCTTTTCAGACACACATCACTATAAAGCAGGCAGTCTTATGGAGGTCATGGTGCTTCCACTTCCTGCTCCCGTGCCAGCCCTAGCAGACCACTCAGCTTCCCACAGTGTTACTGCAGCCAAGATTTAATATTTTAAAAAAGGCTGAGACATCCTTAAGCTACTCTAAAATAACCTCAGCTAGGAAAAAACACAAGAGCAGAATAGCAGATTTCATAAAAGACCAGACAAACTGATGTCTGCTGGAACTAAGAAAGGGAAGAGCTGACGGAGTCAAAAACACTCTGTGCTTATAGGACAACAGAAAGTCATCTGCAATGTCTCTAAGTGTTCATTTCATAGAATTGTTAAGGTTGGAAAAGACCATTAGGATCATCAAGTCCAACCATCAACCTCGTATCACCACCATGTTCACCACTAAGCCATGTCCCCACATGCCATATCCACAGGTTTTTTGAATACTTCAAGAGATGGTGACTCTATGACTTCCCTGGGCAGTTTATTCCAACGTTTTACAATCTCTTCAGTGAAAAAAATTTTCCTAATACCCAATCCAAACTCCCCTAGCATAGCTTGAGGCCATTTCCTCTCATCCTGTCACTTTCTTTCTTACACATTTGAAACAATCTTTGCCTGCTTTTGTCTCCCTGCTGCACAGAACACTGCATCTGCCTTGCTCTTTGGATCCTCTAAATTTAGCCTTAAACTCAACTCTAAATTTATGCAAGCAAATCCATCACAAACATTTATCTGCTCAAATTACCACAGGGCTGTTTGTGTGCTTAGCTTAGTTTCTGAAGCTTGTTTGCTGCAGAACTATTTGATTAGAGGAGGAATCTGAACATCAGCTGTTCAGTGAAAACCAGCGTGGTACTTCAACTTTTCCTCCATCCCCACCAAGTTCTTCTTTTATTTCTAACTCTGCCACATAACCCATTCCTTTCTTCACCTTCACTTACATTCCCTCTACACCAGCACACTGATGTAGGTATTGCAAGGTATATTTCAACTATTGCCAGTCACATTCTTCTGATGAAAACTTTGCCTCTTTTAGAGATACACAGAGCAAAAGAATACAGATCACATCCAAAAAAGTATCTCACCTCGAATTGCATAAGCCAGGTAAGAGTTTGAAACCGCTATCAGATTGCCATAGTAGTATTTCTGCTCCCAGTCATATCTAGCAACAGGCTGGATTTTTACCTGCTCAAGAGAAAGAAAACAAAACGTGAGACATGTCTGAAATTAACTCCTTCCTGGAACAAATCTGTCAAACACAGAATTTCTTCTAGGGAAGACCCGTAATGCTTAATTGACAGCATCATGGTTTAACCCCAGCTGGCAACCAGGACTCTTAGTCCCAAACCAGCAAAGATAACCACTGTCATTGAGCAAAGAACTAAAAATTACTAAGGAAATTATGCCAGTGATCCTCCCTTTCACTTTTATCTTCAGTATTATCTCTGAAAAACAATAACATGGTGCAGTGTTCATTTACTATCTTTGTGGTCCCTTAATTCACTGTACACTAAGGAACAAAACGGAATGGAAAATAGAAAAATGCAAAATGAAAAATTATGGAACAATATGGGAAAGGGCTGAGAGGATCAAGACCAGAGCTCTCTCTCCTAATTGCTAGCATTTATTCTGAGAATGGTTTAGTCCTCCACTTAGCACTAGTTTCAATCTCAGTATGTTGGTGCTTGCAGCTCTGAGCTGCTGGCCAGAGCCCTTGGCAGGTCTGACACCAGCAAATGAAACCCTTCCTTCATGGTCCGGGGAGGAAACAAATCAGCAGAAAAAGTTCGTGAAGAAATTACACTTTCCCAGGAACCTACAGCTTAGATCATCAAAATTAGAGGATAACCTGGCCAGACTCTGGAATAACAGGAACAATCAACTACAAGATACTGCTCCAAATTCTTGCACTTGTTAAACTCTTTGACAAACGCCTACTTAATTACAATCACCTATAACAAAGAAAAAAAGATATTCATTTCTGTTTAAAAATATTCAAGCATGAGGTGATGTCACTAAAAGAGAGATAGATTATGCACTGTCTTGTTCCTCACCTTGTTACTCCCTCTGGCCTTACTGGTGATGCTGGAATCACTGCTGGCCACTATCTCCACATCTTTTGCTGATATCACTAAGCAAGTGGAACTGTCATCTCCAGAAAGGCAGCTTTTAAGAAAAAAAAAAAAAGAGAAGAGAAGAATCAGACAGGACTCACAGCAACAGAATATTTAATATTTTATGTTAAATTCCTAATTTTAACAGCAACACAGCAGTATCTGTGCATCTAGGAAGTTTCAGCTGAACAACTGAAAAGAGAAACTCAACTGAGTCTCCCTTCCCTATGTGTCATGGGTTTGAGAGACCCAAACACCTAGTTTGTTCAGTTCAAAAACCTCCAGGTTTTGACTTGAGCACAGACCTACATTTGGTTAAGGCAGCCTTGACTACTACCCAACATTGGAAGGTGCAAAGAAACCAGAGCCAACCAGTCACACCTTATCAACAAAACAGGGCATGCTGCTCATGGTTCTCATGGCATCATCCTCTTGGAAAACTACAATCAGAGAACCCAAGCAAAAGCTACTTACACAAGCTCTGTAACCCCTCAGGTAACTTGGGCCCCTGAAGGAGTTCATCTGGAGATCTACAGGAGAATGCCAAGTTTCAACCAGAGCCCTGCTGATTTACTTCCATGCTGACCTGCAATTTCTACCACGTAACCAGCCCTATTCCCCTTCTCTAAAGAACTCTGCTGATATTCTTCAGTTCCTGACCTGGAAGGATGGCAGACTCCATGCATCACCCTCACAAAAGCTACAAGAGCTGTGACCAAGAGCACTGAACTCAACATAAAGCTCCTTGTCAGACTCCCAGCACGCATGTCCAGGCTCACCAGACCTTAATTTTAACCGTTTTCTATTCCCCCTCAGCATTTCTTTGACAAGACTTACATGACTTGTTTCTCCTGCAGGGCTCCTAGAGAGATGCTGCGATGCACCGGCTTGGCCAGAGAAGGTCCATCTCCACTCCCAAGGGGGTCAGACACCAGCAGGCCATTCAGGTCTCCATTATATGAACTCGATGGTCTCTGGTTCTCATTCACCGAACCTGGGGAAAAGCACAACCAACTGTGCCCAATATTCATTTAAAAGAAATAGCACTCTGTGAAATACACCCCTCCCAGATGCTTTTTGTCAGCCTTTACTGGTCTGACAAATATGCTGAATTGGTCGGGAAAAGTATTCTCCAAAAAGGATGTGTAAGGGACCTCCCATGTGAGAAACTTACCTCCACACATCCGAGTGAGGTTGTAGCTATTCCTATACAATCTGATCTGCCAGATCAGAGAAACACCAAAGAACAGGTACAAGGAACTTACCAGGCTCAAGGAGCAAACAGCCTTGGATCAGAAAGACTTAGCTCATAATTCAGGTTTACTGAATCAAGTGCCAGACCAAAAGGTTCTTGACAGGTCACTTCAAACCCTCAGGCCTGCAGAGAGACCTCTGAAGTCCAGCAATACAGTGATCAGCTGCCACTTTTGGGGCTGGCTGGAAATAATACATTTGTTGTTTTCCAGAACTGGCTTCTGACTGTGAGACCTGACCTCAAAATCCAGGTGTTGAAGTAACTTTGCCATGAAACTGTGCAGATGCCTACAGGATCCCGTGTTTTTAACTTAGTTGAACAATCACATGGAAGTTCACAGCACTCAAGTTTTGTGTAAAGCAACCATTTGTTTAGAGCTTCAGCTGTGCTCTGAGGAGTTTGTGTGCCCTGGCTTCATGCATCTGGCCTAGCCCAAGTTGCCTGGTGATCTCCTTGCCTTCTGAAGGCTTTAGAAGGGGACAGATGTAAGAGAGGGTGAAGGAGACTCTTCTACTTCCCTAGCAAGGTCAGTAGCTTGGGGGCCCCCCTCCACCTGCTCCTACACATCAGCACACCCAAGGCAAAGCTGTCTGTCTCAGCAAATGTTCACTTGAAATTTTCACTGGTTCTGAAAACTGAAATTTCGTATACTGTTGCCAGGTAACAACTGCTGCTGAGCTTGTGCAAAATGGCTGCTCCCAGGACCAGAAGCTCCCCCGTCACTGGCACACGTAACAAACCGAAACATAACTGTGGGCAAGAGGCCTGTCCTTCGAAAGTAAGGCAAGCTTTCAATTACTGAATAGGCTTTAACAAATCAGGATGAGTGCTGCTGCCTAAAAAACAACTGCAACTATTCATTTGTCAGAAGAATATTTAAAACTTGCCTGTTTATGAGTAACTATGCTATGGACACAAAAAGCTTGTGCAGCGACGGGGTATACAGAGGCAGGGACAGTTTGGGCACTCACCTCACGGCATGTGGCACTCACATAGCACGAGGAAATTCAGTGCAAGGGAATGTGATCCTGTAACCACCTAACATTGGTGCTGTGCTTGCTGTTTCAAGAATAAAACGTGCCCCTTATTCCTACAGCATATGGTGGGTGCTTGTCCAGTGGTGGCTTCCACTGACAGCACTTGATCCTTTGTGACCAAATGCAGGAAAACATTCCCTACAGGAAAAGCACCCAGGCTGCCAGAGAAAGAGGATACATTCTTTGCTCTGTTTGCAGCCACGGGAATGCTTCACATCTATCGCTGCTCTTTTACAGACAGCGGGACAGTGACATTCACTCCATGGGTAAAAGGAAGGAGGAAATGCTCCCCAGAGGCTGATGGGCACAACAGTACACTCAGGTTCAGGAATGGGTTTAGCTCAAGCACAGGTGCTGCCTGCACACAATCCTGGAGGCATAAAAGAAGCGATGAGGCTCAGTTTTCAGTAAGAACATGAACAAAACCAAAGGGTTAACCCAGACTGGAAGATCGGCCTCAGAGGGAAAGAAGAGCATTTTTACTCATTACCTTTCCAAAGAGCAGGAGCAATCAGAGCTGAGACACTGAACTCCTCCTGCTCCCACCTTCACCCGCACCATGGGATGCCAGTTTGGACTGAACAGGACACTTCCCTGATAAACACCACAAGCAGGGTGAGCCCACGTAAGACCTGGTGATCAGCAGAGATCTCTGTGTGGTCTGAAGGACCCTGCCCATCACCAGCTGGGATGCTCCTCCACAGCATGCTGGCACTGACAGCCTGTCTCCATGCTCCACGGGGAGGTCCATGGTTTGACCATGAAGCTGCCCCTTGCTGAGGGTACAGCAGGAAAAAGGGCAAGGGCTACAAAAGCAACGAGTGATGTTTGCCAAAACTGTGAGGAAACAGTGTCAAGAGAGACTGGGGTAGCAAACACATGTAACATTTTCACAATCACCAAATCTACCAGAATTTAAAAAGTATTGTGGCAGCTGTAAACTCTCTAGAGCAGAGAGTGTTACTTGTCACCTGCCTGGGGAGGACCCAGAGTAAAATAACTGTGCTCACAGTTATGCACACTTAGTACTGCAAAACTTTCTTCATGGCAACAACCTTGAGAAGCAGCTCCACCAGTGTCCACTGGCAATTAAAATCTGTAAGGGAAAACCAGGGTACAACAGCAACTAGAACCAGTAACTTTATGCCAGGTAAGGTTAACCCTAAACATGGAATTCTTGAGGAAGCTTCTATTTTCTTTCACAAGCCTTGAAGGATCCCCCACTGTCCCTTTCCTCTGACATCCTAACAGGAGTTCTAGAGGCTTTCAGTCAATATGTGCATTCCTCTTCACCATTTTATGTCAGTTTTTTCAAGTCTATTTGCTATTACCCAGGCAGTCATTTCTGCTGAGAACCACCACAGGTTCCTTCTGGGGACTTACTGCCCATTTGCTTCTTCTCTCAACTGCTTTCTTTGTGCACTAGAGATGACAGAGAAGGTAAAAAGAGAATGAATAGGGAAGAAGAATGAAAATAAATAAGCCATACTCCATCAGTAACTCCTTGGCTTCAACCAGCAGGAGAAGCTGCTTCAGGGAAAAGTTAATCACCTTGAGCAACAACTCCAACCACTTCCCAACCATAACACATCCTTTCAGATCGGAAAGTGAAACAACAGTTCCCCATCCCTGCACGGGGTTCTCCTTTCAGCCCTTCAAGAACGGAGTGCTGCACTACGAAGGAAAAATGTATTTCTCTTATAAGAATTATAATGCAGGCACATGCAAGCACTCCAGAAACAAGAGAAACTACTCCATGGAACGAGAAGTTTCTCTATGGGCAGTAAAGCTGCCTTACTCCAGGTGTGCTCCATCACTCCATGTGCCTCTACACCCCTCCCACAACAATCCCACACCCAAGCTCTCCGTTTGGCCAAGCAAAAGGCAGCACACGTGGAAACAGCACATTCCTGCTGACTATCAGCATACTTAAAACCTACATTATTCCTGTCTTTCCCTTCGCAGGAGCACAACAGGGGTATAAAAATCTTTCCCCTACCCAGAGGCTAAGATTTTTTTGCAGAGTGTTCATGGTCTGGGCTTCCCTCTGCCCATGACCTCATCAGGTTTGACTGAAACACCGTGGTAGTTTTAAAAAGCAATGAGGGGGGTGAAAGAGAGCTCAGGCTACAGCAGAGGGGAACACCAGCGGCTGAGCCTGCTGCTGATACTCTTGCAGGCAGGGGGGAGCCCACTGGACTCCGAGCAGAGAAGTACAACGGCTCAAACAACACGGAGAAGACTCACCACCACTTTAAGAGAGATGTTTGAGATCCCACTTCACACACGAACAAGGAGAGGGGAAAGTTTGCGTGAGGGCGGACAGGGCGCCGCTCCCGGAGCAGCCTGACAGCGCCTTCCCCCGAGCCCCGCCAGACCCCCGGGGGGGCTGTGTCGGTGCCGTTCGGCTCCCGGCAGCAGCCCCTCTCTGCCGGCAGCCCCGCGCGGCGGGCCCGGCCCTGTCCCGCTCCCCGCCGGCCGCGGGCCCGCAGGAGAAGCGGCCCCGGTGACACCGGGCGGGGCGGCGGCGGCGCTCCGGCCCAGGGGGTCCGGCGGCCCGGCCCGGCCCGCCAGCAGGCCCCGCGCGGCCCGGCGGCCTCCGGCGCTGCCCCGGCCCTCACCTCCCGGGCGGTCCAGCTTGAGGATGTCCCGCAGGTGCTGCGTGGCGTCCTCGATGTCGATGCTGGAGCAGGAGGCCATGGGGCCCGCCCGCCGACACCGCGCTGCCCGGCCCGGCCCCGCCGCCCGCGCTTCCGCCTCCGGCCCGGCCCCGCGAGCGCCGGGCGGAAACCGCCGCCCCAGCGGAGCGTTCCCGGCGCGGCGGGCGGGGCCGGCCGGGGCTGCTCCCCCTCCCTCCGTCCCTCCCTCCCCGCGGGCGGGGACGGCGACAGCGACAGCGGCAGGACACCCGACAGCGGCGGGACACCCCCGGGACACCGGCACAGCCCCCTCCGCCGCCCCACGGCCAGGTGCAAACCCCAGGGGGGCCGCACGGGACCGGCCCCCGCGAAGGAAAGGCGGGGAAGGCCCCGCTTTGCCGCGGCCTAAAGACTGACCCCAGCCTGCCGCGAGCGCCGCCAGCTGCCTGTGCTGTCCTGTGTTAGCTGAGAACTGACCCGCAGCACCCAGAAACCGAGCTAAGAGCCTCTGCTGTGAAAGGTGCTGAGGGCAGGCCTGCCCTGCACTCTCGGGTGAAACTCCAGGCATCCCTCAGTTCCCCAGCACTTCCCCAGCAGGCAGACGCAGGATATCCACAGCCACACCACGCACGCCACAGCCAACTGATTAAAACAATTTAAACTTTTAAGAAAATCTCTGTTTTATTGTGTAACGTAGCATTGAAACATCTGAACAAATCAATAACTGGGCTGTACAGGCTGCTGTTCTTTCATTTCTTTGGGTTATAGAGCATCTTGTCAGTACATAAACAACAACCTTTTGCATTATAAATTCTTTCCGAGGCATGCTGGTACAACACAAAATTTCTCTTATCAAATGCAGCTAAGTCTAACTTCCAAACATCATGCACAAGAAACTCATCTAGTGACAATGTAAACTCAGCAGAAGGGCAGGTCACAAGTCTTGCTTGCTCACGCTCTGCAGTGCTGCAGGTTTGTGTATGATATTTGGAATGTTCCGTGAGTGTGAATAATACCAGTTAGGAGGAGAGGAGGAAAAAACAAAACAAAACAAAATAAAAAAAAAAAAAAAAGCACGGGTGCCTCGGGATGGGCAGCTCAGCCAAAGTTGTGCAATGCTAGCCTGAACATGTCATTGGTGCAAACCCAGGCATCGTTGATGTTCTTTAATAGAAATATCTGGTGGAATCCCATGATAGGATCTTCATCAGCCTGTGGAAAGAAAGGGGGGGGAAAAAAAGTTCAAAACCACTCTTTTTTGAGAGATTTATTCCAAAACTCATGAAAAGACAACTCAAAGCTAACGTTAACAGTGACAGCACATGCTGTAAGATGTGTAGTGCCTCAGGAGACACTAATGCCACCAGAGGGTCTGTTCCGAGGGGCTTTGCAGACAAACCCCCCAGTGCTCAGTGACACAGAAATCCTGAATCTGGGGTTTTCTGGAAGACTTGCAGACATGTCACTCTGTAGCTTCACCACACTGACAGAACACGCCTGCCCCAGTGTTGAATCACAAATCCCTTGCCCAGGAATCAAACTTAAAACAAAGAGGTTCAGTTTTCAAGCTGCTGCACTTTGGGTTGATGATAGAAGGGAGCTGCTGTAGAAGTTGGTATGAACAACATTGTCTGAATGATCCAAGTAATGCTCTGGGCTTTGAAAGCCTTCCCAGAGCAGGTACAGCTGGCCAGCAATGTAGCATTTCCCCTTTCCACTGAGTCTTCTCAGAGACATCATGCAGGAATTAAATCCTCAAAATAACAAAAATTATTCCCAAATCAATCAGCCGGAAATCACACAGCAGGATTTAATCTGAGCAGCACACAGGACCAAGCTACAAAACAACCTTCTGTTAACTGGCTGCAGTGTGTTCACTACAGCATCTCTGGAGGATTTTAAGCTTTATTCTTTGAACACAACTATTCACCGTCAGAAAACAGGGGAAATGCATAAAAAAGAGCCTTTAAGAGCAGCAGCCAGAGCAGCACATGAAATAGGCTGTCAAAGCATTGAACATTCATTGGCAACGCTCTGCTGCTGTTCACTAAGAACAGCAAATGAAAAGTTTGAAGAGCAAAGCAGACTACAAAAATAAACAAAAAAAGAATTTTAACTTTAAAAATTCATTTAAGTGATAAATGGACTGTGAAACAAGTCAGCTTTGAGGAGCAACTTGCAAAGGACAGCAGTTGTATCACAGAACAGCAAGTCTGCCAGAGCACTGGTGGGATCAAGTGTGTGGAAAAGAAACATTCAGATCAAAAAAACACTGCAAGGATTTCAGTGACAACTGCTCAGGAAGTTAAATGGCATAGATGAAGTGCAGTTTCATTAAGTGTATGCTAATTCACAGAACAAAAAAGGGCCTTACATTGGCCCCTCAAGAAAGTGAGTCTGAAATAATGATGGATATTTGTTTATTAAACCAGCTGAGAGCTCAAAAGCTATCAAGACAAGCACAGGGTTAGCAGTTATTAGGGAAGGAACAGAAAACCAACACCCAAAAATAAGCAAATGCATAAACAGGCAGAGAACACCCACATATCAAAACCTGCATGCATTTCTTATCTCTAAACAAATTAAAATGATACAACAAAGTCAGAAAAGGACAAGAAAAATTATCCAGTTACCAGACAGTTTCCTACTGAAGAAAGTAAATTGAGTACAACTCTGTAGCTTGCAAAAAATGTAATCAGCATGGGCATCAGTTGGGAAAGACAAATAAATCACTATAAAACCATGAAGGGAACTAGTACAGCCAGAAATTAAGAAGGCAACAAGTAAGGCCAGAAATATGAGCAAGTCAGTGCTCAATAGATGAATGAAAGAAAAATGCTCAAAGCAAGACAAGTGCCAACAGACATTGTCCAACAGAGGAACTGGGCAGCTTGTCTCATCAACACACACCTCCCTGTGCATGAGGCAGAGGCTCCACAATAACGAGCCCAGTGTGAACACAAGCAATTAGGCTGGATTAGCCCAGCCATCCATCTAGTTCATTAGCACATACGACAGCAGCCGTGCCAATTATTTCAAGGGAAGTATTAGGCTTGCAGAGAGCCTTGCATGTCCGTGCTGCAGGGGTGGCCTGTGCCCTGAAACCCGTGGGTTTGTGCCTTTTCCAGCTTCTCCCGGGTATCAAATGAAACACATCCCAGGACAGACTCTCTACTGCTTGGGAGTTGGTAGGTTCTCAACTCCTCAGTTGCCCTATGGTCTCTTGGTTGTGGATCACTGAGGCATCTATTACAAGTAGTGCAAATAGTTTTCACACCAAATTGGAGTTTGCCATTATTGACATTGAGTAGGTTTTAAAATATATCTCTAAAAAAAAAATACCACCATCAGCCTAGCTTTAGTGTAGGTTTCCTCAATTTCTGATAAGCCTAGGTAGGCTCTGGCAAGAGCACTGCAGGTGTTGGTATTTTGGCTTGAGGAGAATTCCCTCCTTTCTTAAGCAATTCAGGACTGGACACATGAAGAAAGATTAAAAAGGAATTCTTCCCCAAAACACTTGCTGTGGTACAGATGGCAAATTCCCATAATGGAGTCACACATTATTGTTTTCTTTATTCCTTTCATGTTATGTCTTCACAGCATAGAGAAGCAGTATCCTTTAAACACAAGGAAAATCCTAGACTATATAGTAAAGAGGAAGTAAATATTTTATAGTCCATTCTCAAAATTTTGACTATGAAAAAATCTTCCCTTGTGCTCAGTCTGTACCTCCTAAGTTATGGTTTCCAACCACAGCCCCTTCTTACATCTTTTGGCAACACCAAGAAGAGTTTGCTCTCAGGTTGAAAGTACTCAACTACTTTCCAACCACATTTCAGGCACATTGTCCTTAGCCACCTCCTCTCCCAGCTCCACAAGCTCTCCAACACCTGCAATCTTGGCAGCTTTTTGATCTCTTCCAGTTTTTTTACATCCCTTCTGACCTGGAGCCTCAAAAGCCCTCAGCTCACAGAGCCATAGGTCATGTCAGAGTATTAGATACAAGACTGCTTTGCAATCCCAATTTAGCTGCACAACTTTCCTCCTCTTGTTGGATCAGAGACGGTTTTACTCCCTCACCAGCATCCCCGGCAACTGTGGACTGAACTTCAGTGTTGCAACAACCCTTACCTCAAAGGAAAGGCTAATTACTTCAGATTGTAGGTTCTTTCAGATGCTAAGCCTCATTTAACAGGCTTTAAGCAATGCTTTAAGTGTTCAGCATGCATTACAAAAACATCCAGTGATTTTAATTGCAAATTTCCTTTTCCTTTTAAGACCAGAAAACACCGCATAACAATTAGTTATTCACAATTAATTCTGCAACAATCACTTCAAAATTCACACTCTGGGGAGAGCCACAGATCTGCCACACTGGCTCTGAGAACGCACAAGCCACAGCCATGCTCCTCAGCCGAGCTCAAGGGACAGAGGGGACAGAAGGGCAAGAAGAGAGCACTCCTTACTCAACCAGGACAGCGAGGACTGCATGGAAGACAGGTAAGGCAGAGGGTTAAACGTTGTGGAGGGATAGCCTGAAGACTTCGTTGGTGCACACCCAGGCACCTTGAAAACTTTTCAACAAAAAGGTTTGGTGGAAGCCTAGAACCTGGTCATCATCTGCCTGAGCATGACAGGAGAAATATGTTACTAGGTGAAGCACAGTGAAGATACTGGGTGACATTCTGGATGAACATTGGCAAAGCAGCGTCACACCAAATGAAACTCACTCCTAAAGGCTTATGCCTCCTAGTTAAAGCAAGCAAACAGCACCCAGACAATGAAGAGCAATAAAAAACAATAGGATAAGTGGATGTGTATTTATTATGCCTCTTCAAAAGGATAAAAAAAACCCCAAACACTAATACCTATCTCAGCGACCATTAAAGAGGATCTTCCATATGTTTCCTTATAAAGATATTTTACAGGGAAAGTTTTTCTGCTTTATTTTTCCCCCCTAATGGTTACAAGATGTGCCCAGCTTGCTCAGCGTGAATGGTGTTTCCACTGAACTTTCGGGACTAGCAATTCAAGCAACTAAAGCCTCAGAAAATCCATTTAAATATAATGCCAAGAATGACAACTTAGAAAGGGCATGTTACAGGTACTTCAGTACTATTATTTTCTTGGGTTGCTCTATCACAAGCATTATGCATGCTCCTTCATTAAATGAAACAATTTCAGTTTTGAAAACTGCAGAAGATTAGAAGCATATGTCTTAACTGTCCGGGGCTTTGAAGAATTTGGCTCACAGTTCCATGAAAAGGATAACTGAACAGTAAGCAGAAAGCATGGTTTTTCCCTTCAAACTCTGCTACTGATGGTCTTGAAAGTGCCCTTCCCTGTGCAAAATTCTCTACAGTTTTCCTTGAGACCAACAGACGTGGGCTGAGCAGCCACAGAATTAAGAAGGCAGCTTTAAATAACACCAAGTGTGCAGCTCCATGTTTGCATATTAAAGCGTTCCCTGCTCAGCTGCAGCTACAGATGAGCCACCTGTTAAAATCCACAACCCTGACTCTGGTTGTTCTCAGTCCTGTATTACAAGAGCAGTGGGATGGACTAAAATGGCGGCCAACATGTATGAATTCACACAAGTGACAACCAGGTTCACGTACTGGCAGGTTCATGTTCATGTCATGCTACAGACAGTTATTGATACTTCATTTGTTCACCTGTATAAATCTCACACAAGGCAGAAGTATGAAGTTAAAGTTCTAAGTTGACTTTGACTTTCTGGACAGAAGAAGCATTCCCAGGGATTAAGATGCGATTTTCAAAGCTACGGTTTGAGACGCATACACGTGAAGGGTGGAAAAATGTTTCCTCATCTACTAAAAATCCACAAACAAGTTGGGTTTGATCTGATAACAGGCATAATTTAACCCTGTATGTTCTTTCTAAATACTTAGATGCACTAGCACTTGACCCTCAAATTATTCTGAGTAACTTCAGCAAGCTGAAACTATTCAGAGGATAAAACCAACATGTTAGGAAATACTCCTCCAAGTCAAGGTATTTATGGAAAGTGCTCAAACTGCATTTACAATCCCTCTGTGTTAACGGATAAAGAAACCCAATAACTTTACAGAATCTTTAAGCACTTGGTATCTTGCCACAGAATTCAACACAATCACTGCTGCAAGCTGTGATCTGCTTGATGATTATGCAATAACCTTAAAAACACGACTGCACAAAAACAGGTGCAGATGTGACTGGCCCAAGACATTGGGTCAAAAAGTCTTGGTCCTCTCAGAGTTGTGTGCACACCCAAGAGCAAGGCTGAGGAGAGCAGCATGTTTGCCTGCATACCTGTCCTGCCATTCCGTGATTTCCATGGTCACATGTGGCTGTTTTTCCTCAAGAGTGCGTGTGGGTGAGACTGAGCAACAGAAAGCTGGAATCCAAATTGCAGCTAGGAAGCAGGAGCCGCTTTAATGAAAGCCAAAGCTGTCTATGTTAGGTTTAGAAGTGGATGCAATACACTGGGCACTGCTCTTCTCAACTACCCAGCTTAAAACAAAGAGAACAGCTAAGCAAGCAGATTCAAACTTTAATTCCTGCATTTGCTTAGTAAATAGATCAGTGTCAGTGGAAGTTTGAATGCCTTGATACTGGACACGCCATTCAGAGTTAACAGGAAAAGGAAATCTAAAGAGCTATTTTAAAACAAACTGGATTCAGGTAACTCTAAAGGCTGGATGGTGTTAGAGGCCTGACTTCACAGCATGGCTGGACCAAACTAACTGATAATTTTAACTACTGCTATGTAAATTCATACTTTTTAAACTAACACTGCCCACTGTGGGCAAGTTCTGCCTACAGCTGACTTTACACACAGGATATTTTTTGCAGATTCCAGGACAATGTCTTTCATTAATAAACAGTTTAATTAATTTACATGTCTGTGGCCCTGGTATATTGGGAGACTGGGTAAGGTTACATGGTTCAGGAGTATCACACAGCAATATAGCCATACTACAGACTAAAAAATAATCTGATTCTGCTCATGACGAAGCTGTTTAAGCAATAAGTGCTTGATCTCAGAGGCAACATTCCCATTGCTGAATCAGTTTCGAGGTACTGCACTGATTAACACCAGGACTGAATTCTCATGTCCTGTGACAGCAAAGAAAAAGTCTGGACTCACTAAAGGGTGGTCAGCTAACAAAATGAAGTCTGCTGAATCAGAGCTCAATGCAAACATTACATCAAAGAGGACATTAAACCAGATTTGCTTATGTTGTCCAAGAACACTGTGATGATACTTTTAAATGCAACAGAGGGCACTGAAACCTTCCTACATCAGGGTGAGGGAAATACTGAGGCCTCTATAACCCACACGGTACTTATATGCACAGTAAAAATCATGGTGCTTTGCTTGACAGACCACATGACTGTCAAATTGCAGGTGGTTTCCTAGTGTGACGTATCTGGAAGGATGACCAGTTTACAGTCTCGAACAACAGAGGAATGATGTCCCAGTGAAAGCTTACCCATGTTCCTTCCCCACCCACAAGAGCATTTTAATGTTTTCAGAAATCAGATGATTTAGAATCCTGCAAAAAATCTAAGACATAAGCACTTTTCAGTCTGTAATGGAAAGAGTTTACCTTAAGCTGTCCCACTACCATACTGAGTATACAGCTGTCAGGTGTAGGCTGGTGGTCTTGTGCTGTGATGCTGTGTTGTATTTTTTGGAAAGGGAGGCTCTGCAATGAAAAGAAATCAAAATAAGGAAATGTACAGTAATTGCATTATTGAACTTACAAAACAAAGACTGAGCAAATCCAACCTTAGGAAGTGTTAAGACTACTGTGGTAGCACCACACGGAGAGTTGTTGCAAATGATGCCTCAATTGTAACAGTTGTGTTTGTCAAGTGCCAAGGCAGGAAATAATGTTACCATACATAGTAAATGGAACCGCTTCCTACTCTAATGACTGCCTGAAGAGCTTCAGATCAGCTGTAAGCATAAAGTTCATATGATGAAGACACAAACCTCTGCTCTGAACAGTGTTCAAAGATTTCACCATCTAGTACTTGAGGTTTACCAGACAGCTCTGAATTTGCTTCTCTGTTAAAGTGGCTATGAATGGGAAGGAGAAGTGGATGACCCAGAACCAGTATTCAAGACTTGAAAACCACATATTCACCTTTCCCCTTTTAAATTCCCTTGATGCTCAGGTAGCCAATGTCAGTATGTCTGGAGTTATGTGTGCAAGGAACACACCTTTTGCAAGACCAGACACTGGAGAGTAACTCCTCTCTTTCAACTTAGACCACATTCATGTTCCAACTGTGGACAATTCTAAGCGGTGAACAGCAAACATCTGGAGGGTCTCAGAGTTCTGTCACACAAATGCAATTTTGGCACTGTTCTTCCAAAAGCTGCATTACTGCCAGATGCTTCAGTGGCAGCTCAGCATAGATGTGGCTTTGGGTGACCAAGTGGCTGATGCCCAGAGCCCAGGCACTGCACAGGATGGCAGCACGTGGTCATTCAAACCTCAGGTGGCACTTTGATGCCTTTGCTGCATTCCCCTGACATGAAAACAGGTTGAAGCAGACCCAGACCCATACTTTGACAAGTTCTGCATTTCCCTCTGGTGAAAGGAGCCTCAAAGACTTCCTAAAAGGCCTAGGTAGAGACACGAGTCCTGCTGTCACGGATGTGAAGCAGTCTTGGGTCTACAAGCATAAGGCTCTAGGAAGAATTACAGGAAGCTAAATCCTTGGATAACAGAGAACACAGAAACCATGGAAGGATCAGGACCTGAGGTAGCAAATGAAGTGTACAGAGCAGACCTCTAATTAGAGGGACACTATTGAAGAACCCTTTCATAAAGCTTGTAGCATTTCCTCTTGGCTGGGAGTACAATCCCAACCAACTAGAAAGTGCAAAGCAGGCCAACTGGTTTGTAATATGGGATAGACACATAGTAACAACCAGAAAAAAATCCAGAGCACTCTTCTCTGAATGACCAGCAGACTGTTTTCCAGGGTCAGCATCCCAAAAATGAATGTGCAATGTGCCCACACAGCTGGCACAAGCATAGGTTGGCACATTGCACCATCTTCCTTTGACAAAGAGTACTACAAACCCCAGTCCCACTTCAGCACAAGAGCTTCTTGTTGAACAAGTTCTGTAAAAAGAGCCTCTTGAAAAGGCAGAGGGACAAAGGGAAATGAAAGTAACTATGTCCAGAACCCATCTTTCAGTGTGACAAGGGAGGTGAGACTGGGGAGATAAAACAGGGAGAAGGAAAGGCTTTGGAATCAAGAGCTCTGCAAAACTGTGACAAGGAACCAAAGACAGTGCCTGTTTCAAGTACCTAATTCCACAGGACAAGAGAAAATGACCCAAGTTGCAAAGGCGAGGTTCAGGTTGGACATCTTCACTGAAAAGGGTGGTTAAGCATTGGAATGGGCTGTCCAGAGAAGTGGTGGAGTCACCATCCCTGGAGTGTTCAAGACACAACTGGAAATGGCACTTATTTTAGTTAATAAGGTGGTGTTCAGTTCAAGGTTGGACTCAATCTTGGACATCTTTTACAAAATTAATGATTCTATGATTGTCCCCTTCAGAGACAAGGACTCCAAATGACTGTCCAGGCTAGTGAGCTACTCATGATGTACTGGGGAAAAGCCCACTGGAAAGAGTAGGAAAATAGCTAACAGGAAAGTTCATTGCTATTTAACAGAGGCAGAGGCTACCTCAAAAGGATGGCTGCTTATGGACATATCAATCTGTACTGGAGAGAAGGATTTTATGATATGAAAAGTACAATAAATGTGTCCGAAAAGCATGAAGTCACACAACAACCAAGGCTTTTAGCACACTCTGACACCAGAATTTGACCAGGTTCTCACTAGCAAACCTATGGAATCCTCCTTGAAATCAGGTAAGAAAAATTACTCAAGAATAAAGTCGAGTAGCATAAACTCACTCCTGACAAGACTAACCACCTCAGCTTCTTCCTTGGTCCAGTATGTTCATAGGATTAGATGACTATTGTCTCAAATGCTCGATGTAAATCAGGCAGCTCATAACTAGCAGAGGCACTGTAAGTGGAACAATTCCAGCACCAATTAGGACAGAAGGAGCAAGTGTCATCTCCCAGGCTGTAACAAGGTACAGGTGTGCCAGCACTGGCAGAGCAATGCCCATACAACCTTGCCCTACTGTATTAGTAGATTGAAAAAGTGCCACAGCATTGCTGTTGCACAGCAAAGAATTTGACGTAAAAGAAAAATGCCACCTCTTTGTGCTTACATTGATTCACCAGCCAGACACTGAAGGATGCAAGACTGCAGAAATGCAAAAGCATTTCAGTGTCAAACTTCCAGGGATCAGCTCAACTGACTAAGCAGCTCCAGAAGCACAGAGTAGGTGAACACATGAAGCTGAAACAGCAAACGGAGCCCAGGCAGCTCAGTGCTGACAGGGGAATGCTGAGTGACATCAGAGTCACAGTAAGCTGATACAGCCCCGTAACGGGCCCTGGCAGTGGAAGGGCACAGAGTAACTTTACTGCATTTCTTCCTTACTTTAAGCAGATGAATACAAGTCAGCAAAAGTTTCCCTAAAGCCAAAGTGGTGTGTCTTCACTCACCAATTAAGACTGCAGCAGGCACATAAATCCAGAAAGTCCAACTTCCACCACAGACAGGGAAGGTAAAGATGAGCAAGGCTGGGGTGGGAACGGGGCTGGATCTGCACTGGGCTGGATCCAAGGCAGCAGTCAGACACTGTGACCAAGCAAATGCTTAGCTGGTTGGGTATCTAAATGGCTGCTAGCCCAGAAGCTGAAAGAACACTGAGTACACAAACAAACAACTCTGGAGCCTGAGTATCTCCTCACCAACAAGTGAGGAGCTACAAACTGTGCCATTTCCAAGGTGCATGGCCCTCTCAAAGGCAACACAGGCACCTCAAACACAGATCCAAGGGCAAACCTCAGTCTTTTCAGTTAAAGATGCCTTGGATGAAAGGAGTGATTCCATAAGACAGGAGTAGTAGGTGTGCAACAAGAAAAGTGTCAAGTTACAATGATTTTTCTTCTCAATGTGAAGTACATCTGTCTGAAATACCATACTCTGAGTAGACTGTCTGACGACCTAAAAAGCAAGTCCTCTGCATATCTTGAAAGAGAAACAAACTTTCTACTCTCATTACAACTTGTAAGTACACCGAGTTTTATAACAGAAGCATGAATTTACTCAAGAAGATAAAAATTCTCCAAGTTTAACTAAATGAACATGGAGTTGCAGTGTCCTCTCACTTGCTGAAGAGGAAACACATGTTTCAAAGTCCTGAACCATACCTGCTCAAATCTGAACTGCTGACAAATCTGCATTGAGGATAAGTCAGCTTCTCCACTATAGAACTTATTTGCAGTTTATGTATCAGAAAACAAGTTTTTCTTGCAGTAATGTGTCTAGGCTTTATCACAGACAGATCCAAGTAACAGGCTTGCTATTGCTTCTTCCTTGGCATGCCTTAAAAGAGCAAAGACACCTTTCATTCCTCTAGATCAGAGGCAGCTTATGCATTAGACCTTTTAAAAAAGAATAAATCAATGTCAAATACAATTGCAGTCACAAAACAACCTTGCAAACTATGGAATCAATTAACATTACACCATTAGAGCTGCCAGTGGAACACCCCACTAGGTAGCATTAAAACACAACATTTGTTGAAGAACGAAGTTGGAAGCACAAGTTCCATATTCAAGATTTTTAAACTGCTTAAATCTAACCCAAATTTTCAGAAGCAATTATCTCATAGTCTTCCAAACTGTTACTGAAAACATTCAGTAAGGTTTACAGACTTACAGTGAGTTTTTCAACAATGGCTGCTTTGCCCTGGAACTGCTGTCCTTCCCACGTAAGGCATGATGCATCAATCTGGGGGGGAAAGAAAGAAAGTCATCAACCTGCTTAGGTAACTTTTGAGCAGACCTGCTAGGAGACTTTGGTTATTTAGGATATATCCTTAGAATCCAACTATTTGAAAACTACCTGAAAGGGAGATGGAAAGAAACCATCAAGAGCAACTAAAAAAGTTTGGAACAATCAACTAGAAATTAAATAGACATTATCATGGTTCAACCTGTGAAAAAGTTCCTGCCTTTGGACGAAAGCCAGCTTTTAGAAGAAAATCCAGAGGATACAGAAAAAAATCCTATGGACACAAAGTCAAGCACGTGGAGAGATAAAAATAAATGAAAAAAAACTGACAAAAGGAGTTGCACCACAAGGGTGGTACTCCAATTCACCTAACTCAAGCAATTCACAGCAGAAGTGACTGGCCAGATCTCGGCCTGGGATAGGTGACAAAAGCTTGATTGACTTGGATTACACCACTAAAGATAAACTGGATCTTGTGATGCAAATAGTGATACAGGAATACAAACCAAACTCAAGAGCTCCCTGCTCCATTTCCTGTACGGTATAAAATTTGTTTTCTCCCACAAGGTCTCTGAAGGCAAAAGGCTCATCATTAAAAGCCCATTTCTGCAGAACCTCCCCAGATTTAGACAAATTGTGACCTTGGTGCATTTTAGCCATACAAAATGGGGTCCTATCCTGCATAGCTTAGGAACTCCACCAAGTGACAGTGTGTCTCCATGGAATGATGAGAGGCAGAAAGACCCTAAGGGTGAAAAAAAGCCAGGAGTTCACAGTGTGGAAGGCCATGTCTCCAGGAATATAAATTAGGCTGTATTTATCACCAGCCTTCTGAGGACTGAATGTATTTTGATAATAACATGACAAACTGCTAAAAGCCTTCATATTTAGAGCTGTGCCTTAAACACAGACTGCTTGGTTTTCTTCCTTTATAGGCTCTGTACACAGCTTTTCAGGCAAAAGAAAGCAACAATCTGGCAGGTAGCAAGCACAAACCATCCCAAGAGCAAATGCTATCAGTGCTGCTGGATACTGCTGAGGTATAAGGGGGGGTATCAGAGGGTGCTTAACAGTTTCAACCCTGAAGAGCTCGCTGAAACTTCACACAATTCATTCAGCAGATGAAAAAAACAGTCAGAAAAACTGGATATGCTACTAGAAGACTTGTAAGACTTGAGTGTCTTGCTGAAACACCCAGCAGCATTCCTCACCATCAGTAATCAACTCCACACACAGAGCACGCTGCATGCTCTGGAACGATCCTCCCCCAAAATGAAAAGGTGATGTTCCTTGGGTTTGCTAGTTACAGTCCTTAGTTTTAAGAATCCAAATCTACTTTGCTCCAAATAAGAAGCAAAAATAAAAAACTAATTTTTGAGGAAATTTAAGCTACATTTAGATTTAACAAATTATACATTTTTAAACGGGATTCAAAATTTTAAATCTGTTTTAGTCTTCAGAGGATTAATAGAGCACAAGATACAAGAAACACCTGCAAGAACTGCCAAACACAGGGTAGGACTTACATCATATCCCACTTGAAGAGGGATCCAAGCAAATCCATGACTAAATTAATGGCAAACTGAGACAATAGTGTTTGCTTTTACAGAGCATTTCATCACAGGATCAACACCAACCCCCTCCAGTACAAGTCACTGTCTACAGCCAACCAGGGCTTTTATGAGTCTGACTGTGTATAAGGCATACAAAGCTCAAAACAGAAGTGAAACATAAAAAAAAGACAATAAATAAAAATTCAATAAGTGTGATTGTACTGACTGACATTCTGGAGTCAGTATAAAACCCACTATTCCACCCTGTGCATTCTCACACATCAAAATATGGAAAACCAAGACAGATAATGGGACACAGCCCCAGCCCCCTTTCTGTAGATACTTACATATATTGCTCCTAACTGAGTCCTGTCTGCATCAAAAAGCTGGTAGTAATGTTGTATGAAGCTGGACCCAATCTGCTCCCAGATAGGCTTGTCTCCCATTCTGAATCCTCACCTAGAGCCAGTGACTGTGAAACAAACAAACAAACAAACAACAAAATCATCAGAAAGATCACACGAAAAAGCATAACACTTGGCTCAAGTATTAGCATTGGCAAACACAAGTCCTGTCAGCTGGCCTGAATTTTATTTTGGGATAAGTAAGACAAATCTCACCTCTGTATGCTAGACTTTTGTAAATAAAAAAGTTTTGGATACCAAATGGTTTAGTTACTTATTATAGCATTTGGGTTGTAGTGCTATTTCAGTGCGAGATCACATCTCATGTACAAAAGTGGAGAACGAGAACAAAAATGAGTGTTACCACCTCATCTTCATATATCACCTTATCTTGACATACTGCAGAAATTACACCCCCTGAAAAAGGAGGCAGGCATTTGCTGTTTTGACTTGACCTGTTAATATGGATTGTCTGCAAGTGGCTTACACCAACTGATTAATCTATTTAGCTCCTCAGGTATTTCCCCATCCACAGGCCCTTCTGAGAGTGTCCTGTCAATGGCACGTAACAGGCATTAATTCACTAGCTCATTGCTTAACACAAGCTTACTGCCCATCCTCTTCTATACTGTCACTGAGGCTGAAGTACACTCGATGTTTATCTGTGAACCTGTAGTAACTTTCAGACACACACCATAATTTTTCACAGTGGTGAAAATCTGCACCTCCCAGTGAAGGTGCTGGAAGCTCAGGGGCATCCCACACTTCTGAACATGAGTCCCTCTATTCTAGAGGGATTAAACATACAGCATGCACAGCAGTCTAGACAGACTCAGCCTACAAACCATCACACACCATCATTACAGATGATGGCTTTACAATGCCACTACATTTTTCAAGAAAGCAAATTCATTTTTGTTTATCCTGATCTCTCCCTGAAAGAGTGAAGAATTGTGCTAAAATTCAAAATACAAAAATGTTGCATTCAAAACCCACTACATTATATTCTAAGGACCGAGTTTATTTCATGCAAACTATTCGTGCTCAACATCAAGACCTGTCAGACAGTAGTCCCTCTTTGCAATCCCTGACCAGGAATCCCGGAGCTACAAGTTTGAATTGCACTGTCAAGTCTGAAAAAGCATTAAATTCTGTTTTAGGACACAGGACATGACAATTATTTTGGCTTCCTTTAAATGTCAATTACTTACACACCTCTAAGATTTAACAAATTCCTAAAAGAAGCAAAACACACATTCCCAAGATCTTCCCAGAGGGTATTCCCAGGCCTAGTTTTCTGTGCAGTTGGACAAGAAAGCTCTTTTTGTATTTCAGGCCTTTGGCTGTCTGAGTTTTACTCATATAAAAGGGAACTGAGATGGGTTCAGACTCTAGGCTGGAATTTTTAAGATTACATATATTTGGCTGGACTTAGAGCAAATCTCTTTTATTAGATCAATGGCGTAACAGCAAGTAGCATCTGTGTTTTCAGGGCGGTAAATTCAACTACCAAAGCAAAATACAAATCAAGAACAATAGCTATTGCATTTTTAAACATTATTTCACTATGAGACACTTAGGCAGTATGCTCAACATCAAACTCAATAGCCCTGCACAGTAACATAGACTAAAAATTCAAAAACTTGTTGCCACATAACTAGTATTTCGACTGCTCCAAAGAGATCTACAAATCTGGCATCAGCCACCCTCCGAAGTGCTCCACTGAGTACATGACTCAGTCTGGAGGATTTTACCCAGTGTGGTCACTTCTCTGGGAAAACAGATCACAAAGGAAAAAAAAACCAGCCAAGTACAACAGGTTTAAAAAACAAATCACACCTCAAACAAGCCTACTTCTTTACAAGAAAAACAGTTGTATTGATTGCACATCCATAACTGTCATATGCCAGCTTAACCTGGGGCTGACACAGAAATCAAACAACTTCAGCCTGTATTAAGATGCTTTATGTTGAAAGAAAATGACCCTCAAACCGTTGCACAAACTCCTTGGAAACTCTACCAAGTGATGCCCACCCTGCTGATAGGGAGGACTCATGTCATGTTTGGAAAACCAGAAGTACTAGGATTTAGGTTTGATGTCTGCTGATTCCAACCCAGTCCTGTGGGTACCTAGAGGTGTGTAGTTTGGGAGAGCTCTGGTGGACCCAACAATCAGCACAGGTGAAAATCACTTTGATTCCCTTTTTATGCATCATCATAGCTTCAACTTCAACCCAATCATTACCGGATATAATTCCTAAACATTCAAGTGCAAATCTAGTTGACAGTATTTATGCTTGACAGTTGAACATCCAATATTAAAATGAAGTCGTAGACACAAGAAAACCCCCAGCTTATTCTCCTGAAGCTAAAGCAAGTGAGCTATTGCTAATTAAATTTCACCACACACACGATATGTATTCACCCTTAACAGCTCACTGTACCATCATACAAACCCAAGATCAAGCTCTACACCAGCACTGCACCTCATCTAGTCCCTCAAGGCACAACGGACTCACTCAGGCACCAGATGCCTCTTGCTCAACCCTAAAATTGTGAGGAAGCCTTAGAGACCGCAAGAAATGAAGGAATTCATATTTTAAACATGGAAAGTAGAATTATGGTTTCTAAATTCAAAGATTAGTATGCTAGCTTGCTATCTCCTCCTAAAAATGTAGTTGTATTTTGGTAGGTAAAAGAGTATTAAATAAATAAAATAAATAAAAAACCAGCATAAACTGGACTAGTTAGAATGTTGATTTTGTCAGAAATGAGAACAAGCTGAAAGATGTGGCTGAAATTAATGATCCTTGACTAATTTTTTTTGTTTGTTACAACCTTACTCTCTTTCCTGTGCCATTCATATATGGTTTTGCTGAACACTCTCTCTCCCTGGAAAGGTTTTTTTATTTTCCTCTTCTGATTTGTCACCTTTTCCTCCACAGTGTCTTGTGTTTTCTGCCTGTCATTACAGGTCTAAGAAACTTAGAGATGTACCTAAAGAAAGAACAAGATGGGAATGATCTATTTCATCAAGCCCAGTCCCTTCCATTGAGGCACAACCCATGTAAGATCATATTGATACATTCATCAATACAATGTTTTAATGAGAGAAATGTAACATAAAAGGCTTTTAAGATCTATTGCAAAGCTAGGAAGACTGCACATGTTCTGATGTTGTCAAACACTAGGACAACACAGAAGTGCTTCAGAGCAATCCAGCTGAATCTGCCCATGGTTCACTCAAAGTTTGGTTACAGAGACAAGAATATTCAGTTAATATAAAGCCAGATAAAAGAAATTTCAATGGGCTAGAAAGCATGTAAGTTTTGGCATACCTGTTCTTTCAACGGCACTGCTGAAAGTTACTACTCTGTAAGTGTATTACTGGATATTCCACCTTAATTCCCCATGGAAAAGGACATAATTTGCTTAAGCTAATTAACTTTCTTGACTTTGTCACTTCAAACATCACCTACCTCCTCACGTTCACTTAAGAACATCACAGTCCATTTGATTAACAGTTTCTTTACAAAACCAGAGCAGCAAAGCTGAGCTACCGACACAGAGTGCAACACTTTAACTCACATTATTCACTCAATTTCTTGGAATCTGCTAACACTAGAGAATTTATCCCCACCTCAAACACCACCCAGCAGTCAGTGCTGAAGCTGAAACCCAACAGAGTGCACAAAAGCTGCAGCTCCCAGCAACTCTTGTCTTCAACAGGTACATGCTGACACTGCAAGAACTGGGACTGCTGCTCTGCAGGGGACTTTTGCACAGTGACATCTAAATCAAACTTTCCAGTACCTTTGCCAGGCTGCACACTGACACATCGAGCCTAAGTTCCATCCCTCTACTCATCCCTTCCCACAATTCTCATCCTACAAGGTGTTACAACAACCCAAGTATCTGCTCTGCCACGTGGCACATGGCACCAATACCAAGTGAAGCTGCAGGACCCAGCAAAGAGTAAGCACCAAGGAGGAAAATGCATCAGGGTATGAAACAGAGGCCTAGAAGAGAAAAGAGCCTTCACATAGGCCAGGAGTGACCTTGCATAAAACTAGGGTTACACTGGACTCAGGCAGCAGATTTTCTGTCCACAAAATCCATCTTGTCAATTGCCTATCCCAGCTTTCCCTCTCTGCCTTAGCTCCAAGCATGAGAGCCCCACCACTGCCCGTAACTCCTAAGGGGAGCACAGTCCTTAAGAGACCCATTTCTGCCACAGGTCTGGATAAAACCTTCTCCTATTGCTTCCTTCACAAGCAAGAAACCATGAAACCACCCGCAGATTATTCCCAGTCAGCTGCAGCACAAAGTCCATCTTTCTGCTCAAGCAGCACCAGCAGTGCTACTCAGAGGTGTAACTTGAGGAAAAGCCAGCTTTTTACTTGGAAAAAGTAGAGTCACCTGCCAACAGACAAACAGATTGCCTTCTCTGAAACACATTAGCACCAGTGACATTTGGAGCAGGTGGGCTACTGTCACATCTCTGCAGCACAGAGAAAGAACAAGAAATTGCTTTGACCAGCACTTAAGTTTTACTGCATTATCAGACCCAGACATATGTAAGCTTGCTGCTATCAATTTCAAAAAATAAAGTCATTCTGAATTGGAGCATGGCAAGCCTGCTCTTCTAAAAGAATACTACATTTTCTGAAAAAAACTAGTCTGAGCATCAGTAAAATATAAACGGCTAAATAAACCATAGATGGTTTGCCAGGGATTGCCACATTTAAAAAGCAAGCTGTATTCAAAGAATCAATGAACAACCATCACAGGCAAATAAGGTCAGTAAAGTCCTTCTAGTCTGCAATACACCAAGAAAAAACCCACTGAATTCAAAGGGGAAAAACCTCAAACCAAAACATTTTAATATGCTAGTGGAGAAAATTGCCTTCTATTATTCAGTTATGACTATATTTATTTTGCAAGTAATCCCAGAATAAATAAACCATGTATATTAAACCTGGTCCTACACACCACTCCACCAAAGTTAAACTGTCTTGAGATTGAATTCAAGCTTGTTTTCTGGAAGATTTGAGAATCAGCATCAGAAGAGAGCACCAACACAGTCTTTAAATAGGTGCTGCTGGTCCAGAAGTACATGTGAATTGACAGCAAACATGGTTCAGACCATCAGCTGCTGCACCCTTCAGTACTGATTAACAGGAGCACATACGGACAATGAAAGAGCTCTCGGTTGTTTCAATTCCTGACACTCCTGCAGTTCCTACCAAGCAGGTATTTTAGATTGCTCAGATTAAAGAGCGAGCAGTCTTTAGACTGTGGTAAAAAAACTAAAACAGCAAACAGTTTTAGACTATTTTTCCTTCAATCTCTTTTCTATTGCTGCTAAAACTTGCAAAGACAGGAGTGCCTTCGGTGTGCACTTTCTAGAAACACAATGGAACCAGCATCACAGGACCAGTTAATCTCTCAAACAGGTCATCTACTAAACTCCACCAACACTTGATAACAGATCACTCTCCTTCACCACAGGATACACACCCAAGAGAAGAAGCTATGCAAATTATCACAGAATAATGCAGGTTGTAAGGGACCTCCTCCAGTTCAAAGGAGGAGGACAAACCTGTTCCACTGCCTGACCACCCTCATGGAAAGAACAGCTCTCCATGTCCAACCCAAAACCCTTCCGTTCCAATTTAAGCCCCTTGTGTCCTGTCCTCCCACCGGGTACCCCTGTGAAAAGCCTGGCTCCATTCTCCTGATAATGGCCTGACAGAGACTGGGGCTACGATGAAGCTGTTCGAGCCTTTTCTAGACCATACAAGGCCAGGCCAGGCAGAATGCACAGTGACACAGGGATGAAGAAACACTGGAACTTACTGAGGGACATCATGAATCATCTGCCATTCATCTCCAGCACACTGTACCTCTGTCTGACAAATGCCAATTCAGTGGTCACTCTTTCTCTGTTGAAAACATATGAAATTTCCAGTTGAGGAGTAAATTCATGTATTCAGAGACTGAAGGAAAGAAGTGCTTCTCTCAGGTATTTTCACAATCATCTCCATGGTAGCTGACTAACACATGGAAGCCAAACCTCTGCAAATTACAGCTCCAGGCCAATCAGAAAGTATTGATTTCAACAGAGACCTCTACCTAGTTAGTGACACGGGCTGCACAGTGCAAGAAATCATATTATTCTAAATACGCTTTTAGATGTAAAAATAATAAAGTCCACATATGTGAACAGCAAAAGGTGCAGTCTGTTTCCTTCTGGGAAACACACCTACTTTCCTCTTCTTAGTATTTTTATTCCTCTATTCCAACTTCAGTAAAACAAATTAATGTGGGAATTATGCCAACATGAAGTATAGTTTTTCGGTTAGAGACGTCAGCAAGTATAAGGCCACTGGTACACAAGCCACATGGGGAGGACTCTTGGAAAGCTTTCACTGTGCCTGCACCTTGATGCTCATCCTAACTGCAACCTGGCAAGCCAAGAGTCACAGGGTCAGTCAGGATGATTTTCAAATATACAGACATACATTACACATAACTGGAGAGGAAGACATCATGCTTTGTTGTTAAGCAAAAGCCCAATGCTGCATGTCTGCCTTTTTTCCACAGTATTTTTTAAGCAAGTCAAAAACTGAATTCAAGTTTACAAGGCTGAAGCCGCATTTCCTTTCCCCTGGATGAATCCAAGACCACTCAGTTTTAAAATATCAGAGGAGGCACTGGATAATCAGAGGGGAGAACTGTACACAGTGTTTTTCTTTGCCTTACAGACACAGTAACAAAACGTTTAATCACCAAAAATTGCAATAATATCTAGGAGTTCTAAAACAACCAAAACCAATTATACTTGCAGTATATAATAATAGTTGATAACATTGCAACTTCTACACAAACCATACTCTACACTTTCACTAACTAGATAACCCTGTTATTGACAATGACAAAAGAAATCTCAGCAGAGAGAACTGCAGAAAGTTGTTACCATTTGCATTTTTCCAAAGACCTGAACAAACATAGATGTTAAGCAAATACATTTCAAATCATCTAGCAAATAACTCAAGCTTTTAGACTTGAAATACTAATTAGGATCCCAGTGGGAAAGTAGTCAAGTAGTCCAAAAGTGAGACAAAATATAACCACAATTTAAATGAGATCAGGTCTTTCACTACTTCTATGTGAAAAATCTATAAAATGCCCTTTTTTTTTTGCTGCTGCATATATAAATAAAACTTAAGAGTCACCACACACAAACACTGCTTGAACACAACTCCTCAAGTCAAAAGAGTATCAACTTGAGAAGGCAGCTCATTAAGGACCCAGATTTAACTTTCAAGCAACAGTTCTGCAATCAGTTCAACTGCAGTACACTGTGTCCAACTCTAAAAGATACAATTACACTGGAAATTATGGATTTCAAATGAGCTGAAGCATTATAAAAGTCTGTCTTGGACAGGAAGCTAAATTTGAAATGCAAGAATGGTGTCTTGGCAACTTAAATGTACTCAGAAAGCTATCTCATATTAACATGCTTCTTGCTACTGGACACCTTTCCAGGTTTTGATTGTTTTTTAAGTTTAAAAGTGACAACAGCCAGAGGGGTGGAGAAAAAAATTATCTCCCGTGGATCATACTGGAAACTGGCAACTCAAAGTGAAAAACTAGCTGGCCGCAGCAGATCACTGAGCACATGCACTTGGCTAGCTTTACTCCAAGGAAGCACGAACCCTTCGTTTTCAACGTGACAAAGACTCAACGGGGTCAGGTAACTTCAGTCCTCGCACAACCTTCTGGCAAGACAGAAAACAGCAAGAACATCAAAAAGCCCTCCGAAGCAGAAGCATAACCGAGCGCACCTTCTGCGCTACGCAAAGCGGCAGCTCCCGGTCCACCCACCCCACCCCACCCCACCCCACCCCCCTTACCGCTGCCCCCCGCCACACCGAGCCCAAGCACGGCAGCAGCACCGGCGGGCGCCGGGCCGAGGGGAAGCCTCGGAGGGCGGCGGCGGCAGCGCCCGGAGCCGGCCGGGGCTGCCGGTGGGGCACGGCCCGCACCGCCCGGTCACGGCCCGGCCCCCGAGCCCGCGGGCGCGGCTCGCCCCGGCCGAGGCCCCCTCG
>JAWWEU010000020.1:13956425-13986258 GCA_035583155.1 Acropternis orthonyx
TTGGGGACGGGACTCCGTTTGCAGTCCACTTCAGCTCACTTGTGCAAGGAAGGAGCAAACCAACCACAGTCAGCAGAGGACGGAACACACAGGATAAGAAACAGCTACTGACTCACTTCTGAGGTAGATCCAGCACTCAGAAGATCCTGCTCTGGTTCCTTTTGTTACTCTTTAACAACTCTATTATCGCCCTAAGGTGTTTTGCACAAAGAAAGATGAGCTGCTTTACCTCTGGGTGCTGATTTGGTAACAGGCCTCCCGGTTACCAAGGTTGTGAACCAGCAGAGTCTTCTGAGTGCTGCACTTGACCGGACAGACGGAGAAGTCCAGCTGGTCAGGGAAGTCCAGGACAGCTCGGGCACCAATGGCCCGAATTGGCACAATGAACTCCTCTCTCTCAGTGATGCAGAGGAGCTGGTGGTGATAATCCTGCACAGAAAGAAACGGTCTCACCACAGAGCATTTATCCCCGTCTTCACCACGGGCAAAGAGTTCCTCCCAGTTCTAGATCCAGCGCAGTGCCACTGAAACCAGCTGAGCTCCACAAAACCCAGGCCGGATGCCCTGTCCTGAATCCAGCCCTGCAGATCCATTTTCCACTGAAGGCAGTGATGTCTTGGCACCTCCAGACTCACCTTGTTCTCCTCAGGGGTGAAGAGGATGCGTAAAGTTGAGCACATGCCCGGTGGTACCTTACGGTACGCACCGCTGGGGCCAACCAACTTGAAATAAGGTGAGGTCTCCAAGGTGACCTTCACCATCCGAGGAACCTGCAGGGAAGACACAGAACAATGATCTTCCCACTTTTGGAAACAGGTAAAAAAGACACTTGGCCATGCCCTGGTGACATCCTTCTTTAACCAAATTGCGAAGCACTTTAAGCTCTGGAGGTACAGGCACATAATACACAAGGGTGCCTGTGCAAAAGCAGCTCGGCCAGAGGCAATTCCTGCTGGGAAGGAAGTGCTGAGCAGGTCAGGCAGCAGCAATATGGAGGCAGAACACCTGAATCAAGTCATCTGCATATTCAGCAAGCCCAAAGACCTGTTTGCTTCTGCCTGCACACAGCCCTGTTCCAGAGGGGGAACGTGCTACCTAAAGGTGAAACAGCACATGCTATCCTGGGGACAGAAAAAAATTCCCTTCTAACTGATTGTGTTTGAGTGGGGCAGTCCAGCTGTGGGGACAGTCATGTGGGCAGACCAGCAAGAGAAGGAGACCAGACACGGTGGCCTTCCTGGGAGTAAAAGCAAACCTGAAGAGCAAAAGCAGGAACACAAGAAGAAAAAGAGACAACCTGCCCCCTCCTCCCCAAAAAAAGCCCAAAAAAACAGAGGTGGTGAGACATTTCATTCTGGATGTGCTGCAGCGGGTCACTTGCTCTGGGAATCACCACCCTCTCCTCTTCCAGCAGTCTTACACCTCCATATCCCAGCACTTGCCTTGTCCCTGTTCCTCAGAGCCAGTGGCATCTCACAGACCTTGTGTGGGACGTAGTTCTGAAATACCACCTCTGATGGGAAAGGCTGGAACAAGGTCTGGTCCAGGTCAACTGCTGAGAACTGGAGAGGCAAGAGAGAGCAGGGAGAGGTTCAGCTGCTGGGAGGAAAATTCATGACTGAGACTCCTGCACTGATCCCCAGTGAAGGGCAGTCTCTCAATGAGTGTATCTGCCCAGCTCACACTGGGGGAACAGGAGCTCACCCACCTCTGCTCTGAGCTGATCAAAAGCTGCTGGACCACACAGACCAGGCTCAAGCTGAGCAGCTCTTTTGATACCCTCTTCAAATATCACATCAAACAGCAAGGAAAAGCAGGGAAAGGCTACCTTGTGATAGGAGGTCCCACTCCTATCGTGACGCTGGACAATCTGGGGCAGATACATCTCTCGAGCGCTGGCCAGCCTCTGCTTGGTGGTGAGAGACATCTCCTTCTGGAAGGCAGAGGGAGTCAGCTGAAAGGCAAAAAAAACCCAGCAAGAGTCTCAGAAATACCCTTGTTCAGAAAGGTTTTTCTTGTTCAAGTGCCACTGATGAATAATTTGTGATCACAGCCACTAGGACAGTCCTGGAAGTCACCTGCTGAAATATTTAACATTAGTAAATTAATGATATAGAAGCAGAACACATGTGGCTCTGTCCCATTAGACTCTCTGTGATTTGATGTGACATATTCAGGGATTTGTTTCCTCTTTAGTTGCACTGGATTAAGCCAATGACTTTTTAAGAGAGTGGGAAGGAGTTGTCAGAACTCCCCCAACTCCATCCTTGCACAACAGTCACAACCCTCAGTGTGTGGAGATGTCATTGCTGGGTGAGTCCAAGGAAGGCAGGAAAGCAGTGTTGTGCCAAGACTGAGGTGCAGAGAATGGATGCAAGTTTGAGTTCTCTCATTAATTAGCACTGTTTTTCTCTGTGTCTGGCCTCACAGGCCCCTCCACAGAAGAATACAAGAGAGATCTCCTTGGCAGAACCTCAGCACTGGGTCATCTCCAGGCAAGTGAACTCCAGTTAGTACAAGGGACATTTGCAGATGGGAATGAGGAATCGCCCTGACTCCACTGCTGCTGCAGGGCTGGATCTGTGCCTCACACAGGGCATGAGATACAACAACTGGTTTGGAACCTCTTCTGGCTGGGCCCAGCCATGTCTCTTCAGGCAGTGGGTACTTACAGTTACAGGCTTCTCTGCCTCTCTGACCAGCTTTGGAATATGAGCTGTCACCACTTTTCCCTGGAGTCCAGAAGCCATTCTGGAGGATGCCATGGACATGGACGGACGAGTGGTGCCAGTGGCCATGTCTCAGCTCACCTGGAAGGAGAACCAGTAGAACTCTGGAAATATGGAATTCCATTCATGGCAGACCCAGAAGATACACCGTGTCTCCAGGCTGTGGTATCCCTCTCCACAAGTGGAGGACACAAGGCCTCCCCCCCTGATTCATCATTAAACCATATTTAAGTGGCCAAGTTAAGATTCATAGCTGTAAAACCCCAGAACAAGCAGTCCCTGAGCCAAAATAGCCTTTGCTGTGGGTGCAAATGAGCCACAAAGACACACCAGAGCCTGGCAGCATTTCTCACCTTCCCCCCTTTCCATTACTTTTGGATCCCCCTTATCCGGAATTATTAACCAAATCTCTATTAATATCCAAACTGTCCTTTATTACTCTACAAGTTTTTTGGCCAGAACAGAAGGGAAAAAAATGTCTCTTGGCTGCCTCATTTTGCAAGAGCAGCTGACCTGATGTGACTGTGCCTGGCTAAACAAACCCAGCTCCCTCAGCCACTCCTCATAAAACTTGCCAGGAGGCTGAGGACAGGTAATTTCCTTTACCTGAGGACAGGTAATTGCCACTTCGCTCTGGAGATTCACTAGGTGTAGTGCCCAGTCTACCTGCCTGAACCACCACAGGCTGCTTGGAGGCTGTGGATAACCTGGAAGATCATTATCCAGCCAGAGAACTGCTGGTGTGACTGCTAACATCAAGGCAACAATCAAACATTGTCTCCATGCTGGTGGTTTCACAGAAATCAATGGAACCAGGAGACAATAGAGAGAACCCGGAATGGGGGCAGGACTGGAACTATGTGTGGACAGAGCCTGGGCAGTGAGAGGGCAGAGCCCAACACTTCCTCTCCTCAGTCAGAGCAGGAGGGTTTGACCTGGACCTCGAGGCAGGAGAGAGCTCAGAGCTGACACTGGCCAAAGCCCACTTGTTTTTCTGCTCCCGAGCTCCTGCTCTGCTGCAGGAAGTGTGAGTCAGTGTCAGTGCTGGAACACCACGGCTTTCACAGTGTGCACCTGCTTATGTATGTATTAAAAAGAAATAGCCAGTGGTGTCCTGCTGAGGGGATGAGGGAGGAAAACCCTTCGCTACCTGGGCCAGTTGCACAGAAGTCAGCACTTGGGTTTCTCTGCAGCAAAAGACAAATCCTCTCAGCAGCTCCTGCTGCTTCTCTGTGGTGTATTTAATATTGGTTTTATATTATATGCAGTAATACATACTCTGGAGAAGTGAGGACTGCCATGTGACTGAGGAGGGGCCAGGACATCTGCCCTGTGGGATGGTGGCACATGGCCTTGGTCACACATCCCACCTCAAGCTGCTGCCACTGGAACCCCCCTCAGCCCCTGCTGAGCCCCAGAGGGTGTCCGGAGGCTGCTGGTCATGAGCTTCCCAGGGGCTTGGTTTAACCGCTTCCCAGAAATGGCTTTTCCTTAAACTTTAGCCAGCAACTTGGAGAAGCCTGCCTGCAGCTTCCTGCCCTGTCGGCCCAGGGGTAAGGCTTGGAGGAGTTGTTCTTAGAATGAGCTGTTGCTCTGAAATCAAGGCGGGAGAGCAGCCAGATAAGGGTGAAGTGAATGGGGAGGGTGGTGGAGGAAAGGGAAAAAAAGCAACTTCCAGAATGATATAAACAGCCAGAAGAGAAAGCTATTTTTTGAAGTTTTCAGTCAGCCCATTGTCCTGCAGTGAAAGTCCCGGAGCCCTCAAAGCAAGGATGTTTATCTGTGTTCACAGGCTCTACCTCAGCGAGCAGGAAATGATACAGCAGCACTGAAATCATCTCCTCGTGGCCTTTCCAGGTGTGGGTCCAGCTCCTGCTCGGGATCTGCAGAAGCCTGGTACCTCCACGGGCAGGGCTTGTCCCAGAGATCCCTCTCCTGCCCTGTGGGAGACTCCCAGCCTCTGGAGGTGTCCAGGACACAGAGGGAGGTCACTGTTAGGGAGCCCTGGCTCACCCATGCAGGCTCCTAGTTACCAGCACCATGCCAAGGGATCTCCTCATGCTATGGGAACACTTAAACACAACTGAGGCGTTTGCTGATTAACTCCAGGATGGAAGCAGCAATTTTTCGCCGGGGAAGTGATAACTGCCGCACGATGGCATCCTCTGCTGCAGCAAGAGGCAGAGGCCCTTCCAGCTCAGGAAACTCCTCAGGAGCCTTCCCAGGGCTGGGGGGTGGGCAGAGTGTGGTGTGAGCTCCTTAGTGCAAGTGGGACCCTTCCATAGGGCAGGAAAGGACACATGTCACTTCCTCAAGGCCCCTTTCACCTTAGGGCTGCCAGGGCAGTGGAGGGCCATTACTGCAGGCCAGGCAGAGGTGGGTTTTTCCCTTATCAGCCATCCGGTGAGTGCCCAGGGGAAGCTACACATCCTTTGCTGATGGGGGTCCTTTCCTCTCAGGGGTTGCCTGTCAGAGTTGGCCAGGGCGCTCACAGGGGTCAGCTGCACCACTGCCCTGCACCTTTCCCAGATACAGCCTTTGCTTCAGCACTTGCTAATGCTATCCCATCCCTTCTGTCACAGCTTGGGGGGTCCTCAAGGAGTCCTGCTGCCTGCAGTTGGGTTGGTCCTTAAATTTCACTCCAGTAGCTTGGAGCAGTTCTCTGGAGGTGTGGGCTGGGGTTGGACAAGGAGAATGCTCATGGGCTGTAATCCAGGTCAGTGAGAAGGGACTTGGGCACGCCAGCTCTTTGTGCAGACAGTTTGTTTTGTTTTGGCACACAGGTGTGAACAGGACTGCCTTCACTCACAACCCTGGTTTGAGATCAGCTCTGTCCTGGCAGGGGAATTGTTTCCCAAACAACATTTTAAATCCCAGACATGTCTCATCTCTTTTTTCTTCAGTTCTCCTGTGCAAGCAAGGCTTGAAAATTGTTAAGTGCCTGAGCAGGGACATGTGTGCCTGGCTTTGTTTCCTGCCCAGCCCTTTTGTGTTTGTTGTGCTGGTTCGTGTAAAGGCTCCCTGGAGATTGGAAGCCATGTGAACTCCTGGGGCTGCTTCCTGCTGCTTCTGTGTGTCCCTGGGCACTGGCAGGAGCTCGGTGCATGCCCATGGCCAAGGCTCGGCAGAGAGAGCCACCGGAATGAGTGGGGTGACAGCCCCAGTCTGGAAGGCTGTGATGTCCCTTTCTAAAGGAAACTTGCTGGGATGGAAGGGCTCAGCTCAAACACATCTATCAGGTCATAGCACTCGCAGGGGCCACCATCTCTCATGGAGACACCACTGGGGATCAGCCCCACAGCACCACTGGAGAGAGATTTTCTGGATCTCTCCTTCACCCACCATCATGGCTTAATGATAAGCTCATTTCCACAGCCTCTATTGGAAGGCCCACAGCCTTCTCCTGCACGGAGGAGACGGGAAGAGGTGAGCCTTTCCAAGAAGGCAAAAAACAGAGCTGCTTCTGGTAAGCTCCTTTCTTAGAGACTGTCAGCATGCATGTGCAGACACATCAGATGGAGAAGTGGGAAGAAGGCATGTGGAGAGGTTATGATTGTGCAGGCCCTTGCATGCCATGGGATGGGGCCAGAGGGCTGGCTCTGCAGCAGATGGGAAGTCACAGTGCCCTGAGCAAAGGGCCGGGGCCAGGACCTGGCTGTTCCTGTTGGGAGAAGGACCCCTCCAAGGACAAGGGGTTGCTGGCACAAGCACATGCTGGTCCTGCTGCCTTGGGAGGGAGAGATGAGGGGAGTAACTAAGGCTGTTGCAATGAGGCACATGCCTTATCCTCTCCCTCAGCTAGGACAGCAGGCATTAGCCTGGCCTCAGGCTCTGGCAGAGGTGAAACAGCAGAGCCATGACACTTTGCTGCTCCCCATCTTCTGTCTGCATCCCCAAGGTCCCTGGTAGGACTCTTTTCCAGGATGTGAAGGAAGGGAGAGCCCCCTGTGCCACCCTGGGACAAAGTACAGGACAGCCACCCCTGTACCAAGGGAGAGCCTGGCAGCAGCTCTGGCAGCACCCATGGTCTCCTGTGGTGCATGGAGGCTTCTGTCATGCCCTCCTGAGCAGCCCTGCTGCTGCTCTCCATTCTCTTCCCTGAAGGACAGTAGTGAGAGACTACCCTTCAACAGATCATGGAATCACAGAACAGTTTGGGATGAAAGGGACATTTAGAGGTCACCTAGTCCAACCCTCCTGCCATGGGCAGAGACACAGCCACTATCCCAAGTTGCTCAGAGTCCCATCCAGCCTGGCCTTGAACACTTCCAGGAATGGGGCACCTACAGTTTCTCTGGGCAACCCATGCTAAGGACTTACCACCCTCACAGGGAAGAATTTCTTCTCAATATCTAATCTAAACCTGCCTGCTGTCAGTAGGAAGCCGTTCCCCCTTTTCCTGTCACTCCATACCCTTGTCAAAAGTCTCTCTCCAGCTCCCTTGTAGTCCTGTTAGTACTGGAAGGGGCTCTAAGGTCTCCCTGTAGCCTTCTCTTCTCCAGGCTGAACAATCCCCACCTCTCTCAGCCCATCTTCATAGCAGAGCTGCTCCAGCCCTCAGAGCATTTGTGGTCTCTGGACTCCCTCCAGCACTTCCATGTCCCTCTTAGTCTGGGAGCCGCAGAGCTGGATGCAGGATCATGTGTCTCTCTTCATCATGCCAGCTTCATGGAACTGTTTCCTTCAGGGCCTCCAGCTATGCACAAGGATTGCAACATCAGGACATTTCCCCCACTCTGATGGGGCTCAGCAGGAGCCAAGGGCTCAGTGTGTTCACTGAAGCCCATTCTGGCAGAGTCAGCAGCTCCTTCCCCTCAGCTGAACATCTGCCAAGGTTTCATCTGCACCATCCAGGCACATCTCCCCACAAGAGCCTTCCCCACCTCCTTCCCTAGGGAAGAGCTCGCTCCCAGAGGCTACATCGCTCTGCAGGATTAAGTGACTCTCTGTTTAGAAAGAGCTTAACCATGTTGAAGACCAAACAGCTCCGTGTTTGTTTCTTTGCACACAGTATTTTCAAACAACTTCAAACTTGTTTATTGCAGCAGCCAGTGCAGCCCTTGGCAGCCTCCGTGGGACAGGACCAGGATGAGTTGTCCTCAGTCCTGGCTGATCCAGCTGCTGAGGAGAGGCAACAATTCCCACCAGAGCTACGTGCCTTTCCCTGCAATGTCCCACTGGGCTCAGCCAACAGTTTGCAGCTCAGGTGTGATGCTGCCAGGAGAAGAGCTGTGTCCCACAGCCTGGCTGCCTTGGGAATGCTACTGGTAGCTGTGGGCTGCTTCACTATGGAAAAATACAGAATATCAGCACTTTGCACTCTGTGCTGGAGCCCAAATTTGTTGTTATTCATAGCAAAGGAGGAAGGCATTGTGTTCAGAGAAGTGAAAGCCAGTGTGATGTCACCTGCTACTTTTGGAAACATTTTCTACATAAAGCAGTTCTCTTAAAACACAATCCTTGGACTTGTCAATAATTCCAAATATGGGGTTGTTCCGTCCCCTGTAGAGACACGGGCTGCAGACAGCCCCAGACAACTGCTTCTCATTTCCTACTTTTTTCTTTCTGTGAGAAAGTACAAAGTCTTGTGATGCCAAACAGATTTTCATCATTCTGTCATGTAATTCTCTCCCTTATTACAGTAACAGCTCAAGAGCTCCCCAAGAAGCACAGAGGCTTCTTCGAAGTGGGAAGCCGCCTTTGACTGTAAGGAACCTTTTCCTGAGTCTGGCTCTTGTGTCCTTGGCCAGGAGACAGGAGGCTGGTGGGAAGGTTTGGGGCTGCTCTGAGCCACACCACCCAGTGCCCTGTCATTGGAAAAGCCACTGGTGTTTGTCCAGGTCAGAGTCTGGGAATCTGGTCTCACACATCAGGGACCAGCAGCACACACCGGCCTCGCCTGCAGTTGGTGCCCCACCAGTCCTGGCTCACAGACCTTGCTGCCTCTGTATTCCTCAAGAGAGGAGCCCAGCTCTGGTGAGCACGGGAGCTCTGCCACCGTGATGGTGTTTTAGTTCCCTTCACTCATGCTCCTGGGCTGAGGAAAAGGGGGATTGTGTCAGAGTGGTGGCTGAGCTGCCAACCCCGCTGAGGAGAGGTGGGTTAGTGCAAGGATGAGCTGCCACGAGTTGACTGGGAGCGCCTTATCAGGGGAAAGAGAATCTCATGGTATGTCCAGTCATGTGTCAGTCCACCTCCCTTGCAGCATCAAGACTGGCTGGGTCTTCCCAAAAGGTAAGTATTCCTGCTGCCTCTTTCCAGCACCCTCTGGGATGGAGATTATGGGCAATATTGTGAACAGCAAAGGATGTTGTCAATACCTGTTACCAGACCCTGCTCCGGTGTCACCAAATCCTGAAGTCTTGGGAGCTCCTGAACAGAATTTCCACTTTCCATGAAGTGACAATCATCAACATTCTCATGTGTCATCTTTCTTCCAGATCAGATACAGGCTTCTAGCTCTCACTGACTTTTACTTTTTCTCCAGTCATCACCTGATTTCAAGGAATTAAAACCTACCATAACAAACAGCTCTTCTTGCACAAAGAACCAAAATAGCCAAGGAACATAAATTTCCAGAATGGAAACTCCCTGAAAGAGGCGGGACATGTTCTGGGGCCATTTCCTGTTTGTTTAGAACATAGCCAACGTTCTTGTTATATATTGTCTTGCATATAAATCTTTGCAGGGTCAAAGTACTTTTTGCCTTCAGAGCAATTCCCCCAGCATTAGTCATATGTTTCTTCTACCTGTGAGGACCTTGGCCCCATGCAGAGCTCTGGTAAAAGCTGTGATGGGAGGGAAATGCTGGAGCTGCTTCCATGTCTGTCCTGGGTAAGATGGGATCTGGCCCTTTGACCTGTGATATCTGTGATTTAGAGCAATAAGACAAATTCCTGGGTAATGGCTGCAACTGAGCAGCCAAAGGTTAGGGGTATGACATCAGATCAGGCTTCTGAGTGTGCCTTGTGCTGTCACCAGCATCCACACCTGACCTTGTTCTCCCTTTCTCCACAGCACAACCAGTGTTTAAATAGCAGGACATCCATCCTGATACAAAATGTTCCTTAGGGCAGAGGGGGAACTGGACCCAGAGAGCCCTGACTCCAGCATCGACACCAAACTGTCTGCCATGAGCCAACCAAGTCCTTTTGTGGGTGCTGAGGGTCCTGCCTGGGGCTGTGTTAGAGGGCCCAGAGGCTGCAGGACCACCCCAATATGGGAGCAAAGGGAGTTCTCCAAGGCTGTCCTGGAGGAGTCCTCTACCAGGTAAAACACCTCCAGCCTTGTCTGCGCTGGAAAAGCAGCTGCATCACCTGCTAGAGAGTGGTTTGTGCCTTAAAACAACAATGCATGTGGCAAGCCATGCCTTTGGCAAACAAAGGACTCACCCTCCCACTTACCTGCATGCCAGAACACTTCCTCCTAAGTTTTATCCATCCCTAGCAGGAAACCCTTTGCAGAAGAAGCACAACCTGGTTTTTCAGGGGAGATGTGAGCATGTGTGGGCTGTGCCATCTCTTCCAGCAGCCAAGGTGCCTGATGGCTTCAGGCAATGCCAGTTCCTGGAATAGAAGTTTCCCGTAAATCTCTGCAGAGACGAGAGAACACCGTTTGGGGAAGGGCTCAGAAAACATCCCAACTTGCTTTGTTCTGGATCAAGCAGACTATTTCAACACTTAATTTTTATTTTATTTCCTTTAAATGTTTTTTTTTCCTTTCTAATACAATATAAGCAAAGGCTGAAATCACAGGCTGGGATTTTCACCAAATGCATTGTATGGAAACCTGGGGATTTTCCCTTTATAAAAATAAAATCCCAAGTGGAACTATTGGAATTTCCAACAGCACAAAGAAACCAGATCTCTAGAAGTGCTAAGAAAACTTTGTACAAAGAGAAATACAGGGCAGACGCAAACTCAATCTTATCTTCATCTTCCAGTTGAGGGAGTTGACAGAGGAAAATGGTTATGTATTCTGCAGGGACCTGAGTTGAAGTAAAGGTGGAGGATGTGAGTGCACTTTTGGTACGTCCGCTTCAGGCATAGCTTGGTGCCGGAAAGTCCCAGACAGCCTGGCTCTCGCAGAGCTGGGGGTCTCCTGCTTTCAGCATCAGCAAGACCCTCACGGCTGAAACCCTGTGTCTATCAAAAGTCAGGGCTGTCACAGCAAGGGCATTCCACAGGCAGCATGGCCAGGGCACAAGGAGCTGCCTGGGGAGTCACTGGGTCCCTGCTCACCCCTCTGTGTGGTGATGCTCCTCAGAGCCAGCCTGGCCCGAGTCACCGGTGTAGCTGATGAATGTAATCCTGATTAGCACATTCCACCTCTCTTGGTGGAACGACCAATGCTGCTGTTATAAGATGGCTGACGAAAAGGAAGGGAATAACTGCTTTTGCATTTGGGGTAAATAATGAGCTTACTGAACAGCAGAGAGCTGTTACAAAGCCTCAGGACAGCGGTGCCTTGGCACAGGCTGTCTGGCCAAGAGACACATTGGTGGGAGAGGAGGATGGAACAGCCGACTCCTGAAAGCCTCTGCCTGAATAAATACACTAAGAGAAGCTGATGTAAGTGCAGCTGGGGAATTCCAGAAGCCATCCAGCTCCAGAGCTGTTGATATGCCCTCCCCTATCCTGCTCTTCCCTCCGCCTCCTGTCGTCATCCTGAGCCACGTGTGAGGGGAGCTGAATAACAGCTGAAACCCCAGTCTGAGGGCTTTATAATCCTGCAACAGCCGCAGCTGTGTTGTTCCGAAGGATGCAATAAGCAGCCGGGAGTGGGAAATACTGCCAGTAATCCTTCCCTGCGTGCCCTTCCTGCTGCCGACCCCGGGAACATGACAACTGCCTCCATCCTGATGCTGCTTGTGCTGAGGGCCCTGTGCCTGGTGACCCTGGCTGGAGGTGAACCACTGCTCTGCTTGACCCCCGGGCTCCCCAGGGAGCAGCCAGGCTCATGGAGGGGATGGGGATGGGGCCAGGGGGATGGGGGAGGTGGCACTGGGTCAGGCTGTGGGCACCCAGGGACCCTTACGGGGCTGCAGGAGGTCTCACAGAAGGGTCAGGCTGGGTTTGGCAAGGGGTGGGGGGAAAGCTTGTGGCAGCAATCCTGGCAGCGGGGACAGCCCAGCAGCCCCATGATGGGTTTTGTCACTCCTCTGGACAGATGGGGAGAGCATCAGAGGGAGTTCTGATGATCTGTATTAGGGAAAAAAAGCCTAATGGAGGTATTTTCCCCTTTATTTCTTCTGTCCTCTGGGCACATGGTGGGGGGACTGGCCAAGTGTGAGTGTCTGCCCACACAGGCTCCTTGTCTGGAGTGTGCCGGTGCTCCATCCCTGCGAGGCAGGGGGGCTGCCACCTGCAGTGGGTGTGCAGTGGGTTTGTGTGTGGGTGTGTGTGTGTCCTGATCTCTGCATAAAGATCTTTGCATGCTTTGGTGGGTGCTTAGTGGGGTCAGAGGACCGGGGGGTGGTGGGCTCACCTCTGCCAGGGCTGGGTGGGTGCCAGGCTGTCTGACAGGCTCTCAGCACTGCAGGCGAGGCCGGACTTTGCCCAGAACCAAGGTGTGACCTATTCCCATCACGGAGAGGGAGATGGGCAAAGGGCCCTTAAGATCTGTGCCCTGCTGCCACCAGACGGGAGGAGCGAGGACAGCATGGGCAGCTGGGGATGGAGCTGCTCCCTCTCCTCGCACCTCTGGGCAGGTTCTCCGGGGCTGGCTGTGGAAAAGTGGGCAACAGGGACCCCAGGCAGCTTACCTTGCCCTGGGAACCCTCTGCCTGCTTTGGCACTGCCTGGCTCTGCTCACCTGTGGCCAACCATTCGTCTTTCCTACAGTGAGGAAATCAGGCTGGCTCTGCAGAAAGGCTGGTGGTGCTCCCTGACTGGCGTCTTTTGAAAGGAAAACCGTGTTTTCCAGCGGAAATGTGAAAGATGTGTTTGGGAAGCCGAGCTGCTGAGATACCTGGGGGTGTGATGCGTCAGTCACCAAAAGGTTCTTTCTCTGCACCCTTTCCCTGAGCCCAGGTGGTGTTCAGAGACTGTGCAGCAGCAGAGAGGCAAGACAGGATGCTCACCTGGAGGGAAACTCCTGCAGGAGGAAGAGATAAGACTTATCCAAATTAGGAGAGGACAAGCTTGGTGCTCTCCAGCCTGCATATCCTGCACCAAGAGCCCTCTGGTGAGGGTTGCAGTAGGTCTTTTGGGAATAAAAAAATGTGTCTTCTGGGCACTGTGCTGGGTCCTCCTCTGACCCAAAAGGGAGAGCACCTGTAGGTCCAAGGGCTTGCAGTGCTTGCACATCCTACAAGACAAGCTGCAACTCTGTCCCAAAAGCCCCACAATTTTCTCAGCACTTTTTTTTTTTTCCTCAGTTTTTTGGGCATCTTACCACACGTATGGGTGCTACAAACAATCCTGGCTTTGTCTTCATCAGGACTTGTCCCCATCTCAGTTTAGCAGGGATTGGAAACTTTCATGGCAAGCTTTGGACTCCTTTGCCCAAGAGAGGAAAAGAAACAGCGCTAGTTTTTATAGTCCCTAACAAAAAACCAGCATTTAATGTGTCGAAAACTTTATTTCAGGGCAACCCAAAGCACCTCTGAAGTGCTCGATACATTGCAATGGTTTTGCATCTGTGATAAAGGAGTGGCGGATACGGAGCTACCACCGGACCGAGCCCGGCTGCGGGAAACCAGCCATCATGTAAGTGCTGCCCCCCCACCACCATCCATGGTGAGCCTCCCAGCAAATGCCCTCTGTTTGGAACAAAGGGAAGCCTGGAAACAGAGTGAAAACTGGTGTTTATTTGAAGGGCAGTGGTTTTTTTGCCCCTCTTTAAAGACCAGCAGCTTCCAGATAGGATCAGGGGTAAATGGATGGGGAAAGGGACTGAGGGATGTACTTTGTAGAATAGAGCACAGAAAGCACACACAGACAGAGAGAGAGCTCACATGTTTCTGTGAAAGCAGATATTTTTCTCTGGAGACAGAATCAGACTTGTGAGCTTGTCTGGAAATGAGAAAAGCTCCATTCTCTTCCCTGGGATAATTGTTGTTTTCAGCTTACCCTGAAGTTGAGGCACCACTGACACCACTTTGTTGGAACCCCGGGGGGTGGCTCCAAATTGAACCTTCTGGGCTGACCTTGGAAAGTCTCACATCACTCAGTGGGCCAAAACTCAGAGGATTTTGTCTTCATGCTTGCTTGCCCCTGGGCAGCTGGCGTCTGCAGAGCTTTCTGTCCTGAGTGCAGGAGGGAATCCCCGTGTCCAAGCACCAGGACAATGCTTTTCAAAGAGGAAAAACCTCCTAGGGGAAACCCCTTCACTCATGACTCACATTCAGCTGCCCTTCGTTCAGTCAGATCTCGGAGGCACCTGCCCTTCCTGAAATAAATCATCCAGCCTACCAGTGGTGTTTGCTATGGGCTTGGGAGAGTCTGTGTTGCTGTCTGCATGTCTGCACACATTCCCCTTGGCACTGATCACCTAAACCAGTGTTTTCTTTATCCTCTAAGTGATCCCTTCTTATTTTCAGATTTACTACTCTGAAGTCTAAGCAGATCTGTGCAGATCCAGAGGCTGGGTGGGTGAAGAAGATCGTATTGAAACTGGACCAGAAAAATGCCACAGCCTCCCCACTTGCACCTGGTGCCATCTCACCAGAAGAGCCTGGTGGGTTTCAGAAACGTGTTGGTCCTACAGTAACAGCTCCATCTCAAGCCACTGCTCCAGTTAGTTTCTTCCATGGGACTGGCACAACAGTTTGGGAGAGAATAAATGCTCCTACTGCCAGGACAGAGGCGGCCAGCAAGTCACCAACCAGGCAGAACAGCACCCAAGTCCCTGCAGGATCATCCCCTGCGATACAGGAAGATGCTGTGCCCTCTGAGGTCACTCAGGAAGCAAACAGTCACTCCTTAAATTCTCCTGCATCTTCAACATCTGCTGCAGCAGCCATGGACTCCATCCAGCCCACCCCACACCCCACGACTCTTGTGCATGGCTTTTACAACACCGTGGGATCTACAAAAGCACCTCTAGGACATACTGCAAATGCCATGGCTGAGGTTCAGGACACACCTTCTCCTAACTCAAATTCAATGGCAACTCAAAACCCTACGGCAACTACAAAGGGATCAGACCAACCTGTACTTTCTACAAATGAACCTCTGGACTCTACAAGTGCCAGAGCCAGTGCACCAGACACGGCTTCCAGCAGTTCTAGATCAGATCCCCCCTCCATCCTGGACAGTGTAGACTTCCTGACATCCCCAGATGCACCACTTCCACCAGAGACTAGTTCCATTTCCACCCTAACCTCCACCACTGCCATAGATGAAGGGACTTCTGTTGGTTCCTCTGCAGATGGGTTTGCTACTAGAACATTTGGTTATTCATCACCTGCAGGAAAGCAAGAGCCTTCGGATACTTTAGCTTTTGCTGGCCAGGCGTTCCCAGGCCAAGCCAGAGTGCAGACGACCACAGACAAGCCAAATGCTCTGCCTCTGCCCAGCTTCTTGTCAACGTCTCAAATGCACTTTGTCATCCCAGTTTCTGTGGTAAGTGGAGTGACGATTTGCAGTGTTGCTCTTGTGTGGCTGTACCTAAAATTTGGAGTCAAACCAGAAGAATCCTCAAGAGAAATGATACAGAGCTTGCTCTACCAGAAGATAGAACATCAAAACAATGTCTATCCAATGGAAGTAATCTGAATGCTTCATGGCGTGGACATTTTTGGCTGACACTATATGTGTGTCACTGCAGAAAAGCTGTTTATGCTGAACAGGTGAACACCAGCAGGAAGCCAGCCAGGGAATAAAAATACCAGAGAAAATGGACTTTTTTTTTTTTTTTGTGCAGAGCAGAAAGTCCAGCAATGTATCTGATTCTTCATTGACCAATGACAGCATTTTGGAAAGAATTGAGACACTTCTTTCCTTCTGGCACTGTTTCATTGAAAGGCTGTGGCTGTTCTTCCACTGCTGGTGGCTCTTCGCCAGGTGGTGGGCAGAAGCAAATTCCCAAATTGCTGTTGGGAATTTTTCTGTGATTCATCAGGGCCAAGCCATGAAGCCACTCACTCACCCACCCTGCTGGACTCGGGCTCAGCCTCCTTGAGCAATCTTAGCACCAAACCCACACAATTTGCACTTAAACTCTCTGCTGCTTCTTTGTGCTTCAGGTCTGTGCTCTGTCAGACCAAGACCAAAGCTGGTGGCCAGCTGGGTGTTGCCTCTCCTTGGGCTGATCAAATTTACTCTTGTCACTTGCTGGAGGCACGAGGGATAGCCCAGCTTTTCAGAAAGAGGTGACCATGACTGCATCTGCTCGGGGTACTGAAGGTCAGTGCTACAGATCTCCTGTTCAGAGAAGCTTGTAAACCACAATCTATCTCCTCCTTGAAATCAGCCCCTGCCTCTCAACAGTGGTGGGCATTTCTTCTTGCAGATGGAGTCTGAGACTTGGTTCTTGGCAAATCAATGCAACGAAACCCTTCTGTGCCAGGTGACGTGTCCTGTGTCTGGCTGCATCCAACACCAGGGCAGCATAACGCAGAGTCTTTGCAGATGGGAGAAAACAAGAAGTCATCCAATAATTTTGCTATTCCTGTGATAATACTGGAACATTTTTGCTGTTCTCTGCATGTGAAAAAACCCAGGAAATACTCTCCTGGAGGAGTCAAAGACAATTCTGGATTCAGTCATGTAGGAATTATTCCACCACAGCAGACGTAAACCTTTTCTGCTTCCGTAATGTCTCTAGAAATAAGCACATTTGCTAATCCACAACAAAAAAAGAAAAGAGAAAAACACAAGATGCCTGGTCACAGTTCTACACTTCAACTGCATTTTAGTTTATCCATCTTGGATAGCACTGATCACCAGGATAGCACCATAACTGTACCAGGCTTTTTTTAAACCCGAGCTGATTTGTATTTTTACACATCCAGACATAGCTGTACTTAAGCTTTATGTTTTATCTGTGGTCAGGTCCCGAAAGCCCTTATTAGACTTTGACTCTGGTATGAATTTTACTGGAGCATGATATGATGCTTCATAAGAAGACACATACCAAGGGTCAGATCTTCCTCTAACCAACCCCAGTGCATCAGATCCCACAGGATAAATATGCACGAAGAAAAAAGGAAGGAAAACCACATAACAAGCAAGATCATCAAAGCAAAAACTACAGGCCAGCTGTAAAGTAGAGTTAGAGGAAGGCTGTGTGTTAAATCCATCAGATCACACCTTCACAGCACCCATCCAGCACTGCAGGGGGAGAGGACAGACTCCAACTGTGTTTGTCTGCTGCCATCCTACAATCCCTTATTTCTGCATTTTGTTGCCACGAGAGAGGGGACTTTGGAATTCATCTGGGGTTTTGCAAGTATGGAATGCAATCAGATGAATTGCATTTGGGGTGAAACCCTTCCTTGGGCAGCCCATCTCTGGAACAGTGACTGACATTGATTTTCTTGGGGGGTAAATCGGGGCCTATGGGTGACACCTCCCCATCCACCCCACTTGTGCACAGTCAGGGTTTGTGAATGCTGTATCTGGCATTATTTTTATATAAAACACTAGAAATGTTATTTTTGTAGTAAAGTTTTATAGCCTTTTTTAATGTCTGTAATGTCCTGTCTGAGCTGCTTGGAGTTGAGACCTTGGAAAACACTGCCTTGTCTGTTTTCTTGCTGGTCTTAGATGGCTTGTGCATGTCCATGGGAGCTGGATTACTTTCCAGGCCCTTCAGCAAACGGAGTGGGCACCTGTCTGGCTGCAGGTGATGTCCCTGGCTTGGAGCGATGCTGGGGAGATGAACGTGCACCAGTCAGACCCTTGGGGTCCCACCATGATATTTGTAAGGACACTGGTTTCAGCTCCTTGGTCGGCTCCCACCGTCTTGCAGCTGCTGTGGTTCCCCTGGAACTCCCCAGGAGGAGCCGCCCCTCCAGCCTGGCCCTCTCCTTGTGCTCACCCTGCTCCGTGGGACGGTGCTGGCACCACTCACAGGGCACAGGTAAAACCAGGACAGGGGGACAGCACTGTTCCTCCCTGTGGAATGGGCAGTCTGGGAGGGCACAAGGTGAGTGCAGGGGCAGAAGGACAGGGCCTGTGGGTGTCACCAGTTTCTGGGGTTGAAATATCCTTTGCTGTAGAGGACAGTAACTGTTACAGGCTCCGCTTCGTTTGTGTATTGAGCGTGTGCATGAGATATATGAACTGTACTTTTTTTTTTTAGAAGTAAATAAAGCCCTTATGTTAAAAAACTTGGATCCTCAGGGGATTTGAGTCCTGGGCTGGGTTACCAAACCTGGGACCTGCAGAGATGAACACGTAGGATTGAACAGCACCCAGCATCACCAAGAGGCAGCAAAGCCAGCACAGCTGGCTGTGGTCAAGCTATTGCTCCACCTTCTTCACTCTTCAAGGGTTTCAGTCTTCCCAAAAGTTTGCATGAAATGTATTTCCTCACAGGGATTTACAGTTCCCATCCTACTAAGGCAATAGAGAAAACAAACAGCATGGTTTTTGCATTGTTTTTTCAAAGCTATGGCCAAACAGCAACCACAAAACAACAAACATTAGGCTCTAAATCTGCTCTGCAACAGGGCAAGGGCTGAGATAGGACCTTTCCCACTCCAGCCAAGGCTTGGGCTGCCCTTGTGTGCTCCTCTCTGGTTCTGGAGAGGGGAGATGTGAAAGGCAAATCAATGAAAGAGTTAGCACCCTGGGGTTTGCCCGGAGTGGGGAGCTGAAAGCAGCAGGAGGGACAGGGATGAGCATCTCCCGCGTACTCCTGGAGCCTTCATCCCGGCCGTGTCCCAGCCCCGTGCCCTGCTGGGTCAGATGAAGTCAATGAAAACTTCCCACAGCTGAGTCACCAGGCCAGAAAGGTCATTTGGAGGATAAGAAGCTGCGTGAAAACCTTCTCTTTTCTCTTCTCTGTTGTGGGGGAGGGCAGATGAGGAAGGAGGAGGCTGCACAAACAGTGAATCATTTCCGACAGCAGAGCGGGTGCCGGTGCCGGGCCATGTGGGAGCTGAGCCTCTGGAACACTGCAGGAGCCTTTGGATGCCCAGTCCCTGGGCTGGGGGTGGCACACACTCGCTGGCTTTGCTGGTGTCCGTGTGTCTAACAGAGCAGGGAAAGACCTTGTGCCAAGGGTGTCCCTCCACAGGCTCTCCCGTGCTTCTCCTGGAGGGCCATGGGCTGCCTCAGGTGCAGAATTTGGTGTGGGAGATAACTAATGCCAGGTCTGTTCTGCTCAGGTGGGATAAGGGTTGCATTCTGCACCTGTGTGCAGAATGCAAGTGTGAAAGACATGTGTCCTGCCTTGAGGTTTCCCTGCAGCCGACAGGATATGGGGGACCCATGGTCATGGTGTGCCCCTTCTCACCGCTTGCTGACCACGTCTTTCATTTCCAACTCCACATCATCTCCACCATGTCATTAGCCAGCTATTTTGTTTGACCTTATGAGAAGGAAAAGTTACCGGGGCTCCACTCAGGCTCCCCTCCATGCCTTCATGTCCCCACAGATGGCACAGTGACAGACCTTGAGGGCACTATTTGTCCTTAATTGTCCTGACCACCCTCATCCATGAGTGGACTCACCCCCCACAACACACACCTCCAACCCTCTGCCCAAGGACCAGGAGCCTCATCTAAGCTCAGGCTTAGCTTGGTCCCTGCTTTGGGTGTGTTCTGAGTGCTGGTCTGGTCTCTTGGACAGACCTTGGACCTGTGCTGTAGGCGTCTTATCCCCTGGCTGGATGGACCCTCTGCTGTCAGAGCCCTGTCTCTGTCCCCATCTCCTGCTACTGCCGGGTGGATTCCCCCAACCCTCCCAAATGGATTCTGGGTGTGGTTCCTTATATCGGTGTGGCTGTGGCCAGTGATGGAACCTGCAACCAGCCCCTGGTGGTGTGTCCTGTGATCAGACCCTGTGGGCTCTCACTTCACTAGTGAGGACACTGCCTGTGCCAAAGGTCACCACTGGCTCCTGCCTTGTCCCCTCTCACTGTTCCCTGCAGTCTGGACCTGGGGGTGAGACACCTCTGCCATTACCTTCTCCAAGCCCTGACTTCTCTCCAGTGTGATGTGGGAGGTGCACAGCTATCCCTGTGAAGCAGACACACTGCCACCTCCATCCCCTCTGGTTTGGGATTCAGGCTGTGGTTTATGATGTGTCCGTCCCTGCTGGGTGCAGTGGGTTTCCTATGAAACGTTGCACAAGAGCTCTCAGCCTCTGGCCGAGCTGATGTACCACCACTTTCACACTGCTGGCTCAGCAGAAGGGGAGGGCAGCTGCTTTGGCTCTCCTGTTGCACGGCCCCAGTTCTGCTGCATGGCTGTGCTTCTGCCGGGCTTTGTGTTTGCTTAATTTCCATTTCTAGGGGGATTGTGCCTCATTCGTGTCGCTGCAAGGTCTGTTTTTGTTGCCAAAGTTCCCCTTGGGTAACACGGAGGTTGTCAGGACTCTGCAAGATCATAACCCTGCAGTGACTATCCTGGGTGATGGAGGAAGACTCATTTCTTGAGCCTTCAGAATTCACCCTTGAATTCTGCCACAAAGCAAATAATTTAAAAAAAAAAAAGAAAGAGAGAGAGAGGGAGAGAGAAAAGAAAAGGATAGAAATGAGAGGCACCCTCCAAGATGGGATGTGATGTCAGCGTGCTAACTCCAGACACAGCCATCACAAACACTTTCTCATGACAGTATGTAGGGACCTTAATGTATCTTTTTCGTCACATTCTTTAATTGTATTTATTTTTCTGATTTCTGGGGGTTTATCCCGGTCAATCACTAAGGAACAAGTAAATCGTAACTTCTTCCAGTGCCTTCTTGGAATTATCAGGATTAACCTTGTTCAGAATTAAATCACTAAAAATTAGGCTGGAATTTCTTCCATGTCCTGTTTTTTTCTGACAACTTCACTTTAAAAGCTGAACTGAAGCATGTCTCTACTGCTGGCTTAAATTCTAGGAGCTCAGAAAAGGCTGGGGTTGAGAAAAGGAGACTGAGTCCCTCACCAAGCATCATTCCTTCGGTTTGCTACCCAACACAGAAGCCTCTCCAGCATGGAGTTTCCCTGACATGCCAGGACCAGCCTCACTTAGCCCTGAGGCAGCTGATTAATCTCATGGGATAAAAATAGGAAAACATTTCCTTTTCCGTGTGCTTGAGAAAAATTCGCATCAGGTCCTTTTTATATCTTTCTTAGCAAAGTGGCCACTTCCAGTTTCTGGCTCACGTGCATCCACCTCTGCTTTGCCACAGCGGTGAGGGCTTCCTGCCCGGCCACAGGGACTTTCTTTTGTGTCCCTGTGCCAGTGGACAGGCTTGCCCAGTAAATCAGTGCAGACAGAGCCCTGGGGAAGGGCTCCTGGACAGAGCCTTCCTGCCGCTTCCGTGTCTCGTGGCTCCGGGCGGGATTTACCGCACAGGACGCGTCTCGGATCACCAACTTACAGTACTTGGTGGTCCCCAGTGTGTGTCTGTAGGAAGCAGGCTTTGGAAAAGACTCTCATTTTCCTCGTTTTAGAGTGTCTTTCCAGGCTGCAGGACCTGGCACGGTCATACCTGGAGCCACGGCGTGAGCTCTGACTCCGGGAAGGAACAAGAGAATCACTTTTTGTTTGTGATTATATCCTGAGTAACCAGAGCTTTGAAACGGAGCTGGGGAGACCCTTGGGTGAACACCCCAAGGAAACGTGGAGACGCTTTACACGCAGAAAGCTGAGGGTTTAAAAGAAGCAAAACTAGAATGTTTCATATTGTAAATGGAGAAGACTCAAAGCACACTGGGTAGAACAGAAGAAAACAGAGAAAACTTCCTTCAAACACTCCCGCTTGTCTCCTTGGGGACAGTTTCAGGCACTGGGTGATGTCCAGGTGATGGTCAACCACATCTCCTGCCTTGGCAGCCCAGTTGCTCATGCAGTGCAGGGCCTGTGCCTTCCCAAGGGCATGATGACCATGTGGTTGTGTTTTCCAGCACAGCTGGGTGAGCTCAGTCACCCACTGAGACCCCATTTTCCAGTGTGGGGCTTGTTCTGCCCAGCTCCTTTCTCTCCTGACTGACATCATTGCTGGCACAGTGTCCCCTCAGCTTCCCTCCTCCTCCTCCTCCTCCTCTTCTTGCAGAACAAATAAGATGCTGTTTATTTTTTATGTAAACAAGCAAATTGTTCAGAGTCCATTCAAACGAAAGAGAAACTTTCAGTGGGGCTTTCCAGCACTCATCAACTAGTGCCTGCAAAACAATCTTTCCCTTTCCCAAAGAAGAAACATCGAAAAGTTTCCACAGAGTTATGAATAATCTGGCTCTCACAGACATGGCTTGGAAACCTGAGAAATGGGAAGCAGAGCATCCTAGGCCAGATTTTCTGTCAGAAAAGCAAGAGCAGCTCTGCAGAAGCTTCATGAGGTCCTCTCAATGCAGAGCAGGGGGAACTCTGGGAGCCCATCCAAAACATCCTCCAGGCCACAGGGAGACATGCCACGGATTTGCAGCAGAATATGCTTATCCATCCCCAAAATCCTTCTGCATCGCTCAGTGTCCAGCCCTTGGGTGGACAGGCTGTATTCTCCCTTGGTCTGTGGTTGCAGGGGGGAGCCTGCACTCCTCTAGCCTGAGGATGTCTGCCATGGGTATGACAGCATCATGCCACGTGTGCTTGGTGGCCCTGTTCCTGTGACTAAATGCATCAGGAGCAGAAATATGGCCCATGTGCCCAGCTCAGTGTTGCCAGTTTGGCTGCAGAGTGTTGTGGTCTCCAAAAGGCAGCTTGCTGAGACACCCTCCATGGCTTGGGAGGCTCTTCTGGTCCCACCAGCCATGGCCCAGGTTTGGGGAGAGGCTCCTGAAGAGGCACCTGAGTCTGCAAGAGAGCTTGGGGCAGGGCAGAGGTGGGGAGGTGGCCAAGAGGGGAAGAGAACATCGACAAAGCTTTGGGAGAAAGGAAAGATGCTTTAGGGGATCGGCAGGAGGGCTGGAGGAATTCACGACAGCTCAGAGAGACACTGAGTCACTGGGTTGAACACACGCAGGAAGGAATGGCACAGTCCGTAGAGACTGTGGGACCGGTTTAGAAACACTTTCTTCTTAGCCCTGCACGGCGTGGGCGGCCTCATGTCAGCCCCTCCTGGGCCGAGTCACGCTTCTGAGGCGTAGGGACTCCATCTCTCCACGGCAGCTGAGCCAGCACAGCAGCTACAGGGGTCTAAGTACGTGTTTTAATGATTTCTTCTGGGCTGGGAAGAGCCTTGGCATACCTCCCTGGGCTCCTGGAGCCTTCAGCAGCAGGAGATGTGTCCAACTGAAGCGAGGGCTGGGGAGATACAGGAATAACCAGAGCAGTTCTCAGCACTGGGTGATTTTCTCACAAGTCCTTTAAAAGTCACCCAGGGATGATGCAGTCCCAGGCACAATGTCCTGCTCCAGCAGGGGGCGGGGAGGTGCTGATGTGAAGAAGAGTGTGAGGTGGCCCTTGGGTAGCTCACAGGGTGTTAGGGGGGGACTGTGGTGCCCCAGGGGTCTGCACGGGACCCTGCTGCTCCATGCATCCATTCAGAGCCTGGTTAAAAAGAGGCAATGGGGAAAAAAAGGTGTCAGAGCAGGGGCTCAGCAGGGCTGACAAGAACCTGCAGAAGGTCTGAGGAAGGGGGAGTCCAGTACAGGGGGGAGAAGCTGTTCCCCAGGTTAACACAGAGATCTGGGATGCTTCAAGGCTGTGGAAGGCAGAAGATGATGGAAAGACACCCAAAAACTTGGAACACCAACTTTTTCATCCATTCCCCTCAGGCTGATGCTGACTCCTGCCCTACCCTGAAGCCAGGGGCTAAGCCAGTCCCATCTGCAAGGAAGGACTCGACTACACCCCCTTCTCTTTGCACCCTACACTTCCCAGTTACGAACAGGGAATTTTGTTCATCCCCATAGAAACAGCACAGAATATGACACAATTTCTGCCAGTATTTGACAACTTGCAGCTCTTGAGCCACAGAGGGCTGGTGGCAGCAGCAGTCACCGTGTTTCTGCTTAGTGCTTCCCAGGAATGCGCAAGCCATCCAGCCATCTCCAGCATATCCGTGTTGGCCCTGGGGCTGAAAAGAGACTTTGCATGAAACACTGAGCTTGGCCTTTCCTATTGCCATGAAACTCCTCTCCAACAGCTTGGGAGCTCTTTCATTCACACCTCCACAGAGAAAAGTTTCACTTCCCTCATGGCTGTCCCTGTCTGGGTGAACACAGAAGTGTCCTGTCTTTCCAGGTATTGCCTCAGACCGTAACCCTGATGATCCCATGTGACATGGAAATCCCCACGGGTAAGGAAACAGTGTAGACCTTTCCCTTAAACTTATTACACATTCTTCAGAAAAGGGCTGATATGTGGAGGAGTGGAGAGGATAAATTGCAGCTCCTCCTTACCCAAGCTCACAGTGCAGAGCAGCACCCGGCGAGGAAGAGCCTTCCCACAGCCACCATGCTCACTGCAAGGACAGTCCTGCTGCTCGTGATGCTCCTCACCCTCTCCCCACGTTCCAATGCAGGTAAGGCACCTCCTGGGCCATCCCACTGGGGTGTTCAGGCAAGAAATCCCAGCGTGGGTTTTCTTGCCCTGGCCAGGGCTGAGCTGCACATCCCAGGGTGCAGAAAAGGATGGAAACTGCTTCTGGAGCTGGGTGGTTTTGGCGGAGCTGCTGCACAGCTTTTGGTGCTGGATGATAAGTTGGAGCATCCTCCTGTGCAGGGAATGAAGGAACAGGGTACCCGTGGGTCCCCATGGCATCATTTGCAGAGTTTGGGGGATGTTGTGTGCATCAGCCTTGTCGTGGGAGAAGGTCCTGAAGACAGACTGCCTTCCAAAACCAGTGTTCACCGTCTTTCTTTGTCTTCTCCAGCCCCTTACGCTCCAGCCGAGTGCTGCTTCCGTTACGTAAAGTCTGCCCTCCGGCTGGCGAACCTGAAGGATTTCTACTCAACTCCCAGGGAGTGTTTTAACCCAGCAATTGTGTAAGTCCTGGTAATTTCCCCACTGCTGTGCTGTCTCCTGGACCACCACAGGTTCAGTTCATCTGTCCCATCTGGGGACAGGTCTGTGCAGGCTCCATGGCTTTGCAGCACAAAGAGGGGAGGGCATGACTGTCTGTGCAATTCTGCAGGGCAGAGTTAAGGACACGAGTCCAATCACAGCTCCTGAAGGCTCTGCACAGGCTCTGGAGCTTCTGGGCTGCAGGATGAGCTGATTGTAGGACACCAAGCACCCAGGGACAGCATGCAGGGCCAGAGGGAAAGGAGAAAGAGTCAGGGGAGGGAGGATGGCATGGGTGCCAGCAGGATTACAGCTGTGATTTCTCACAAAGCTTCACCTTTAACTTTGGCAGGTTTAAGACCAAGAACGGGGCCAAGATCTGCGCAAACCCAGAGGAGAACTGGGTGCAGAGAGCCATTGGGAAGCTTCAAAAAAGGAAAGGACTTCATGCTCCGTGATATAGACTGGGTGCCCTGGTTCAGGCTACCCAACATCCTGCTGGGAAGGAAGGTTGATAGTCATCCTTCCAGAGGGGGCTGCGGAGGTCGCTGCTGCTGGGGGAGGGCACTGGGTCCCCAGGGCCCTGCACTGCATCCACCAGCCGGGCACCAGCTCCTGGAACGCTGCTGGCCCTGCCAGCACCTGCCTGCTGATCTCAGTCATAAAATAAAGTTTACTTCACGTGGTATTGGAGGGTGGTGTCCTTTCTTCTGCCAGCCCCACAGCAGTGCTGCTGCCAGCAGGCTGAGGCACGGAGCTGGCCAAGGGGCTGGGAGGGAGGGGGATGGATGGCACTGCATGGATGCAGGGCATTTGTGTACACGCTTCAAGGGGACCCAAAAGGGGCTGAAGACTCCTCTGGGGGCTTTTAGGTGCAAAACTGCCATCAGTTGTGGGTTTAGAGGTCTCAGCTTGTCCCTTGTGCTGCCCTGTGCAGGAGCACAGCCTGGCTGCCACATCTGCCCCAGGACTGTGGTGTCTCTGAGCTGGGCTGCAAAGGAAGGGCTTCTCTGCAGATCTCCCTGGGCAGGGAGGGCAGACAGGGGATGTTGAGGTAGACAAGAGATTCATGCACATACAGTCCTGGAAATCCCACCCCTGCCAGGATCCCTGGGAGCTCAGCAGTGATCCCTGCCAGGCTTTTGGGATGGGGAGGGGAACTGCAAGGGCAAGAGTGAGAAAAGTGAGAAAAGACAGTTTAATAAATAAAGCAAAAGCTGTGCACACAAGCAAAGCAAAATAACCGATTAATTAGCTCCTTCCCACTGTCAGGCAGATGTTTAGCCATGGCCAGTGGAGCAGGGCTCTGCCACATGTAACAGTGACCTGGGGAGACACATGCTGGAACTGTGAACATCTCCACTTCGTCCTTCTTTCCCTGTGACAGTTCAGTAAAGGGGAAAAAAAAAAAAAGAGAAGCAACCCGAAAAAGAAACCCACCAAAAAAAACCACCAAGTGATAAAAAAGCCATCACTTGCCACCAGTCGGATGATACTCAGCCAGTCCCTGAGCAACAGCCACCCTGGGATCTCTGCTGTCAGCACTCCCAGCTCCTGGGGAACAGGATTTTGGCTGCAGCAGCTCCAGAGAGGCTTTCACAGCAGAGGCAAAACCCACCCGGAGCTGAGGGATGCCCCTGACACACTGCAGGTCTGGGAACTGAAGGGCTCATGGGCTCCAAGAGATGAGTGGAGATCTGTGGGTTCACCAGGAAATGTTTCAGCTGAGAAAGCCCCTTAAACTGTTGCCTTTATCCTTTCTGAGACTTCAGACAACGGAGTCACCCTGTTTGCTTGGACTTGGTGCCCTCTCCTGACAGCTGTGGCATGGATACAGCACAGAACTGAGCGCTCCAGCCCAGCACCACACCAGCATTTATCATATGCAGAGGGTTCACATACTCTGTTAAACTATTATTTTTTTATGATTACTCCCTCAAACCCCAAAAGATTATGTGAGTCAGAGAATATTTCCCACCTCTACATTGCTTTGGGATTTTTTTTTTTTTGGGTCCATGCCTACCCAGTTCAATTTCTAAAGTATGGTTTTTCCTCAGTCAAAAAAAAAAAAATGCTATTCAACTACTAATTATAGTGAGGTTGCAGGTGGTTTGGAAACCCATAAAATCCTGTGCACAGCCTGTTCCCTCTCCTCTCTCTACACAGAGGGCTGTTTACTTTTGCATTTGCTTAACCAGGAGCTCCACACCTGAAGCAAAGGCTGTGCCACCAGTGGGAATGGCCCGGGAGGTTGCTGGGAGCACCCAGGTCACAGCAGTTTTGAAGAGTCTGGAGAAGACTAAATCCAAACCCAAAAGCTAGAGCAGGGACACAGAGGGAAGCCCAGGCCTCCAGAGCCTTGTGGGGCCTCTCCAAATACCCAACATGCACTGATTTGCTTTATGAAAGGCAGATAATGGAAGTATCTACTAATGCTTCTGATAGGACTGGCAGGAATGATTAGCTGTGGGAAAGGAGGAGCAACCGTGTGCCTCAGGGAAGCCTGAAAAGGGAGCTCAGGACTTGGCACATAAAGTTTTCTGTGCCAGGAGATGCTGATTGGAAAAAGTCACTAACTCAGTTCTCCCTTAATTCCAGCCCTTTGCTTTTAACCAATGCCTAGGAGGTGGCCTGACCCTGGTGCCTGCTGGGCTCGAGGCTCTGCACATCAGGGACGTGGTAGGAGCTGCAGAAAGGAGGGCAGGAGAACCAGGGGGGATGCAGAGTCCATAGAAAAGGACTCGGGAGCTACTGTGTGTCAGGTGTTTTCTCTCTGCAGAGCCCTTTCCTGAGGAAAGCAGCTTTAGAACCCAGTGGTGCCATGCCCAGCTCTCTGCATGGCCACCCTGCCCCATGCCAGGCCACCTGACCCCATGTCCTGCAGGCCATTTCTTCTAAACCAGAGTTTTCAGCACATTTGCTTTGTTTGCTTCTCCTTTCTCCTTACAGAGAAGTCATGCAAACACGAGACAGTCTTCAAGGAAGTCCATTTCCACCTTTCTTCTCCTCTGAGAAGCCCTGGCTTGCCTCATCCCCAGGCCACAGCCAGGTTCCTGCCTGTGTTCCATTATCCTACGTGGGTTCCCTCCGGGTCCTCAGCCCCTCCTCACATGCAGACCACAGCTGCATCTGACACCCCCAGGGAGCAGATCCCTGCATAGGAGCTGAGCTGATGCCCACCAGTGCTCCAGAATGCTGCTGTCAGGGTCTGTGCCACTGGCCCCTTCTGCCCTTGGGGTCCTCTCTGGGGTCTGGGATGACTCTCCTGGGGCTCTGGTAGGGTTTGTCCCATCTCCCTGCAGAAAGGACCCGTCTGGGCACTGATGGCCACAAAACCTCCATCCCTCTGACCCTCCCATTGCGGTCCCAGTGCTCGTGTGGGTGGCAGAGGCAACACTTGGGCTCAGACTTGTGATCAGACCCAGACACTCTTCAGACACCTCACTGCCACTGCCCCACTTCTTCCCCTTCTATAAGGTCTCCTGAACCCACCAAAAGCATCTCTGCCACTCCCTGCTCAGGAGTCCCTGCTACTTTGGTCCAGCGTGGCTCTTGACCTGACATCCCATCCCATCCCATCCCAGAGTACTTCACTGCCTAACCCAATACCCTGTGTATGGCCAAGGTGGCTGGGGAGGCTGGTTTGGAGGGGACTCATTAGTCACTTGCCTTTGACAAATGTGGTCAAACCAATTAAACTCACTCGTGACCTGTTCCTGCTCAGACTGGGGGTTGTCTCTCCTGTTAGAAGGAAGCAGATGAGTGTTGGACTTGATGTTCTGCCTTCATGGGAAGGTAGTTTTCATCTGCCTTCTGGAGTAAATTTCAGTTCCCCCAAAGCCTCCTGGAAGCCCCTCACAGCATCATGGCTCTTCTGCAGAAAGCAGAAGTGGCCACTCTCCTCCTTGAACTTCTCTACCCACCACTGGATGTGTCCCAAAAAAAAAAAAAAAAAAAAAAAAAAAAAAAAGACAGAAACCCCCTTCTCCCTGGGAAGAGGCTTCTTAGAACACATCTGAAATTTTTGGAAAAGTGGTCCAAGTGGGCGGGATGCAGAGGATAAATTCTGGTGCAGCGAGAGCCAAAGCCACAGATACCGGGCAGAGCAGCACAAAGGACGAAGAGCCCTCACAGAACCACCATGCTCACCACAAGGACAGTCCTGCTGCTCACTCTGCTCCTCACCTTGTCCCTGCACCATGCCACAGGTAAGGCACCTCGTGGGTCACGCTGCTGGTCGGGGCTCAGAGTCCCCACTGGGGATGTCCCGTTGGGGAGGTCAGGCAGGAAAGCCCAGCAGGGAGCAGGAATGGTGCTGCTGGCAGGAGGAGCAACCCCCTGGTCAGGGCAGGGCGGCACATCCCGGGATGCAGGGGTGGATGGAGAAGGTGCTGGGTGGTTTCACTGAAGCCAGCCCTGGGGAGATGCTGCAGGAGCTCGGGGGAGACTCTGGCTGCCATCTCCCAGGTCTCAGCTGGACGAGCAAGCAGTTGGAGCGGGGGGAGAACAAGCAGCTGCTTGGAGCCTCCCAGAACACTCAAAACACCCTGCAAGTTGTGCCTCTGCCTTGGAAACCCCCAAAAGCTCATCCCCAGGCTGAGCACCCCAACCTTACCATGCACTCTGGTGGCTGCAGCAGTACAGGCTGTGGGGGTGCTGGGTCCCGTGCTGTTCCCATCCCACCACCATCCAGTCCTGTGCTTGCTGCCATGAAGGGAATCCTTGTCATAGGATATTGCAGGAGCTGCCAAGAAGCTCCAGAGTTCCATATCCTGCAGTGCCATTGCCTGGCAATGCAGTTAGTTGCAAAATGCTGCCAAGGGCATTTAAAACACCCCTGCCTTCCCTTCCCTTCTCCTCCCAGCCCAGTTCAGACCCATCGAATGCTGCTTTGACTACGCACAGAAACCCATCCGACACGTGCAGAGCTACTACAAGACACCCAGTGACTGCCGCATGCCTGCAGTTGTGTGAGTACCACAGGGACTGCCTCCCACCCCAGCACGGTGGGGAGCTGGAGCAGCTCCTCCATCCCAAACCAGACCCCCCCCCACCC
>JAWWEU010000020.1:13986358-14069616 GCA_035583155.1 Acropternis orthonyx
CCATCCCATCCCATCCCATCCCATCCCATCCCATCCCATCCCATCCCATCCCACCCCATCCCATCCCATCCCATCCCGCCCTGCAGATGGCTCAGTCCCAGCCATGTGCCTGGAGGGGGCTGTGGTAAGAAAGGAGCTCTGTGGGGTGAGCAAAAGGGGGAAAAAATAGGTTGTAGTGCTTTCTGCTAATGCCAGCAGTGTGGGAAGACTCAGACATCCACCATCAGCCCAAGGAGGGCATGGGCTGCTGGAGATGGCTCCAAGTGTCCATCCAGGATGGGGCTGCACAAAGGGAGGGGAGAAGTAGTGCATGCGAAGGGAATGGCTCAGGGTTCATGTTTTCACTCTATTTCCTCACTTACTCATTGCAGGATTGTGGCTGCCAACGGTGATGAGATCTGTGCTGACCCCAAGAAGCTGTGGGTGAAGAAAGTCGTAAAAAGGCTTCAAAAGAAAAAATTAAATCCATCTACCAACTGACTTGTTCATCCAGTCCTGTGCCTGGAGGGAGCAGACAGTGCTCACAGCACTACTACAGAGGATGCTGTGGCAGTGGGCACCATCACTGCAGGTGGAGCCAGCCCTTACCTGAGCTGCATCAGGTGTCACAGCATCATGGACCAGCCCGCCAGCAAGCTCTTCCTGCTGTCACTGCCCTGCCAGGTTGCACTAGTTCAATAAGTATTTATAATAAAAACTCATTGCCGTAAGTTGCTCTCTGAATTTTTCCTGATTCTCCAGCCCAAGGAGCAGATCCTACAAGCCCAGGGCGTGGTGCTACCGAAAAAACCTTTGCCACAAGCACGTGTTTCTCTGGGCTGGGAGCAAACTGTGCCTGGCCACGGTGTGCTCCGTTGGGGCTGTGACAGTGGAGCCAGGTCTTGACACTCAGGTCAAGGACACAGAGGTGACATTATCCTTACCCCCTAGGGAAGGCTATACATCCTCAGAGCATGCTTGCAGCCCCACAGGCTTTGCAGGTGCTCCAGAATTAAAGGGTTGTAAGTGGAGGGTTCTGGAAGAAGATACTGATCTATCAAACCCTTAATACCTTGCAAGCTTCCAAATGTGCTGGTGGCCACTGCAAAATACCTGAGGGAAATGAGAAACAATGCCCACAGTGCCAGGAGGGTGAGGACACAACCCCCTTCAGATGGGCTGCCCTGGCTGCCTGTCCCTCCGCAGGGCTGGGGAGGGCTGGGAGCAGCGTGGGATCCCAGATATCACACCAGGCTGATGGTACATCATCTCACAGGAGAGGAACAAATGCACACGGGAAAACCTCGGAAAGGTGAAGGTAAGGAATGTGGCAAGTGTAACACTGAGTCTCTGCCCAAAGCTTCACCAGTGTTTCATGCTTGGCAGGGTTCATACAACGGCAGGGTTGTATTTTCTAGGATACTGAATGGCACAGGAAAACATCTCCAATTACATTTTTGCCAGCGAATCATAAGCAGCACAGGATGAAGCAGAAATGGAAGGCTGAAGCAGAATCTGATGTTGGGGGACAAACACCTCATGGATTGTGAATCCCCCCTCAGAGGGGACACAAGCTGCTTCCAGAGTTGGCTCTGCACGTGCCTTCCCTGGAGGGCAGAGACCGACAAAGCACACAGCTCCACACTGGCTCTTGCACATGGATGTGTATTTTAATAAAAATAATTCTGTCAATATACAGCAGAATGTCGATTTTTTTTTAACCATATTTCCAGTATATTTTCATAGGCTTTTTCTCAGTTAAAATCCCCCCCCAATCCCCTTTTTGAAGTTTTCATGCGAAGCATCAGATAACTTAATTCACAAATACTAAGCTTAGACTGAATCAATGTGCACAGTTTGTGTAATGTCCATAGAGCCAATGTTGTACCAAAGAGGAGAAACTCCTTTCCAAAGGTGATGAGAAGCCTGGAGTGGCACAGGGAGATCTGCCCGGCGTCGGCCGTTCCTCCAGGGCTGGTGGGAAACCTGCAGAGACCTTGCACCCCATGCTCCAGCTGAGCATTTCATACCTGAGTTTTGAGCAACCAGCAGGAGAGCAGAGTTCACTGCGTGGTGGGCAGGTCCTGGGGCTTGCCCTGCTGCATGTGAGAGCTTCAGGTGCCAGCAGCCTCCTCCTGCCTCCCCCAGCTGCAGGGCTGTGAGGAGCGTGCACAGGCAGGACTGAGACAGTCCCAACCCCAATCCAACAACTGTGCAGAGTCCTTGGTCTGGAATTCACCATCTTTCAAATTTTCTTTAAAATCCAGATTATTCCCAGAGCTTCTGCTGTTTCATCTTCCTCCAAGTTTGAGCCTGTAAGAAGCCCAGCCTACAAAATCCCTCTGTGCTCCCTTCTGGAGTGAAAATCCTCCCGAGCAAAAAGGGCTGAGCAAGTGACTGGACCCAAACGGAGTGACCAGAGAAAATGTGTCTGCCTGGCCAGGGGATATTGAGCAAGGACCAGAGGTTTGCATGGCCTCCAGGATCTTTCTGTGGTGATGTGAGTGTAAATCCCACATGGGACTCATGGGCTTCTTGTGAGCACGAGAGAGTAAAGGCTCCCTCTTGGAAACAAAACAGCTGGCAGGACATGTGCTCCTCAAGTCTGGATGATTCCCTGGCTTGCTGGGCACTGCTACAGCTCAAGCTCTGGTGTGGGATGTGGGGAGAGGGACAGACATGCCATGATCAGCCATCCACCACCTGCCACCTCTTGTTGCAGGGAAGGACAGTGGAGAGCAGCTTGTGCTGCCTATGGAACATGCCTCCAGTTGAGAAACTGCTCCCCTTTCCTCTCAAATATGCTCTAGGGTTCCTCCCAGCCCTCTGGCAACACTTCCTCCAGCTCTCTGCCCTACACAGCAGATGGGACAAGGCTCACAGCCATCTCTGGTTCTTGAGTAAGAGTTGCTGGACTGCACTGCCCTCTGTCACTCGCTGCTCTGGGACAGAAGGGTTCCAGCGGCAACCAGCACGTCCTCTGGCATGTCCTTCCCAAGCCTTTCTGCCAAAACACCTTGGGACAGACATGTACAGCTGGAGACCCAACACCAGCTCTCTACAACAAACCTACTCCCTCCCTGACCCACCACTCAGGCTGCTCTCACACTGGCAGGGTTAGCAGAAAGTTTCTCCTTCTGCAAAGAAGCCTTTTCAAGGTGTTCCTTCTCTCAGGCTGTGACCAGCTCCACAGGGGCCTCACTGCACCCAGGACTGGAGCATGATGGACCCCTCTCTCTCCACCTGCTGCCTGTGGGGCAGTTCAAGTCTGCACTCTGCTTCTTCATGGGAAGAGCTTCCCGATCCCATGTGGTGCACCACACAGCTTCACAGCATCTCCACGCTGCTCTACAGCCTGGCTGCCACAGTCCACCTTCTCCATCAACCCCACAACAGCAGAGGAAACTCTGAAACTTGCATCTAAGCAACACCTGTGTGTTAACACAGACCGATACCAAAGCACAGCAGCAATCCAACCTGGTTTGCTTTGCTGAAGGAGGAGATGGTTCATCACTCCTGATGCCCAAGGTGAAAAATTATATATTTAATCCCCAGAAGTAGTTCCAGCAGGTCTGGTTGCTCCAGTTGTTCAAGGGAGTCTCAAGAACAAAGCTATTTAAAGAATGGTAAAGATGCCTTAATAAAAGGTGAAAAACAAGGACACAGCTTGAGGACAGGTTGAGATGACACTGTTAAAAACCAGAAGGAATAAAGAGGCATATGGGAAGATCCTAGGTGTAGGTAATTACGAGGAATGATACTCCTGGAGGGACTCATTTTCCACACCAGTCACAACTGCATCTCCTGGTGCCCAAATCCAGCCGGCAGCACCACAGCGAGGACCACCAGGATGTTGGAAAGAGAAACAGGCTGGAGCACCCATGACTACACATCTTTCATGTCTCAAGGCAACAAGTTCCAGCTCTGGTACACACAGGGGCGTGGAGGGGAGGGAGAACAGCCACCAACCAACCTCCCCTCAACAGCCAGATGCTGCACATTGCCCACTGCTTCACTTGGGAGTCCCTCCCCCTTCTGCTGGCTGCACACAAGGACTCAGTTCCTAACCAGACTCCAAAAGAACAGCAGAAGTACTGCAACCAGACCAGCTGCAGGCTGATGGGATCCTGTACGGTGACAAAAAGGGACCATGGTGCCCAGATCTCCACTCAGTGGTGCAGATACCACTACTGGTGATCATGCAGCTGGGACAACACTGGGATTGTGGGAGGCAGAGAAGGAAGAAGGGAGAGCTGGTAGCAGTAAGAAGTTTTCCCAAAACAAGCTGGCTCTGAGAGCACACTGAAGGATGCACAGAAAACAGACCTCCCTTGTAACAGGAGGGCCCATCTGAGACCTTATTCAGCCCTCTAAGTCTTGAATTAGCTTTTGCTAAATACCTGCTAGGATAGGCTCATGGAGCATCCAGAAGAATCGTCTGGAACAAGATGGTTCCAAGAGGAACAGGAACCAAGAGGAACAGGCTTTGGCTCCCCCACTACAGGAGAGATGTCCACAAAAGGGAACACACCCAGCAGAGGCCATTAAGATGGTCACAGCCTGGACTACCAGGTGTATGAGGTGGACACACCTCCCAGAAACCCTTATCCCAGCTGCTCCACTGCATTCACTCTGAAACTCTCACAGTGTACTCTCGATGCCCTCACTCGCTGTTTGTGGGAACAAGCATGGACCCTTGTCCATGGGAACAAAGGCCTGGTGATGCAATCCAGCTCCATGAAGATCTCTTCACAGAGCCCCTGAAGGACACTTTCAACAAGGCTCCAGGTCTGGAGTTCCCAAAATGTTGTTCTCAAAAGGCCACTTAAAGGGCAGGGCATTGGGCTACTGTCACTTACATGGCATTACTGAAGGACTCCTGGGAGCAGTGACCAGGTTGCTCGAGGTACCTGGAATAACAAATGCCCAAATCACTCTTATAAAAGTAATTTTGGAACTGCATGTAGCCTCTGGTTAGGTGTACAGCCACATTCAAAGTTAAAGTCCTCAGTTCACTTTAATTCTGTTTTTTAAAATTACTGCAACAATCCAAGCCAGGTTTCAGCCAGCATGAACCATCAAAGAGCAGCCAGGGAGTTTCAAAGGCAAGAGGCTTTGAAATACAACCTGGAAAAATCAAGTCACAAATCCCATCTAGGAATCAGGGGTAGGTTGAGGCCCACACCCCACCACACACTGCAAACACACTTATCTTCCCCATGCTGAGCCACAGCCACGTTAGTCAGAATCGGAGCACAAGAAGCAGAAACCAGTAGTGAAACCACCAGACCACGTGAAATAAATTAAAACCCCCAAGTAACATTCCTTACGCATTTCTTGGCACCAGAATAACCGGGTATCTAGGAACATCTCTTGTTTAGGGGTTTTTTCTTTTTGGTAGTGAAAGGGAAACCAAAATAAAAAAAGATGCCCTAAGTCAGCACAGCTTTGCTGAGAGACCAAGTGGGGCATTACCGTGACGCACGATGAAGAGACTTGGCTTAAAGAAACCACAAAGAGAAGGAACCTCAGAAAGAGATAAAGATGGTGCTGCTACAAAGATGAGCCTTCAGGCTGCTCCCCAGCACTGAAACAGAAGCCCCAGATTTGAAAGTTAAATTCTTCTGCTTAGTGCATCCCTTTGCCTCTGTCTCCCTAGAAGAAAGGCTGCAGCAGAGCTCCCTCTGCTTTTTTCAGCTATATGAGTTGATCTGACCAAAATAACTCCTCCATCTCCAAAGCTCCTGTTGCCCATTGTCTGTAGGCCACCACGGCTCTAGCACTGCCTCTACACACAGTACACCTTCACCAAAAGGTGGGGACAGCATTCCCAACCACCTCCAACATCATCTGCACGTTCACTGCCACAGCTCTGCCTGGATTTCAGACCTCACGTGCCAGCTGCAAATCCAGCCTGCAAATGCAGAAAACCCTTAAAGCTCAGAGGTCATGCACCACCTTCCCTCCTCAGTGGTATGCAAGCTCTCTTGCTGCTTCAAGTTCTGGCACAGGCTAATCCCCATTTTAAGTGCAAACCTCGCCACAAACTGTTCATCTTCCCTTGATCCTTAAAAAAAAAAAAAGAAATTGAGAACAGCAGTAAAATTCATGTTCAGTTTGGGCTCCCCTGGGTCCTCCCCAGAGCTACTGACCTAAAATTCACTTGGTGTGGAAATAAAACTTCTGCCACGCAACCAGGCTGAACCTGCCATCTCTGAATGGTACAGCAGAGGATGCAAAGCACACGGTCCTGCCCACAGCCTTGCCAGGTAACAGCACACACTCAGAAACACTCACAGACAGGTGGTTTGAATGCCTGGTAACACTGGAGTCCCTGGGCCTGATACACACCACAGCACAGACATATTAGTCCATCTTACTTGGAGGTTACTCACCCACAGCTCTTTGCTGGTCTCTTTTGGGCCTGAAACGTCATTAATTATTTTAGTAATCCTTAAAGAAACATTGCTGCTCCCTTCTGAACAGCTCAGGCCTGACAAAGCTGGTACTGACCCCAACCCACAACCTGATCTTGGCATGTCTCACTTGAGCCAGTGAGCACAGCTCAGCCCAGGTCTCTCAGAGACTTCCAAAATTCAGAAGTGCTCATTTAAATCAGTGTTACAGGAATGTGGGGGCAGGAAACACTGACATTACCAAGTCTTAGTGACAAAGCCCTCCTACATGGAGAAAAATGGGGATTTGTTAATTTAACAAAAAAACTGCCAGCCCAGTGGGGCAGCACCCGTGGATGTTTCTGGCAGGCTCACACGACCTGCTTCTACCCATGCAGTGGCAGACGACTTCGTATTCATCAGCCCTGTCCCTCCAGCTGCTGGGAGAGCTGGGTTTAACTACTTTTCAGGGCTGTGAGAAACTTCTACAGCACAACCACTAACACAAGCAATGTCAAGTCTTCCACTCTTCCCACTCACAAAGCCAAGTTTGAGAGCCTTGGGCTCTTAAGAGAGGCACCATGAAGGACCAGACTCCTCTGACCCCCATCATTAGTGCGTGACAGGACCTACCTCACCAGGTCTCCTGCAGGGTTGTATGATGTGTATGTCTGGGATCGAGTCTGTGGGCAATAAATACATCAATGACTTTGTGGAGGTGGAAGAGACCTTTTTAATAAACATGATTCAAATAAAATTAAAAAAAAAAACCCAACCCTCTGAACTGCCACTGTGACAAGAGTTCAGATAACTAGCACAGAAGATGATGTTGTATGTGCACGATGGAAGGAGAAGGGAAGAAAAAGAACAAGCTGTCACCAACTTGATCAGTTTCCTCAGCAAATCAGTATAAACCAGCTCAGCAAAACTCTCCAGATAAAATATTGGTGGAACCATGAGAAACAACTCAAATCAAAACAAAGAGAAATCCCTACATCAGAAGGCGCTACATTAGAATAACCAGTGAAATACTGAGTGCTGCTGGAGCCGCAGCAATGGCAGGGAGACAGGTGAGATCTGCCAGTCGTTCCTGGGGTCAGGAATAGCCACACAGTGAGGGACTCACTCAATCCTTTCACAGGCAGTGTGTGTGTGTGTGTGTGCTAGAGGGGGTGTCGGTGGCAGGGAGGCCAGGCTATCGAACGAGGTGGTGGTGCAGAGTGGCAGCAACGGAGGGTGAAGGGCAGCACTCAACGATGTCAACTCCATCTTGCTCTGTGGCTAGTGCAAATAGTCGTCTACTCTGGCAAAGGAGCAGGAGCCCAAGCCCACGCGAGCCATGAGCCGCAAACACTCCGAGGCCTGGCCCAGGGCAAGCATCAGCGGGGGCTGCTTTGGCAGGTTCTGAGATTCTGTGGGGGCAAAGAAAGAAATCTGTTTAGAAGAGGGGTCCTGCCTGTGTGCCAGCCCACCTGCACTCAGGTCCCTCTCAGTCCCCACTGGGCACCAAGCCCTGCATCCCTGGCAGAAGGTGCTGGCTCTAGAAGGAAGATACTCCTTGAGTACCATCGGCTCTGTGCTGCTGCTCCTCCACATACCCCACCACTCATGATACGTCCCACAGTCCAGCAGGGCCTTTGAGAAAGTGCTGCTGTGGTGGCCAGAGCAAGGAAAAGTCAAAGAAACTCCTGCTGATGCTGTCTGCCAGAAAACCCTCAAAGCATTAGAGATCAAAGCACAGAAGAATAAGGAAAGGCAGGATAAAGTGGCACCAAGTGAGAGGCAAGCTTTCCATCTCTCCCACTTGTGCAAGGCTACACAGCAGCCCCAGCCCTGGACAAACTTGCTCCCCCATCACTGCATCTCTACAACTGCACATTTGCTGTGAAAGCACAAGGGAACCCTCAGCTGAACAAGACAAAGTGACCTGTGTGATGAACCATGACCAGACACCATCTTTCATGTCTCCCTGGTGACAGCCCTCAGCAACTTGTCCGTGCTCCTCAAGCACTGAACAACCAACCACTGACTGCCAGGGAAAGGGACTCTCCTTCCCAAAACATGTAATTTCTGTTCCTCTACTCAGACAGAACAGGAGCCCTCATGGGTCAGTCCATCAAGGTGTTCTTTCCCCCAGAAGATAATCTCTAAATCTCCTTCTGGCACACTCAGTGTGAGATGCACAGAGCCCCCAGGAAATCCACCTGGGCACAGTGAGCCAGACTGTGCACAGGAGCCCAGCACAGGTTTCCAAGACAGAGATCCTGTCCAGTGGAGAGCGTTTGGCTGCTGTGGATGGGCTGAGCTCACCCAGACTTGGGAGTGCCCTGCAAAGTTACCTGGGCAGTGACACAGAGAGGACATGATCTGGTGACAGGATCAAGGGCCCGGCCTAGAATGAATCAGTCGCTTTCCTGCAAATTGGTGGCGGGCCATAACCTTATTATTTCTCCACCATGGGTTTTCCTGTAGCTGAAGATGCCAGGAGGATCAGTAACAACACAGCAACTCACTGATGGCAGCACAGGAATTCCATCACAGAAGGCCACTTGCATTTACTACACCAGTCCAAGACAGGAGAGCAAATGACAACAAGCTGTTGGGCCACAGAGCATGCTTGTCTAAGGAAAATGGAAGAACAGGCATAAATGTTCAGCTCCAAGGACACAGAGGAGAGCAAGAGATTGCTCATACCTGGATCCAACTATCCTGCTGACACAAAGAGCAAAGCTTATCAGAAAAAGGGGAGCTGCCTTGATAGCTGAAGAAAACCAACCTATAACCAGATCTCTGCACGGAGCAGGGTCCTCTCAGCACAGTTAAGACCATGAGAGCAACAGGGCCTGCCCAATTACAACACTGGCCTGCAGGCAGGCGTAGCACAGGATAGGAACACACAGAGGCAATGCTTGAAGGGAAGGTAAACCCTCCCTTCATTTAACTCTGCATGTTCAGCATGATCTCAAAGGTAACTGGAATTATGGCTTCCCTCTGCTTTAGAGCCAACACACTAAAGTTGGAAAACAGCTGCACTTATGAGGTGCTGCAACAGAGAAACCGCATTCCCTTCCAGAAAGTAGGATGACACCAGGATTGAACTCTGCCAACCCATAGAGCATGGAAAAGAGACCTGGTAATGCCTGCAGAATGATTCAGGTGTGTTCAGAACATGAAGGAAGAGGGGCAGGAAATGCATCATAAAGAGATCTTGGTTTCTTCTGTAAGCAGGGGAGGAAAATCCTAAAGAGCATCCTTGGAAGCAGCATTGAGGAAGACACAAGGAAGGGAGCCAAAAGAAGAGTTCATGAGGGGGATTTCTGCAGGCTTCCCTCCCACCCCCCTTCCTGCATCACTGCCCTGACAGTCCCCAGCACAGAAAGAGAGGCCAAAGCTAAACACAAGCATTTCTGAACTTTCCCTAACACTTGCAGGCTTGGCCAGCACAGGACAGCCCTTGAGAGCAGGTATGTCCAGGGGGAATGCTCCCACAGGAACCAGATCTTACCCAAAATAGCACTATTGAGAGCAGCACACACAGGTTCCCTCTGGATCGGGTCCAGCTGTTGGCCAACGGGGCAGTTCCAAGGGTCTGAGTAAGCTAACAAGCTAAAGGCGTCCTGTGTGAGAGAACAGAGAGGCACAGTAAGGTCCTGCACAGCTGCAAACACGCAGAACCACCAAGTCTGTCAGCTGGGGCACCTCCTGCCATCACCACGGTGACAGATGCCCACCTCCTGGAAAGAAATGGTCCTTTTCTTCTTGGCAGCAAAGGACCACACTGAGCCACCAAGAGAGTGGATTAAATAGGGTGCCCCCTCCATCTGGCAGGGGAGCAAGCACAGGCAGGCAGGTAGAGTGTCACCTGGAGAGAAGAAGAGCATGCAGTTGCTCCAGGAAAGCAGGCAGGAGCTGCAGTTCTTCTCTCCTGTGCTGAGAATTGGGTGTAGATGCTCTATGTTCACGTTTTGACCTCGGATCCCCATGCAGGCCCCCTCTTCCTCAGCAGGTGCAGAAGTGGGGGGCTACCCTGGGTCTGCAATGGAACCCACAACCCCAGTCCTGGCCCAGAGAACTGCTGCAGTGCAGCACAAGGCCCAGGCTTACCTGAAGCATCTTTTTGTGCATGGTGTTCTTCCCATATTCTCTGCAAAGCTGCTCGCTCAGGATCTGCAGCTCCCGTCCAAACTGGATCATTCTCTCCGTGGCAGCGTGGTTCCCTCCACAGAGCTGCCTCTGGGGGCAGCTGTCTTCTAGAGGAAAGGCAGTGGAGAAGGAACAATCATCTCTCATTACACACCAATGCCCACTGTGTGTCACGATACACACAAACTCCTTCCCCTTCTGGAGCAGGTAGCTGCTCCCTGCTCTAAGTTTATCCCCGTGGAAGCTTTCTGTGATTCCTTCCAGCAGCCAGTAGTGGATATTTCACAGTGCCTGGTAAGCACAGGAAAGATTTGAACTCTGTTTAATGCCTGAGGACTACCTAGAAATCAAGCCACCTGATAAAATCCTGAGAGCTTGCAACTTCACCTGTGTTGGAGTTTCATCCCTTTAATACACACACACACCACAGAGAGTCCATGGTCTAACAAATCCTGGACTCAGAAAACTTCCAGTCAGAGATGCCACAACATCACTAGCTTTCCAGTATTAGCAGCCACAAGACCCACTATAACTGGAGGAATCCCCAGTTTCAGAGACAGTGCAGCTGGTTCATCCTCTCTCCCCCAGCTAAGGCACCCACAAACAGGACAGCTGTGGCTGACCAGCTGTGCTGAGGTCACTCTGCAGCTGGGCATCAGCCAGCCTGGCACAGCCCAGCCCAGCTCAGCTCCCTGGCTGGCACCTCTGCCAGGACTGCTCTGAGCTGGATTTCATGACCAGCACTGAATAAACCTTTGACTCCTATTTCTTTCTCTGCTCCACAACATCACCAGCACTGTTGCAAGGCTATGAAAAGCCAGACCTAGTTTTAGTTCCAGGACAGATCCATTTTCCCCATGAAACAGGCACCTTGAGAACTTCATTCACTGGGTGGGAAAAGAAGCCCAAAGCACGTGTTCTTTTCCCCACCACCCAAACACAGTTTTAACTCTTGATATCAGCTCTTTCTATTTCCCTTTACCACTCCATCCTCTGAGGCCCTACCCATGCTAGACTCATCCGTCTGCAGGATCTCTTCATGTTTGTAGGTGCCATTCATTATCCTGGTGGATGAATTTTCCAGGACTCCATTGGGATAATGCTCAGCCTCCATTTCCATCTCGCTGTCACTGACATGAAAAGAGGGAAGAAAGGTTAGATGTCTAAATTAGAAAGGAAAGAAATTAAGAGCTCATGTGCCAAATGGTGCCCAGCAATGGCCAGCAGACCAGGAAAGGTGCCAGCATGGATTACAGGGAGCCAGATGGTCTAAGTCAGTGTAGTAAAAATTGCTGAAGGCTTCTGAAGACAATTTAAGAAACAGGTCTCTGTTCCAAAAGTGCCTGTCATATTTCCAGGTGCAGAGTGCTTTGCCTTTTCCCTTCAGGAACTGTTCATCCCTGGAACAGGGCAACAGGCAGAGGTAGCCTAAGGAAGTTACACAAGGGGACAGTGCACCAAGACAGCAAAGGCAGGAAGGCTGCTCAGCAGCAGCTCCTGACTGGCTGAGACAGCAGAAGCAACACCAGGCTCAGGGACAGAGCTTCTAGAGAAACTGTCACATGGGGCTCTGATGGCATCAGTGTAATGGTGTCTGAAACAAGAGCATCGTAACATTCCTCATGAGATGAGCCTCCAAGCCTGAGCCACAGAAGGGAAACTGGAATGGGTTTGTGTCTGCTGGGAATAGTAGTGACCTTGTAGATACCAAATATTGTTCAAAAGGGCGGGACAGATGACCTTCTAGCTCTTCAGAAAGCAGACTGAGCCCTTTACCACCATCCCACAACCCTCAGGTGTCTCCAGAGCAGAAAAATACCTGGTTTCTTGATTACTCGTACTACTGTGCTGCTGAGATTTGGTAGAATCTGTAGAATTGGACTCAGAGTAGTTCACAGATGAGGGGGAAGAGGAGGAGGAAGATGAAGATGATGAACTCAGTGTTGGGTATTTACTGTGACTCTGTTTGCTTTTTGTGGACATGACTCCATTGCTACAGGTTGGACTATCTGCTCCTGAAAGCCAAGAAGAAAGAAAAATAAGACCAGACTGACAATATGACTCTGTTGTGAAGTCAACAGTTTGGCAAGAGAGCAGGGCCCCAAGGCTTTGCTTTCCTGAGCTGCTCTCACCACTGCATCAGTGAGACTGAGTCACTGGTGGCTGCATTAAAAGGCTGCCTTCAAAAGCTTCTTTACTCTGAAAAAAACCTGCTCTGCAGACAATTGTGGAAAAGAACTAATGCAAAACCGATTTTGCAACAGCATAAAACACCCATGCTAACAGTACATCCTCTCAGAAAAGAAAGGAAAGGAGCATTTCATAGAATCATGCACAGAAATTAGCAGGCGGTGTTATGCACAACCACATCCACCTTGGACATCTGCTCCTCTCACCGGGAGAAACAGAGAACACACTTACCGGTACTATGAACGTGTGAGTTGCTTGATCCATGTCTCGGACTTAGGCTGGGGGAGCCGGGGTAACTGTCCTGGGACCTGGGGCTGCGGGCACTGAAACAGCGCACTTCGCTGTCTGTCCCGTTCACCATCTCCACAAACTGCCGACACCTGATTTCATGGGAGGGAGGAAGGGGAAAGGGTGCGTGACAGCCAGGATGCTCTGCACTGAGGCCTCGTTAGGTCCTCAGTGGAGAAGTCCTACAAACTGCAAAGGAGTTAAACCCTTTTGCTTCCAAAATGACATTTCAGACTCCTGATGCCTTTGTACTGCGAGTGCTCTGACAACGCTGTAGGAAGAAGGAGTTCAGAAACTGCAACTCTTATGCTAAAAGGTGTTGAGGGGTTCCCAAAAGGCAAGTTTACTTCCACCGTGCTAAGAAGAAACTGATCCTTCACAGCTTTCACCTTCACCTCCTCTGCAGGTACACCAAAATTCAACTGTGGAGGTGGGTTTTTTTTTCAGGGGGAAGATACTAAATCTGTCAAATATCACAGCTCCTTCACCACTCCATCAACCTAAAAATATTGGTGGCCAATGGAAAATAGAGAAGGAAGAGTAAAAAATTCAATATTCACAATGACAGTGAGGACAGTTACTCAATTAGCTTTATTGGGAATTGTCCTCATATGTCTCAGAAGATGGGGAAAGCCACCCTGTACAGCTGGGAGAACTGGGACAGCCTTTTCCATACATCTGCCTTTCTAGGAACCCTCAGCAACTGCCACTGCTCCAGCAATGCAAGTTCTCCACAAGACAAGTAAAGACCAGCTGTGAAGGAGTTTCTGGCAGTCAGCAAAGCTAAAATTCACCCACCTCTGCCTGAGTCTGGGTCTGAGCTACAAGCACTGCGCAAAGGACTGAGCCTGTGTCCTCCACCTGCTCCCACCAAATGGGTCATGTCTGAATTCAGAGCAAGGCATGCAGCTGCACAGACTCTTCTTCTCTCCTTCATTTACACATTTCAGCATTAGGCAGTATAAAGCTATTCATACTTACTTTAACATGAAGAGCAGGTTGGGATTATGTTCTAGGAGGCCAGGATAGAGCTGCTGGGTGGCTTCTATTGCCTCTCCCACTCTGCCTGCTAATACTAGCTTCTGTATTCCTGAAAGCAAAGGGAGGCCTGGTGACACACAGGACCAGCCCACAGGAACAGCCAGGAGAGCTGTTTCATATGTACCACCCAGCTCCCCACTACCACCTTGCACAAGGGCTTGGGAGAACTGGGGACCACATTTTGTGTATTATGGATTTGGGTGAAAATGTGGGAGGATCTGTTACTAGCAAAAAAAAAAAAAACCAACAAACAACCAAAAAAAAAAACAAACCCCTAGAGCAGGTTTTGTAGGATGAAGTAGGTGAGCTGGGATGGGGTGCTCTGACACTTTAGTCCTTTAGTCACAGAGCTCTGCAACAATGGAAAGGAAAGCAGGACACACCAGCTGGATGGAACCAAGGAGGCTGCTGGGGAAATGACAGTTTCAGAGGGGAAGCCCCAAAGTCACCCTCACATTACATCCATCCTCTGGCTGGTTCACTCTTGGAAGTGTATGTATGGCTGAGCATCAGATGAGTATTCTTAGAGGGTCTCTGAGCTTGAACCACAGCACAGTACTGTTTCTCCAATATCCCTACCTCTAAGCAGAAGTAATTATACCACTAAAACTGGTTCCTGCAAGTCTCACCTCAAGGTTTTCCCAGAGAAGTAATCTGAGCTCAGCCTGCAATGAGACAAACTGGCTCCAAGAACGAGCTATTGACCAAGCAACAGCTTAGTCAACAGCTCAACGAGTTGTACACTTCTAGGAGGTGCAAAGAGACAAGGCAGAAGACACCTCTAATGCTGGGTGTTCATGTCTCATGTATGTTCCTCCAGTGGGTGCCAGACTCATCTTGAGATCCCATCCCTGACTGCTCAGGAGGCTGCTGATCTGCAGAGATTCACATTTTATTTTTTTGATAAGTGTACCTAGAAATGCAAACTAAATGTACTTAAAACTAAAACTGCATTGTTTTTCAAGAACTCCTTATGAAAAACAAAGGGAAGTTTTTGAATGGTCTGTGAGGTGCTTTGCAAGCAGAGGCTCTGATAGCAAGAGGTTGTGGTTTTTGCAAACCCATGAGCACTTGGAAGCCCGGCCTGGGAAGTCTTCAGTAACAATCCCCAGTAACAAACTGCAATTATTTGTCTTGGCTCCCACTTCTCAGTGTGTATTTGCTTGTTATTGTAGCTGAGAGCTGGAACCAAAGCCGTGGCTCTCGCACCAACACAAGAGCTCTCATTTCACTGTTTCTTTCTCGCGCATCCATTTTTAAATCTCGCTGCTTTTGACAACTCTCTGCTTTGCCTCGTTTGGCAACTCTCACAGCTGTCATTCCCTTTCATATTTTCCCCTCTTTTTGTTTTCCCATCTGTGTTTTCCTCACACCTTTCATTTAAGCCCCAGCTTCAGAGCTCTGTGACCCCTCCCTTGTGTCACCTGCCCTCAGACAAAGGCGGCTGCACCGTCTCGCGTGCCTCCCGCGAGGCTTCACCAGCAAAACCCCCACCAGCAGGAACACTGGCTGGGGTCAGGGTTACATAATGCATGACCTGGAAAGCACAAAGCCCATCAGCACTAGCAGGCAGCAGCCACAAGTTATTTAAAAGCAGAGTCCCCACATGAACCCGAATGCTGGCTAAGCACATGCAATGTATGGAGAGCGAACCACAAAGGGGCACAATGCTCCTCATACGTAACAGTCACACGAGAAGCAATTCACAAAGGGAAGGGAAATGTACAGAGTGGGACGTAGCCTGTATTCAACAGCCAGCAGAATGCAGAAAACACATCAGTGTTCTGCAACTCTGTGAATAGAAAAGCTTAAAATAAAGGTACAGCAGGAGAAAGCTGCAGGCCTTATTCTGCAGGAACCAAAAGTGCTGTCAGCCTTACAAACTGAGAGATAAGCCACTTGGGAGGGAAGTAGTAACCAAAACAGACACAGAATACAAATTCTTCACCTAGTGTGAGCTAAACCTGTTGGCTGTGAATATGAAAAACCTCAGTGTGTAAAAATGTTACCTGAAATCAAAATGGGCAGAAGGACTGGGAGCTGTAGTCAGGTCAAACTAGATGGATCTGTCTGGGTCCCTTTGTCTCTGGGACTGCCCCTGCTGCAACAGCCTGCAGTGAAGAACTGAAATCCAAAGGGATCTCTGGTGCTTTGACCTCAGTTCAAGTAATGGCCAAGCAGAGCAGACAGGCAAAGTAAAGAACAGGGCAGCTCTCCAGGCAAAGATGGCAGAGGGTGAAGGGGATGCAGTGATGATGGGAAAAGTGCTCCCAGGAGAGGTTTCTCAAGCTCTGCTGACCCATGCTCAGCAGTGTGCTGTGGACAGCTCTGTACTGTGATGGAGTAACTTTTCTGCTTCCACAGCACTTCACTCCTCTGCAGAGTCCTGAAGGGAGCAAATGGCCAGTGTGCCTACCTTTGGGCATGACCACCTGAGAGACTTACTTTGTCTGTTCTTTATTGAGGTCTGTTCTTCCTGGATTGTGGTGTCTGTGACCCTGGCAAAGGCAGTTGCTGTTGAACAGTACCCATGGTGAACCAAATATGAGGAAACCATACTAGAAAACAGAAAACAAAAAGAGATGAGGAGACATTGGTGAAAGAGGGTCATCACATTGGAGAAAAAAAAAGGATTCAACATAACAAAAATTGCAATTTCAGTGACAAACAGCTTGCTTAGACATAACCAGAGCCCCACCCAGCCTTCCAGTGAAGAAATTCTTCCTGATGTCTAATCTAAACCTTCCCTGGTGCAACTTGAGGCCATTTCCTCTTGTCTATCACTCGCTTGTTACCTGGGAGAAGAGATCGACTCCTACCTGGCTACACTCTCTTTTCAGGGAGTTACAGAGAGCAAGAAGGTCCCTCCTGAGACTCCCTTCCTCCAGGCTGGACGCCCCCAGCCCCTTCAGCCACTCCTCATCAGACCTGTGCTCCAGACCCTTAGAGAGACCCATTGTCCTTCTCTGAACACACTCCAGCACCTCAGTGTGTCCTCAGGCAGAAGATGCTCCTGACCTCTGACAGCTCTTGTCAATTGTTCTCATCAAATTCCACTCGATTCTTTTTGCAATGTGCATTCAATATTCATAAATTTATGAAGTGTCATAATGCACTTTCAGTTTTTGGAAGCCTTTGTTTTAGGCTATTTCTTCCTCTTTCATTTTTAAGTTCAGCTGATTTACATACTGGCTTTTCTCCTAAGTTAAAGCTTTTATGGTGTCCTCCCCCCTTCCCCCAGTGCATCGCCTCAAAAGGTATGTTCCTACATTCCTACAAGCTTTCATGCAGTCTTTGGCTGAAAATTTCTCCTGTTATCTTTCACATTCGAAACGGCAGCAATCTACACAGGAAAGAGGGGTTAAACAATTTGAGCAAAACACGCCAAGTGGCAGGTTTTGCCACAGGAGAGCATAAATTAGCATTTAAAGCCTAACCAAATGGAAGAAGCCAAACAGCAGGGAATGACTTACTTCTGCAGCATGGCTTGCCACTCGCCCAGCCTGTCTCCGATGGGAAACCGCTTAATGGTGCTCTGGATCTTTGCCCGCCACTCCCTCATGTAGTCCTCGATGTCAAACACAAAGGGCTGCTGCCCAAAGTTGGCATCCACGATCTCTCCTGGAGTCTGGAGACCCACTGTAGGGTAGAGATTCGACTGGGAAGGAACAAAAAGAAACCTGTGTTAAACGCAGCTTTCTCTTTCTGGTTCCAGTTATGTGGTTTGTTGAGATAAAAGAGTTGCTCTTTAAATTGAAATAAATGATGGAATAGGAAGAGGCATCAGTGCTTTAGGTGCTTCTCAAGGAACCCTGTGAGATATTTTGCAGTCATGAAAAGTTATTGCATAAAACCAGAACAAAAGGTTCAATCCCCAACAGCCTGCGATCGAGGTTGTGACTGCTGTCTGTGGATGGCCACTTCTGGCTTAATTTTCTCCAATTTCTACCAAAGTTGAAGAGCCAGAAGATAGTAATTAATATAATAATTAATATGATATTTAATACAATAATATAAGAATCAATGAAAGGTGCATCAACCCAATCAACAGAACTATGTGTTCTCTGCTGTTTCAGCTGAACTCTTTTTATTCATTGGGAATTGTTATCTGAAGATTTTACATCCCTGATGCAAAGGGAATGGACTGTGGTGGAGCTCTGAGGTTAGGTCTTGGATAATCCCAGGACATGGGATCCCAAGATGCAAAGCCATCCACACAAAAAATTAAACTACTGACAGACAAATTTCATTTTAAGAACAAGCCTGTGGATCCAAATGGAAGCCCTGATCCACCACCAGGACATGGGGAAAAGAAAAAAGTAACCACGGTGAAAATACCTCTAAAGTTCAGCCAATAATTCAGCTTCTAAAGATATCTAATTGAAAAATAGGTGGTCAGAGTCTATCTAGAAGTTCTCTGAATTCAGGCTGTTTTAAGAAGAAACTGTGGATACAAACTGAATCCCTGTTGGGAAAAGAGAAGCAGCATCAGAAAAGGTACAGGGTGCCTGGTTCTCATCACTCTGGATGACATTTATCAAGAGCATGTGCCATTCACTGCCATGTTACTTTTGTGCAGCACAAATGACTTTTCTGTTTGCACCACAAACTTCACTGATCCTCTGCTTCAGAGCATGTGCTGAGAGCTGGTCGGTTTGGGAAGAAACCTCTCGTGCCACTCATGAACAATTCGGTGTTGGGTTTTTTTTTCACTTTGCTCTAACACACTGGAGACTGACACAGACAGAAACCAGACACTGGGCAAGTTCTGCTAAGATGGTCAGAGGGTTGGCATACACGGAGAGACCAAGGGAATTACCTTGGAGAAGAGAGGCAAAAGGGAAAATCTAACTGGAAGTCTTTCACTCCCAAGGGGAAGGTGATAAAATTGAGACAGATGCTTCTCAAAGGTGTTCAGTGAACAGAACAGTGGGCACAAGCTGAAGCCAGGGGTAGTTTGATGGGACATAAGGAAGAAATTTTTCCTTATGAGGATGATTTAGGACTGGAGTAGGTTCCCAGGGAGACTGCATGCACCTCTGTCCTCAGAGATTTTCCACAACTCAACTGGATAAGGTCCTGACCAACCTGCTCTACCTTTGAAATGATCAAATCTCGAAAAACTAAGGAAAGAAATGAATCCATAAATACAGGCTGGAAATTGAAAACAGAAATCAGGATGATGGCATCACTGCTGGCTCAGCACACCTCCTCCTTTCCTGTTCTCACACCAAGGAAGTCACTGGGTTAGAGGTTTGCAAAGAAAACACAGCATGATAGAGGAAGAGCTACCAGAGGAAATGCTGCATTTAAAGTCACTCTCTCTGTTCTTCCAAAACTGGCTGACAAGGAAATATCTCTAAAGAGGGATCAGAACTTTTCCACAGTCCATACTTCAGACCCTTTTATTAATTTTTTAGCATTATGAACACAAGGACTTCCAAAACCAGGAATCAGACACACAAAACATTTGGAAGTTAGAAGGGAAAAAACCCCTCAATTTACAAGATATCATGCATTTTTCAGCCACTTTTGGGTATGTTAATTTTTGAGGGGAAGCTGCTTACCCTCAACTTCTCTAAAATCATCTCAGAGTTAAAATTCCGTTTCTCTCTGTTCAGCAATTGTTGGGAACTGCACGTATCTCCAGCACCCTGTCAGATGCAGGGAGAGGGGATCCCACAGCCTGCTGGTCAGGCAGATGTTTCTCATGCCAAGTTCTTCAAGCTCACAAACCCCTTGATCATCCTGCGCTGTTTTTTCACCTCCTTGTCCCTTTGACTCCTCCAATCCCACCCTGGGCTCTTCAACATTCTGCTTTTTTTCATTTCCTACTGTTTTGGCAAACCTCCAGACAGGATAGACCTGATACAGGCTTATGTAAATAACAGTTAGGCCTAAGCATTGACTTAAATTGGTAAAAAAGGGGAAACTCCCTTTGTGGGAATTCACTTCTACTTCAAGCAGTTATTTTGGTATTAACTTCAATCTGTGCTAAGCCAAAATGTGGTTTTTTTCCATTACTGTATTTTTGTACAAATGCAAACACCCTTTAGAGGAAACCGAAACAAGACAAACCAAGTCTGTTTCACTGTGTCTGACTCCGGTTTTCAAGTTTCCATTTGAGCTTCCCAATACTGCGAATATTGCAAAACACAGTCTTCACAATTTGCCTCTGGAAGGGGAATTTTGGAACAAGCACTTCAAGGAAACAATTTCTAAACTGGTGTTGTTTTGAAGGGTCAGTTTAATTCCTTGTGTAATCTCACTGACATGCCAACTCTAAAAGTTATTTAAGTTTAAAAAGCATGGAAATAATGGGGCTTATAGGCCAAGCTTTTCACTGACAGGTGTTACCTGTTAGCTTTAACATCCCATAGGCTGTGACACAAGGAAAAGCTCTCACCTATAGCTCCTCCTGGGGGGTCAGGAATGAGACATGGATCAGACCCACAGCCAAAAAATCTGTGTGCAGCTGCTCAAACCAGAGCACTTCAAGGGTCACTCAGATAAGTTTTCTGTTCCCACTCCTGTCTGCAGTTAAATTCTTAGACTGCAGCTTTAGCAAGTGAAGAACACAGATTACATTCCATCTCTTTCCTATGATGGATGCCTTCCCTTCTTTACCTTATGATGACTGGATATTGTGTTCAAGCCTAGATCACAGTGCTGCAATAAATGAGAAATCCCACCTGCAAATTGTATCAACTTCAAATTCCCTATTACCTCAAGACTTTTACTATCTTTGACAATAGTCATCATACTTAAAACAAAAAGAAAGTCCGTCTTGGGTTTGGCATCCTCTTCTTCAGGAAAGCTGAAAACCTCAACTATTTGGAACAACCAAGAATCCACGCATCAAGGGAGCAAAAAGGGCCAGAAAAGGATATGGAATACATCAGTATCTGCAAGAGTGAAGGAGGAAGGCAGTAATCCAAGGGAAAGTAACTGGAAAAGAGAATGGTGAATTTGGGTGCAGGCATCCCCAGGATGAAGCTGCCAGCACAACAGCAGAGCCCTTTAGCATATGGAGAGGAAGTTCCAAAATCCACATGGAGGCACAAGCCTCCCATCCTTGCTCACATCCACAGTTAAGGGGTGACATGACCCAGACAAGCTTCTCTTGTCCTCTTTTTAAAGAGGAATTATCTCATGAAGGATAAGTTTCAATAGCAAAAGGCCTGCAGGGCATCAGCTGTTCTCCTTCCTGGCCCAGAAAAACAGTGTTATGGATTAGCTTCTGCTGTAAAAGCCAGAAGGGGATTTCCACAGAAAACAGCTCAGCAAACCTGCTGGTAAAAGGCACAGTGACACCAATAAACCATTGGAGACTCCACTGCAAGGCATCTGAATAGCTGATCCCAAAACTCACCCAACCAGGTCTTCTCCCAGTCTCACACTAAAACATCTCTTCTGCACAGGACACAGACAAATGAGCCTGAGATCCTGTAAGGATGATCTGGCCACATCAAGGAACAGCAGGACAGGGAGATGCCCTGGGCTCAGGAGGAGCCCTGCAAGACCTCACTGCTGCAAAAACCCTTCTGTCTGTTCTGCTTCCCTGATGGCTCTTCCACTATTCCTAACAGAGACTCAGCACTGGGGTGAACAGCCTACAAGTGCACATTAAAGGTACATGTCAGCTCACCCCACACTCCTGGATTAATAGGATGCAAGCTAAGCTAAGCAGGACAGGGAATTTCAGCCTGCAAAAGCTGTGCTGGGAAGCTCTATGACAACACTAGAGCTGTAAATGACCAAGCATGTCTGTTGGACAGCTATTTTTCATTGACAAGAGCCTAAATAGCAATTTTCTACCTCTTCCAAAATGGAGACTGCTCCTGTTGCAAAAAGAGAAGCAGTCCAGCCAAATGAGAAGACAAAGTGGTGAAAAGACTAGAAGGAATGTGGTAAACCTTTGACTCCTAATGCAGTCTATAGCCAGAGGGAAAGAAAAGAGTACCAAAACCTAACGGTCATACCACAGAAGAGTCTTCCTGCTATGGATGCAAGGTTGTCACAAGACATCACTCCAAAAGGTTAATCTTCATGGACAAGCAAAATATTCTTTTACTTTAATAAACTGTACTTGGGTCAAGTGAATAAAGTGCTGTGAAACAAGGCCACATAAAGAGTTTCTGGTTTAGAACACACTACGACGTCACCAAGTTCAAAGAGCCTAGGAACAAAAAAAAGGGGCTGGACTGACAGCTGATGTGAAAAGGCAAATCAAAAAACTGGGATGTCCTTCAGTGCAGGCAGAGGGCGGGATATGGGAGGGATCTGTAAAGCCCCAAATCCCATTGGGAAGGTGCACAGGGTGTGCTAGCCATTATCTGTCACAATACAATCCTTGCTTTAATTCCACGAGAAGCAGCAACATATTCTTCAAGGTGGTGAGGAATGAGAGGAGGGGCATGTGAGTAGCCCACAAATCCAGTCACAGGATCAGGAAGTTTCAGAAAAAGGAGTGTCCACATCATTCAGTAATGTGTGTTACCGCATGTTTTTTAACAGGGCATCAAACAGGAAAAAAAAAAATCACACCCCCACACTCTTCCCCCTCCCTTCTGTTTGCATCTTTAGTTAAAATACTGAAAATAGGTGTACTTACAGGGAGGTCTGTAAAGGCTATACCTGTGGGGGGAAAAATATTAGAATTAAAAAGACAAAGGATTTTTTCCCTGCTTGCCTACATCCTTAATATGCTACAAAACATTACTGTATTTCAATAAATCCCAGCTCTGACCTGCATTTCACCACCTGACGTATTTAGAAGTAACTCCCCTCCCCTCCCCTGCAAAGTTCTGCATCTGAAGCAAGGTTCAAGCTTTCTGACATGTCTCCCAAAAATTTGATTTTTTTTTTTTAAAAGCAGCTCCTCTTTCCTTTGCTTCTCCCTCTGTTACTATGCAGGAGTTAAGTTTTCAAGACTCATTTTGACTTTAGAAACAGAATTTTAGTGTCACACTGCTTTGGTTTAGGCTATAACTAGTCCTTACCAGCCAGAGAGATTCAGCACTTTGCATGACAGCTGGGGAACAGCCCTGCAACAGGACTGAGCTGCAGCCAGGAGCACCTGAGAATCACTGTGTGAAGAACAGCTGCATCCCCAACTCTGCTGCTACACTTCCAAGTATAAGAAATAGAAAGAAAGTGTATGGTTTCCCTTTTTATTGCCAAAAAGGAGGCAGTTAAGCTGAGGCTGCTGTTGCTTAGGATGGCTAACAGTTTTAGCTAGAGACAGCACTGTTACAGCCAGGCTGCCCCAGGCACAGCTCTGCAACTGACCAGCCTGAAAGGGTAATTTAAACCACTTTGAGGAGTCAACACAGGGGACAAATAAACAGCATTCAAAACAACACAGATCCAAAATCAAATGCTCAGAAAGAAATCCTAAATATTTTACTATATAAAGAGCCAATAAAGTTAAATTAATATCCTGGCAAATAGGCAACATGGTTAAAGGAACATCCTGGCAGTTTGGACGTTGTCTGTTGAGCACCCTCTCTAAAACTCAACCAAAAATTGTGTATACAGGTGATGCTGAATATCTGGATGAGGAAAATGTTCAGTAAGCATTTCTCTCACCTTGTCACTTTGCCCAAATATTGTTCCTCACTCAGACCTTTTTTTTTGCTTTGCAGTTGTTTTGCTCAGCTGGTGAAAGCTTGTTTCTACTCTTATGCCAGAATGAGGACAATCTCCTTGAGCCTGTTGTCCACTCCTGTGTCTCCAGCATAAACTCAGAGCCAAAGGTGGCTGGATGGCTGGAAGCTGCTTCCAGCACATGGAAAAGCATATGGGTTTTGAGTGGACTACAAGGTGGGTGGAAAATTGGCTGGACTGTCAGGATCGAAAGGTTGTGATCAGCAGCTCAAAGTCCAAGAGTTGTCCCTCAGGGACCGATGGCAGGGCCAATACAGTTTAATGTCTTTACTGATGGCCTGGATGATGGGATGCAGTGCACTCTCAGCAGGCTCACAGCTGCCACCACACAGCAGAGTGGACAACAGGCTGGAGGGCACAGTGCTACAGCTGGAGAAATGATCCAGCACAAACCTCCCAGAGCTCAATAAAAGCAACTGCAGAGCCCTGCCACCAGGTTGTAATACCCACAGAAAACAGGACAGGCTGGGTCTGACTGGAGAGAAAGAAGAAAAGGATTCAAGGTCTTGCTGGGCGACAAGGAGAGCGGGAGCCAGTGGTGGGTCTTTGCAGTGAAGGAGATCAATCACATCCTGAGTTGTATTAGTGAGAGCAGAGCTGGGCAACATTAGTAAGAATATAGGGTAAAGGAAGGGAATTTTCCCTTCTCTTCCAACACTTGTGAGTTTACACTGGGGTATGATGGCCACTTTTGGGCTCCCCAATACAAGACACAGTGAGACTAGAGGGAGTCCAGCAGAAGCCAGCAAGACACAGACAGGCTAAGGGAAAAGCCACTGTTTGGTCTTAAAAACATGAGGGCTGGCATTTTTTGCTGCCTACAACTACCTCATGGGAGGGTATAGAGAAGACTTTTCTCAGAGATGCTTGGTGGCAGGAGACAGGAGGCAACAGAGAGCAGCTGTAACATGGGGAATTCTGATTAGAAAAACTGAGTATGAATGTTGGTCAAGCACTGAGTCAGGGGGCCAGGAAAAAAACTTGAGTGATCTCCATTCTTTAAGACAGTAAAAATTTGATGAGTTTCTGAGTAACATGATCTAGCTGGGCCTGCTTTCAGCAGGGTGTTGGATGCATGACCTCCAGGGATCCCTCCAAGTGAAAATTACTCTATGATTCTATAAACAAACTTATTGCATTGCTTTTACAGTAAGACAAACGTACGTTTTGCACCTTTTGTTCAACAACTAAGACCAATAAAATGCTTTATGCCACAGCACTCGATTCATTGCACAAACACATCTGCTTAGAGCTCGTCCTGCATCTCCACTGCTACACACCCGCCTGCAGCAAACTCAACAGCACAGAGTGAAACAATCACAGCTCCAGCTAGGCAGATGAATACTAAACTGCATTCTCTCTCTGCAGCACCTCCAAACCTTGGATCCAATTTGAAACAACAACCTTCATAAATTTAAGGTCATAAGAACTGGACACCTCAAGAGGTCAGGAGGCAAGAGTGAGTGTGCGAAGAGCCTCTCCTCTAAGTCCACAATGTCAACATGATTATCAAAGCAGTGACATAAAGGCATTAAATGAAGGTTCAGTGCTGGAGGACAATGTGATCAACACCTTCACCTGCCATCTTATCAAAGGACTTCCACCTGTCCATGACTAAAACATACTTATACACGTCCCCATGCACACAATATGTTCATGGACCTCCAGGCCCATCTCTACTCTCCACCCAGCAACAACTATCCAATCTGCCTCACAATCAGCCATTTCCCTCACAAGGCACTGCAGAATTCAATTTGCACAGGACAACATGCATTCGGGTGATCAGCCACAGCACTCCACTGCCTGCATGGCAGGATACTCCTCCAGCATCTGTTTAGGTAACCATGATCCAAAGATCCTTAAGCAGTGCTCATGGACTGCAATAAGCACCAACACATTCAGCAGGGTGGGCATCCTAAAGAGCAGACTAGGAAATGTCAGCCTCTCAAACACTTGAGTACTTCTCCAACTTGCTGCTGAGGAGAAGCACCGTGAAATCCACACAGCTCTTGGAAACAGTTATCGTCCAACCAAGCTACTTGGATAAAACTGTTCTTACTGAGAGACAAGGCTGCAGCCAAGTCTGGTATTTTCTATTCATTTTGGAAGTGAATGGGGGTGGTGAGGCACTGGCACCAGTGGTCTGCCCAGAGAAGTTGTGGCTGCTCCACTGCTGGTGCTCAAGGCCAGGCTGGATGGGGCCCTGTGCAACCTGATCTAGTGGAAGGTGTCCCTGCCTGTAGCAGAGCAGTTGGAATGAGATGATCTTTAAGGTCCCTTCCAACCCAGACCATTCCAGGATTGTATGATTTTAAATTTGACTAATCTGAACTGTTGTTTAAAACAACCCAATGCTCTTGCTCGCTGCAAACTTCATTTGAAGTTTTGAGGACAAACCTATTTAAACCTGGGACTGACACCTGTGGATTTCTATGACAACAGATTCCTTCATTATCCATAATGTTTCTTTTAGCCTCCAAACTGGCTGCAGAATGGGTATTTTACTTTACAGGTTAACTTGGCCTTCCCAAGAGCCTGCAGTAGATCTCAAACTACAGGAAGTTTTCGATGCCAAGACTTCAGAGGGTTGCATGCTCTTTTTATAGCCCTGCTGCTCCATTTACCTTGGTCGGCTGTCAAAGTCTGAGATCTGAGACACTCCTACATTAGTCCCTGAGCCAACTCATCCACTTAAACCCAGAGACCTGTAGCAGTCACATTCCCTCCTCATGTCTTGGTCCAAGAGTTTCCGCTTAATAGCTGGAACCCCAACATTTCTTCCTCTTCTCTCGTAATTCAACCTCACCACACTTCTAGCCACATCTCATTATGTTTTTTACTGCCAGGACTCTGCTTAGAACTTGTCAAAAGTGTTTCATCAGCAGCCAGAAGACATTCAAGACATTTTCCAGAACAGAGAATTAAGACTACATACGATGTCAAACAGTTTTCATGTGACGTCTCCAAACAAAGTTCAAGACTTAGCTCCAACCAGAACATCCAGAATTTGTGATGGCCAAGAAAACAGTTCTTATACAGTGCTCCTGATGGATCTGATTAAATGAAAAAGTATGGAGACAATGGAAGACAATAGTTAAGCAACAGAAGAAACTGCAAGAAAAATAAAAGGGGGACGTCTAAATAACAGATGAAAAGGAGAGGACTGAAATGGTGAAGAGAGAAATGGAAAGACAAAGCTACAGTAATTCCATTAAAACCAAGACAAATTCAAACTCTGAAACCCTACTCTCAAGCTAACTAGCCTCATGAAGGGGCTGATTAGTCTCATGAATATTTTTGGTATCTGCAGCAGGATTACACAATGACCTCATCTCCTAAGAGGAGACACAGACAGCTACAGCAGCCTTATGTCAAGGAACATCAAGAAAAAACACAACCAGCTCCTTCTTGGTAAACCTTGGGTTTACAGAACACAGAAGTGAGATTCTCAAGTTAGCACTAAATATCATGGAAAGTACAAGATCTTCACGAAGACGCTTCCATCAGCAAACAAAGTGTTCTAACTTCCAAATAAATAATTGCTTCTGCCTGCTTCTAGTCTTGGTTCTTCTGCTGACACCTGTCTCAGCTCCTCCCTCACATGTGCTTGTCCTGTGCCCACGAGGAGCTGTGTAACAGCCAGGCAAGTGTGATCCCTGGGCAAGGGGCTCCTCTCCTCAGCACTGCACGGGAAGCACTTCCCTTGAACGCTGTGTTTCTTTTTCAGTGACACAGACACTACTGGCCCTTAAACAATAGTCTTCCTGGATGACGTTCTCATTCTGCTTTTGTAAAAAGTTCCTGCAGCTTTTGTGGGGTCACCCAGCAAGGACTGAGATCTGCTGCTCCTTGACACTTCCATCCCTCCTCTCTCAGTACAACCCTTATGCTACCACAGTTCAAAGAGAAGCTGGTACACACCAGACCCTGTTGTGAATGCTCAGCAGAGTCATTTTCTCAGACAGCTCATGTCTTGCACTGGATGTCTGAAGAGCTCAAGAGAACACCCGGGGCACAGCAATGCTGATACCTAATGCTGCCCTCTAAGCACACTGTGACTTAATTCCCTTCCTTTCCTGTTTCTTCCCACTGGCATTGTTCACCGCTGGGGTAGGCTGTTCCCCAAGGAGTCATTCAATGTCAGATTAGAAAAACACAAGCTTTCCATCCAAAAAAAGCCCCATCTTTGAAGGAAAAGGAGCACTAAAATTTAAGAAGGGAAGACTAGATCACTTCACTGCTGTAAAGAACTCTGAATGTACCCTAAACAAAACAAATCTCTGAGCAGGACATGAGGCAAAGGACGAGGGGGTGGCAATGACAAAAGGCAACACAGAAGTTACTGAACTGGGCTCTTTGTTTGGCTTCATCTGCCCAGACACCCAGGCACAACGTGGTCTTGGGAACAGAACGGAGAAGGAGAAAGTGGCAACTTTTCAACTGGCACAGCTTATGCTGGCAGATTCCTGATCATTAAGAAGAAATTAAACTTCAAATTAACAAATTTGCATTCATTAAATAGAAGACCTGACCTCCTCCTGACTCTTATGCTTCCATTGTGGTGAAAAGTAACAGCACTGTCAGGCTGAAAAACAGTGAAGCTGGAAAACGACCCACTCCAACAACAGAAAACATCCAGAGGGGCACAGCACAAACCACTGCAGGGCTTCTGTGTAAATATATGCTAAAAATCAAGGACAGGAACTAAATGGACAGATTTTGTGAAATATTTTTAACTATTTCATCACCTCAGTCACTGTTGTAAGAACCTGTCTGATTCCTAAGCAACAGCTCGTGCTCTACACCATCAGCTGTTCCTTTGCTGCCTCTACCCCTCTTACCATTACTGGACTGACACAGCCTCAACAGCCCCAGTTCTCTTCGCCCTTCCTCCTAGGACAGATGCCCTAATCCCTTTATCATGTAGGCAGCCCTTTGCTGGACTCTCTCCAGCATGGCCATCTCTCTCTAATATCAGGGAGCCCAGTACTTTTCCCAAGAGCTCACCAGAAATTATGCCCTCTCCAGGCACACACACTGCACTCCAATCCCACCCCCTCCTTCAGCCCAGCCAGTAACTCAAACAACTTTGCTCTTTTTAAGTGTTCTGAGCGGATATTCTTCTACCAGCTTCTTCACCTCGAATTGATGCAGTAAGGAGAAGCAAAGGAAAGGAGTGCTTGATCCCCCCTGCCAAACTAAAGGAATCCCAGCACAAAAAGTGAGACGAACTAATAAAAACCTTCTGCATGTCTTATGTGACAAGGAAAAAAAAAAAAAGGGCAAGAATTTATCTGGGATGGACAACATGTCATCCAAGGGAAAGGTATTTCAGGAGAAAATGGCCAAAAGTTTCTATTTAGCCAAATCAGATGTGACAGATGTCTGGAAAACATCTGAGAGATATTCATTTGGGCAAAATTCTGAAGTCCTTAACATTAGGGCAATTACAAAAACAACCACGGAATGAAACAAACTAACAGCCAGTGCTTAAATAAAACTTCTTATCTTGAATTAATGTTTAGCTTTGAGAATGCACAGACCAATGTGTTAAGGCTTTCAGATGGACAAGTCCCTTTAAAAATGAAGACATCAGGACAGTGGTTTTGTAGGTAGTTGAACAACACACTAATTAAACTTCCCGCTTCTTTATGTCCCTGTTGCCCAGCCATTAAACACCTTATCCAAGCTCCCACCTGCTGTGCAGTAGCAGAGGAAAGCAGTAGAACCTGAGGATGCAAAGCTAGTCTACCCAAACAAATCGAGCAGCAGGAAATATTTTTGTCTTGGAGCCAATTTACAACTCCTGACTGCTGCTCAGTGCTCTTTTTCTCTTCCGTTTCTTAAACCTTACTCAGAGGTGTGGGCCAAGAGTTACAACACAAGCAAAGTGTTAAATAGCAGTGAGGGCAGGGCTGGAGCATCCCTCTCCTGAAAACACCTTTCCTTACTTACCTAAACTGTGGCCATTTTTTGTGTAGAAGCAGGTATTGTTGATAAGGTTGACACAGCAGCCAATCACATCTCCAGTGGTGAATGTGGGGCCGTAGGGCTGCCCTGTCCCCGAGGAACAGAAGGAGTGCCCATCGTCACCGTGGTACCCATAAGAATGTTTGTCCCATCCTGCAAAAGATGAGACAAAAGGACAGGACAGCAGTGAAGCCAGTTCAGGAGGATGACATGGAACTACAGCTCTCAGGACACAATCTTCTGTAGGAGATTCAAAATTTGATTCTCATTCCTGATTCATCTCAATATTAATCTTCTATCTCAGTCATAATCTTCATAGCAGTAATTGAAAAGAAACTAATAGTCTTTAATCATAATGCAGTATTTGGGTTTCAAACTCATTTATCCCTTTTAAGAAACAATAAAAAGAATAAGGTATCAAAAGCCATTCTGACAAAGATTTTTGTTTTAAAAATCATTAAACCCCTGTATCTCTCTTACCTTGCCTGAGGTGAAACAAACTCCTTTTTGCAAAACATTTGTGTTTCTCAAAGACACAATCTTTCAGCAAAAGCATTTAACAAAATAATTCTCAGCTAGTTGCAGCTTTGTCTGCAAGTCCTGTCACAGGCATAAGGAATGGATGGAGGCAATTTTTGCATTCTCAAATCCACATTTCCCTTCTAACAGTTGATAAGGATTTCTTTGTCTCTTTTGGGCAACAGCATTTCCCATTCTGCAGGCAGCTTAAGACACAGCCCTCAAATGTCAACAGGTATCTTCTCATCGGAGCAGCCACACGCTCAGGGTTTCTCAGAAAAACACAAAACATTAACTGTCTGCCTAAGGCCCTGTGTTTATTGCACCACACCACAGGAGTGCCAGTGGGAAAGTCAGGGAGTGAAGCAAGACATGCCACGGTCCAAGATTTTGAATCTCAGAGCAAAGTTTTGGAGTGAAAGGCGCGAAGGACTCCAAGCAAATCCTAGTCTAGAAACGGTGAATCATTTCCTGTATTAAATCCCACACATCCACAGGAACAGGCTGAGATGTCACAAGAGTCAGCTCTGTCTTGCCTCGGACCAGCTCCAAACAAGCTGTTGACAGTAGCACCAGTGCTGTTTCAGATCTTCATGAGAGGCAGGGACAACAGCACTGGCAGCACTCTGAGCAGGCACAAAAACTATGCCAAATTGACTTGCCAAAACAAAGGAGGGAGAAAGAGGGGCTCTAGAGTCTGTTGTCAAACTTCCACTGCTATGACTCCTGCCAGTAAAAACATCATTGATATACTGGGTTTTCAACACTGTCGCTCCTTTCCACTACCTTATTTTCTCTGTTGCCATCACCAAATAGATCATTTTAGCCTCCCAAAATCAGACCTGTTACATGAGTGCTGATTCAGAACTTCTCTAATGAAGCTATTGGTAACTTCAGATGATAAATCAATTTATCTCCTAAGCTACTTATAACACAATCCAAACACAAACTTCCAGCTCTTCTGCATACAAAACATTCCTGGCATTACCAAGCATTTAACAAGACTTGTCATCAGTTACATTTAAGCACTGAAGCCCTTACACATCCTGTGAGAAATACAACAGTGTGAGCAACCATGAGGACAATCTCCCAAAACACTTGTGCCAACGCAGACACTGGTGGTCCTGTAGTGTAAGAAAAAAAGGTTTCATTACCTACAGTTCATGACTGATCCTACTGAAAAAGCCTTCCTTCTGCTCCTGTAAGACTTGTGCCTCTCAATATTGGCTCTTGATGCAGAGGTAGTGATGAACTCCAGTGAGAAGTAACTGAATAAAGGCCTTGAGGACAGTGACAAATGTGGTGTGTACTGCAACAGTCCCTGAAAAAAGTTTGTTTTCAGTCTTATTCTCCCCAGAAAACCACTATTATCACCAGTTAAGGAAATCCGCTCACCCAGCACTTTGCTAATGATATACAGAGTTCACTATTTTCAACTCCAATGTCATGTAATACTGAACCTGGACATAACAACAAGGGCTTTAAATCTAGACTGTCAGCCTTATCAAATCACCATGGTCATCTTAAAAAATGAGCCAGAGTTGCTTGAGAGAATTTATTGTACTCACTGTAAACATAAGCTGAGTGGCATTACTTATATGCCTAACATTAGGTTATTTATTAATCAAATAATGTATCCCTGTTTCTAAAATTCAGTCCAGAATAAACATAAGGGCAGTGGTATACAAGTCATTCAGTCAATCTTCAGAAATTTCCTAATAACTTGACTTAAAAATAACAATCAGCACTTCTAGTACTTCTAGGTCAGTTATCTGGGCCTGTTGATTTAAACAGCATATCCCTGTCCAAAGTGTTTGGCATTATCCTGGATTAGCAGCAGAACGGGGAGTAACTCATCACATGTATTTTGAAAACACAGGCTCCAACCTCTCTTCAAACACAAAACACTTGCTGCAAACTTGGGCCTTTGCTGCATCATTAACAATTTGCTATCGCCACCTAGTAATGGGTCCGGGATATTGCAACCTCTCCTCTGACTCCCACGACACTATTCGTGCCTCCAGTGACTCAACAGCTCCTTCCTTCACAAAATCCAGCAGTGCTTTGATAAGAACTACCGAATCAGACTTTCCTGAATGCCTTCCCCACACCTGCATCTGAAAATTTTCTGCACATTTTAACCTCTGTGCCACTTGTACTTTCAGAAGTCACCACTGTGACCCGGACAATATTCACGTGCTCTTAAAAAAGCTGTCCTTATGGGATAGGGGGTCAACCTGGACAAGGATGCTCTTGAAGTAGTGAGACAGCAGAGGCACAGGACACGCACATATCATGCTCTGACTGAACAGTGTTACCCCTTTCCAACCACCACAGCACAGACAGACTGAGCCAGATGGAGCATCTGTTCACTCAGTACTCCTGAAAGGATTTTATTGCCATTAAATTGTTCAATTCTCCATTAAGCACATACAAACACTCCTACCATCCACTGTATCCTGCAACAAGGAGTCTGACAGTGACAATGCAACCAGCATGACAATGTGCTTCCTACTACTTGTATTGGATACCCTGTAGTTCTTGCACTGGAGAAGGTGGCAAACTATGGATTCCATCTCTCCAGAACATACATCATTATACAGACTCTGCAAAATCCCCCACAATCATCCATTTTCCAGGCTGATGACTTCTGGCTTATTTAGCTATTCCCAGCTTTTCTGACCATCATCCTCAACAGCTAGAGCAGCCCATCCTGGGATAGTGAGGTGCAGGCAGCTGCCCCTAAGAAAACCCTGGCAGAACCCATGCATGAACAGTTTCTGACTGGTAACTCATTCCAACAAGGCTGTGGGTTTAAATAATAACCCATTTCAGTCTCTTGGTTATAGCTGATTTCTAGAGCAATGGACCCTTCACACCTACGTGCAGTTGGCCAAGTCTGAAAATTCTCAAATGCAAGCATAGATTCCTCACAAAATTTCAGAAATCTGGACAAAATTGGAGAACGTGCTTTTTCTTATAGAACACAGGTCCAGAGACTCCTGACAGACCATACTCTATAGACTGAAATCAAGTGAGTTAGAGTGGGTGGAGGGTCCAGTTAACACAGCTCTCTCCTTCCTTCCTTCCTTTCCCTTCCCCTTCCCCAGCCTCTCTTCAAAAGCACAAAATCATTTTAAAGAGGGGAGACAGGCAGAGAACAGAAAGGATTTGGCCACCCCGCTCATGGTAGTGGTCAAAGCAGAACCTCAACATCCAGACTCCTAAGATTGTTCTCACTACAGCTCATTTTGAACACAAGAACACTTTGAACACACCAGTATACAATCAGAATCACTCTACAGGTAGGACCTCATCAGCTAGTGAGCAAAAAGAAGTTAAAATTACATCCCTTTGAATTGAACCCTTCGACCCCCAAACTCAAAATACATTTATACATTTACCAACAAGTCACAGAATAGGTCAGACTGTGCAACCAGGAAATGGGAAGAAAGAAAAACAGAAGCCATGAGTAGGGCTTGGAAGGACACTTTTGTGTGTTCAGCACCCAACTGAAGTTCTGTTTGGCCTGCTAACAAGAAAAAGCTGATATGCTGATCTTCTTGGCCGACTCCCTTGATCCCAAAACACAGTGAAAAAAAACGAACAGCAAGTTCCACTGCTGCTGCTGCTCAAAAAACAGGTCAGAATTATGCAATGTCAGACCACGTGGCAGAAAAGACTTGAGTTACTTCAGGACACAGTTACAGGACCTACTGATAAACAGTTGCCCTTAAGCAAGCACCAGAGTTGGATGTACCCCTGTCTATCCTACACCCATTCCTGCTCGAATCCAGCTTTCTAATTCAACATCAGCCTTGCTTCAATGTTTGAATTCTTGGGACAGATCTTGATTTCTGTCCCCGAGATCAGGCTCTTCCTCATAAATCAGCGAGTGGGTTCTGTTGGGCTGGGACACCATTTAGCTCTAAGCACTATGGAAATAACATGGCATTCTACCTTTCTGCTTCAAAATTGTCAGCAACGTACACAGAACTTCTGGTAGGCACTGGGCAAAACTGGCATCAGTTACATCACACACCCAGGAAAACCAAATATGCTGCTCAGCCTTGGAAGCCTGTAGCCTCATGCAGAGGATGGATGGAGAGAAGGTAAGGCAGGATGGAAGTTATCAAGAGCAGTGTTTTCACTATACCTTTTCTGGCCTGATGCTTTGTTCACACAGCATGGAGAAGAAAGCAAAGTGATGACATCCCCCTGTGCATCAAGGTTCAAACATGTCAGACTCGCCCTCGGGGAAGAACAGGGAAGGCAGAACACACAGGGATGTGTACTGAGCTCCCCTGTGATGACATGCCAAAGGACCAACAGGCAAGGCCCAGTGATCATGGAAAATATACTTCTCCGGTAAGTTATAGCCTGGAATATCAGACTCTCCCTGCTCTCTGCTTGTTGAGCTAAAGAGGATGGCAGACAGATGAACTTCATCACTGACACATGGACCATTCCCTGCTCACGCACACTCTGGAGAAGAAACACGTTCATGCAGCTCACTCCATGCATTCAACATAATGGGTGCCTGGTGCAGAAGCTGCTGCAAAGGGCAGGGCCTTGCTCACCACACATTCAGTGGTAACCCACCTGCAACCAGGGAAACCTGAGATATCTGAGGCAGTAAGGAATTCTGAAGTATGCATCTGGCCATATGAAGAGCAGATGGAGGTTCCTCAGAAAAAAACTGAAGATTTGTTAATAGGGTTTCTGTCTGTTGTATCCTGAGTACTGTGAGAGTTTGGAGGCTTATTCTTCAGGACTGACTCCAGAGACTGCTCTAGGCTTTCTGAATTTTACCTGTACCTGCTTTCTCACTCTAGTATTTTGAAACACTTTTCATTTTTCTCCCCTCCCTATTCTCATCCAGTATTTTGCCTGTGGCATTCCTCTTCCCACTCCTCTGGCCAGCAATCCCAGCTTCCCACAGCTGTCCATGCCAGGGCAAGTGGTGTGCAAACACTAGCTGAAAAGGGACACGAACTTGTGTCAACACACTGAAATTAACCAAACAAAATAATTTTAATAAGATTTATTGAATCCAAAGTCCAGCAGAAACAGATGTAGAAACTTTGCTTGTACAGTGCTTAGGGAATGGGATGTAGAGGGTGGAGGCAGCAGCAGAGTCATTGCTGGACCACGTTCCAGTTGGAGGCAGGGCCTTTTCCATACACTGTGCTGTGCAGGCTGCTGTCGCTCAGCCAGCTATGGGTCTTTGGCAGCAGCAGAGTATGATGTCAGTGGAGGGGAAGATATGTCAAACAGAGGCTGAACAGACGGAGTATGGCACGTGGAGAAGTAGGATGTTGCTTCTACAACATCCTGGACTGAGCAGCCTCAGGCAGACAGCAAAAAAGCAACTATGGGGCAAAAGCCACTACCACAGCAGAAGCAGAACCACCTTCTGACTACTCCACCACCTTCTAGTGGATTTGGCACTACAAGTGAATGTGCCTCTGGTGCACAGTAGCCCACAACAGTCAGTGCAGGCCTTTGACCCAGCAAGGGGAAGGCTGAGCAAGACCTGGTGTTCCCACAGCTTCAGAAGCCAAATGCCTGGTCATAAGAAGTCTGCTGCCTCAAGAAGCATCTGGAGTGCTGCAGCATCTCTGCTGTCATTCAGTTTTACAGCATTTATGACAAGTCAGATGAAGTTGCAAAAGCATTAGATGTTTGGGTGAAAGCAAGGGGGCCACTTTGTTTTCCTTTGTTCAACCGTGCTTTAGAATCAAATCAACTCTTAGTGTTGCAATACATCTGTTTCCATACTGAGCCTACAAAAACAGCTGCTTGGTGGCCACAGCAACCTATGTGGGGAATAGGGGAGGCACGGTCCTGGCATGGAACCACTGTCTAGGTACAGTCACAACACCAGCTGCAGGACAGGAATAGGACCAGGGAACAGGATGCTTAACACGTTACAGCATCTTCCTGGCAGAACTTCAAGGGCTTGGACATCTGCCCAGAACATGTCAAGGGTGGAAAAAAAAAAAAAGCCCCTTAAGCCCACTTACCCAGGGACATCAGGATGAGGAAGCCCTAGTTAGTCACATCCCAAACTTTCCTTTCTTGTAACAGCTTCTATTTCTTCTACAAGTGGTAACATGACTTTGAATGCAGTAGAAGGTCAAATTCTGCACTACAGGACCAGTGCAGAATGGTCCTATAAAGTAAGGGTTGGATGGGTTCAGGTCCCATAATTTTCACAGTATTACACTGAATCCTGTACAAGGCCATGGAGCAGTGTCTCACAGCACTGCACACATCCCAGGGAGGGAATGCTGCTCATGGCCTCCCTCTCACCCCAGCTTCCAGCAGATCAAGCAGATTCAGTTTGGCCCTTGCACAGCCACAGCAGATGATCCTAATCAGAGAGGGCAGGACTCTTGGCAGGCCTGGCTGTAGCTTTGGCTCAGAACCTATTCCGTGTTTTTCAATAGAGTACTTGCAACTGTAAAAGAGACAAAGCTCAGACCAAATCCTCATAGTAAGACTTATGTGTGGCAAGAATCCAGAGGAGAGAGAAAAAGAAAAAAGGAATCACAGCATCTCTCCCTCAAATTAACAGAGCGGGAAGAAAAGGACACAGTGACCCAAAGACCAAAAAGACTTCAAGAAAGACAGCTACAAAAGCCTGCAAGAGTTTGGGAGATCCAGCAGAATGCAGGTGCTAACAAGCATTGCCTGATCCACCAGGGAGACTACAAGCAGCAAGAAGCACTGTAAAATTCCCTTTCTAACAATATTGATATGGCAAGGTGATTTTTAGACCAGATCAGCAAGTCCTACCATCTGACAGCTACTGCATGTTAACCAGCCTTCAAAACAACAGCAAACCTCAGTCTACACAATTATATAAAGGGACACTACCCACTGACTCATAAAGAGAAAAAAACAAAACCAGAAGGCTCTGGATGGCTGCAACACAGGCAACACCTTTTTAACAGGAAAGGTCTGTTCCACCAGCCCCAGAGATTTGTTAATGAGTCCATTTCACTACTATTTAGCATGTACCTCACCAAAGAATACATCAACCAAGATAAAAATTCTACTTCCTTGAATGAATAAAGATGGCAGGTCCTCCTAACTTACAAGCTTGATGGGTCCATCTCCTGCCAGAGTCAGAACAGGACCTGCTCTTCCCTATACCAGAGAGGTCAAGATGTGTTACAAGCCATTTACAGCCATGTAAAGCACACACCATGTTAAAGCCCAGCTACAGAACAGGCTGGTTCTATCGACAAAGGCAAAGCTCTCTAGCACGATCAGGTCACCACTGCACTATTATATCCATTATATTCCCTTACAAACCACATTGGAGAGGGTGGAGAACAGAGATGGGGTGCAAAACAATACAGGACAGGGAGAGAAAAAAGTGTCAGGTGAGGAGTTTTGCCATTTATCTATTATATGGAAGGGGTAAAGAACTAATTAAAACCAAAAGCTTATCACCCACACAGGCTCTCAATCTCATCATATCATCAAATAATTCACATGTTCCTTTACAGGTCAACTTTTCAACTTTCAGCTGATGGGCAAGAATGCATTTATAAAACATCAAGGCACCTCCAGCAAAATCTTGCAAGGTAATGGGCAAGAGTCATTTTACAGAGACATGGAGGCAGAGCAGTTCAGTGACTCAGCCAAAAGCCATGTTAGAGTTCACTGTGGAATGCAGGGGGCTTAAGTCCAGCTACTATTAAAAACAATCCCTAAAATGGTGTTTGGTGAGCTAAGAAAATGATGAGCAAAAAAATATTTATCCAACACAAGACCTTAGGGAAAGAGAAGTCTTCCAGAAGAAGCACATCTTATGATGGTAAGCAGTTGCAACAAGGCCTTCTGGATTCCCAGCTGAGGTTCCTTAAATACTTTCCACATCAACTGAAGGGAAGCAACAGTGCTTTCTGAAGGGGATCATACTTATCCATCAGGAGAAACTGCTGCTATCCATCAGTTTGAGTTATAGCGAAATGGAGCTTTGTGTTTACCTTTCACGCAAAAGCCTCCAATAATTGATACAGCCACATTAAATAATTTGTTCTAATCTGAAAAACAAGCGGTGCTGTGATTACAACTCATGCTGACAGCTAAATTGCTGCCTCTAAAGTGCCAGTCAACTCTTAGCTGTCACTAAGATTACCTGGATTGTCCATAATCTATGCTACAGTTGGAGATGCAACCTGTGGCATTGGCGAAGGCCAAATCACAGACCCCACTGTGCAGCGGTGTCTCCACTCAGCTTTGGAAACTCTGCTTTCACATGGCACAAAACCAACACTACCTGCTGGATGACAGCAAGCTCCATGCCAAAACAGGCTCCAGTGTACCCATGGCATACATTTCTGGGAACATGATGCATGAGAAAAGAGAGCAGAACTTCTCCAAGGGGCCTGCCCATCTCTCAAAGAGATGTGGCACAGAAATCAGGACATGGAAAAGCAAAGGACAGCCATAACTCTTGACTAAGAAACACACACCCACAGTGATGCCTGAGCACTTAAAAGCCAGTGGAAAAGACTTTCTTTGATTAATTTTCCAAGGCCAGAGTTACTGCCTTGAAATACTAATTCACGCTTTTCAGCTTGAATGATGTGGCAAAGCACTTTCCCAAATACTCCAGGGTGAAGCGTGGCTACTGAGAGCTCAGCTGGAGCCTCAGTCTGCTTCCTCCATTCAAAGCTGAAGGCTGTGTGGCCAAAGCCAGTCTAACAGAAAAGACAAAAAAAAAAAAAAGAAAAGAAAAGAAAATCAACACTTCCCTTCCCTAAAACTCAACCAAATGGCTGGCAGCACTTTTTCTGGCTGCACACAGGACAGACAATCAATAAAATTCACACAAGCAAACACATGAATTGCAGTCTGTCAGAAAAGGAAAAAGGCAGGATACCTTCACTTTACACAATCCTAATTTTCACATAAATAGCCATAAATAAAACACGAGATTAAATTTAAATCCAATTCTGTGGTTCAGAAGCCTGTTTTGTTACTCTCCAGCTCTGAACACACCTGATAGCATCAGGTCTGACCTCATATGAGGACTTGATCACTCTGGTGTCACCCCTCAGCATGTATCATGCAGTGAACTAACACATCTGTCCAACTCTGCCGTGCCATGGCAGCTCAGCCAGTATCAGCCCTGAGCAGAAGGCTGGAGTTTTAAAACACATCCCACCTAACCAAGCTGTGCCCAGCCCCGTGCACGATAAGCTCCTCAGGGGGGACACACCTAACGCAGAGCACGGCAGTGTGCGGGGACAGAGGCTTTGGCAGCCACCAGGGTAAAGAATGACTGATCTGGATTCAGGTTATACAAACACCCTAACTGAAAATATCAGTTCACATAATTCAATATGTATTTTATATCAAAAGTCATCACAGCCATCCCTGTACACAAATTCAGTTCACAATCTTCCCCTCCCATACCACAAGGCACTCACACACAGACTACATGCAGTTAATTCTTGTAATCACACACCAGTAAGTTTTAACATTGGGTATCTTCAAAATATAGAACTTTTAAATCCAAAGTTTGTCAGAGAGCCCACTAATGACTTGTGAAAAACTGAAGGATGTGAAAGCACGAACTTCCAGGTCTGGGGGCCAAAGATGGGATTTGAATAAATTCACAGCACATGGAACAAACCTGTTTCAATATTCAAGCTGGATTTCCATACAAGTTCAGGCAAACTCAGTACATAAACTGAAAAAACTGACTGAAAAAGGGGAAAACTGATGTGGGACGAGAAGACAACTGAGCAGTTCAATGGAGCTCAGCAGACCTTGACTGGGAGTGGACAGGTCAACCATAAAACCACATGACTCACAAAGATGCACAGAATTAGGTTTTTTTAATAAAAATCGTACAATTTTGAGAACTTTAAAACTTTTAATTAAAAGAATGGGTTTTAAATTTTAAAGTGTGTTTACTGATCTGCAGAGAGTAGAAGCAGAAGGAGAAAACAAGATGAGAGTGAATTCAGTAACGCCAGAGGAACTCAGAGATCACGATTCTTCCACACAGATGCAGCAGGGCAGCCATAGCGCATTCAAAAAATATATATAGAATACATGTACACCTAGAATTGAGGGTGAAGATGAAAAAAGAAACTATGACCTATGCATGCCCAGAATGAACAGAAATTAAGTGTTTCTCAGATTACTTTCCTATGATGACATTTTACATACACTGAACATGAGATTGATTCCATATGGGGAAAAATCTTACACTAAAAACATGTGAAAGCTTAAGTTCAAAGGAAATCCTTTTGTTCCATTACAGGAAGCCCAAATGTCTTATTAATTTCTTTAGTATGTCCTTCATTTTGATTTAAAGAAAAATTAAAAAAAATAAAACCTATTTTGAAAATAGCAGATGGTGCAGCACAGTAAGAGCAGATTCAAGAATGAAACAACTTCCTCCACTAGTACTCTTTTTTCAAATGGGGCTGTGTAACCCTTTATTACTTAGCCTTGTCCTGTGGACTGAGTAGTTATCAGTGGCTGGAGTGCACTAATTGTGCTCCTGGAGTGCATCTTTCAGTCTAACTTGGAAGAAATAAAGGTAGCACAACTGAAGATTTAAATAAAAGTATGGCCAGTGGTGACAAACAGGAGATTCACTTACATAAACTCCACCTCCACAATAAGAGACTTGCAGTCAAATTCAAAAGGTTCTGACTTAAAAAAGGTCAGAATTTTTAAATCAGTTATTAAATAATTTTCTTGGCAGTGTGTGTTTAGAATCCACCACCATTTTAAGTGCCACAATAAACTTCACCCATCCAGATGAGCTCTCGAGTGGTGAGGAATTCCTCTAAAAATCCATTCTGCACAAAGAGATTCACCAATTCCAGAGCTGAACCATCACACTGACCCACTTTGCTCTCATTTCTTCCACTGTGCAGCATTAACCTGCCACTTCTAAACCTACTGATAATCTCTTAGGATGCTGAAGGCAGGTACAAATTATGTTTTCAGGTCAAACATGGTTAAGTCACCAACAAGGCTCCACGTTAAGTTTCTGGAGCAGTTCTCAGGGTTTGTCCCCTCGGTTTCCAGTGAAGCTTAGATTTTTGGTGTTGCTAACTGCTCCCAAGTTACCTTCCATTTAACAATAGGACACTTTCCTAGATGTTCCAGTGCATCTCGCTCAAAATCCATCTGTAGGGTTTGCTAAGCCTGGGAGGGCAGAGGTGGAGAATCACATCCCTCCTCCTGCCACCACTGCAGGTCAGAGGCCCTCTCTGCCATGATCTTTCACATCCCTCTGGATTTTGGCATGAGTAACAGCATCTCTCTTGATTTACTGTGAATGAACTGCTGGCCTCTACCTCAGACCACACTGGACTCCCCTACAATACATTCACTTTGCAGGAAATCCCTGTCCTTTGGTTTCAGGTGCCTTCTTCCATTACTGCTGAGACAATTTCTGCCCATGCTCTCATCCCATCCTTCTCTTGGATGTTCATAACCATGCCATGAACATCACAGGCTCCTTAACAGGTCACCAGCAAAAAACCACACACAGCCAAAAGGCATTTGGCCTGGAAATTTCCACAGCCCAGGTATTGCCACTACCAACACACAGCCCTTCTGGTAATAGCAAATGACCCTTCTGAGCTCAGTAGCTTCACAAACTTCCAGTCCCTTGATTATTTGAACTATAAAATATTGGGCAGGTAACAGCAAAACAAGCATATGCTTTCACTGACATTTGTTTTCAAGGTTTTACTATGTGACTGAATGAAACAAAGCTCCCTGCAAAAAACAATCCAATCAAATCTGTGTATCATCTGACTCATCACCACAATAAGAGACGTTCAATCATCATCATCAGAGATAAATAAAAGTTTAGGCAGACACAGCTAGCCAAGTTACCTCCAGCCCAACATGACCTGGAAAGATGATCCTTGGTAAAAATGTCTCCATGACCAGGATAATTGTTAACTGGAGGGAATGCTCAGTCTTTACCTAAGGCTTTCAGCACAAATCTTACATGAGCGTAGTATCTATCAAAAGTAATCTCGGCCCACTGTGTCCTGGTTTCAGCTCTCCTAAGAGTGTTACCCTGTTACCCAGACTTTTCCAGAAAATAAAGGTTCACAAAGGAGCTGTTTCAACCTGCACTACCCATGTGATGAACCAGGCAAGTGGACAGATCTAAGCTATTAACAACCCCAAAATCACAGTGCCCCCCACCCATTATTATTAACCCAATTACATGACCCAGTTCACATGCAGCCCCACAAACTGGTTTGATAGGATAAATTAGAGGGTACCAGAAGCATAAGCAAGTTTGTGGAAAGGAACTGGCACAGCCAGCTGAAGGACTCACTGCATGTGTAACTAACACCTGGAGGTGTTTCTGTAACTACTTATTTTTTATTAAAGGAAAAAAAAGAATCAATTTTAACCCTATGTTTTCCTTAACCTGATATACAAAAATTAATTGCCACGGTCTGCAATTTATGCAAGTACTAAACAAGTGATTTATCTCCTTGCCAACATGAGGATTTGGGTACTATTCAATCTGGGTTATACTTACTGGACAAATAAAATAAAATTCCTGACAAGTCAAATCTCCTCCTGGATAGCAGGGGAAAGATTTAAACATGGAGTGGCAAGAAGAAATGGGTTATACACCAACTTTTCATTAAAGAACTCCAGTAGGACATGACATGGATGGTACTGCCATTACTAGTCTAGCAGAAGTAATGTTAACAGATCCCAATTATCATAAAAAGTATTAAATGATGGATCAAGTATACACGTAAAACAGTAAAACCAAGTACTCAGACTCCTTCTAAGAAATCACAAGACTTCCTTCAGCCATTCTTGAATAATTTCAGAGGTTTAACTGGAAACCTCAGTGGTCACAAGTCCTCCATGAAGAGCCACAGCAACACTAAACACAAAACCAGGGTCAAGAGGGAGGCAAATTGAAGGTTTACAGGCTTTTTTTCAGCATTAAGCCTTCCTTATACACAACAGCAGAGGGGAGAAAGAGAATTCACTTTTTTTCCATGGTGCTCCAACACACTGAACAGGCATTACCCGTGAGGAACTTTACCTCAACCTGACATCTGCTCGCTCAGCTTTGACACGTGAAATCTACACTGCCAGCAGTTTGCACTGTCACTGCTTTCTCATCCTTCTTTCCACCCACCTGCCCTCCTAACGTGCCAACAAGTTGCAATAAAGACAGATCACATAATTAAAACTACAGCTGAACTAAAAGCAAAACTTTGATTTGCTCTATTTCCTCAGTACAGCAGACAGAGCAGAAGAGAAGCTCCATCTGAGATGCACTGATGAGAGGGGCAAGGAAATGTGAACACCACGGTCTAAGACTACTGTGGCACCATATGGAAATCCCATGTGCCATTTTGGACAAATATTTTTAAGAATAGTTCTGAAAGAACTTTGCAGCAGGCCAAATACATCCTTTAGGTACTTTAAGACACAGCTTCATCAACTGCATAAATAAACAAACAATAGAAATTACTTCTGAAGACAGAAAATCAGACTCTGTCCAAATTGTTGATGTAGCCAGGAGGCTCTGAAAGCAGACTGAATCACTAATTGCTTGCCACATATTGTTCATATATTTAATCCCGTATTTCAGGGCTTCTGTTGATTGCTCTGGAAGCCAAGGGCCTTTTTTCCCACCCATCTAGCTTCTTTCCCTCCTCCCCTCTCTGCTTAAGCCTTAGGAATTGTGAAAGCTTGGCAAGGATTTCCCTTTGCCCTTGTTTGCAAGATGGGATAAGAGTCACTTTACTGGACTTGCTCTGAATTTTAATGCTTTCTTTTACTGTAAGAAGTAAGATACTGGTGCTTGTGAATCATCCAGCAGTTCAGAAAAGCTCTAAAAGAGTTGTCACAAATCAAGAAAACATGACAAACAGGGACAGGGCGAAAAGCCAGGGATGTTTGATCTGGAGACATCACAAAGCAATGATAGAGGTTTTCATGTATACAGGAACAAAGAGGAAAGTAATTATTCTCCACCTCCATGTGATCCAACAGTAATGGACTTAGGCTACATGGGATATTCAACTTAAGTCATCAGGAAAAGTTTCCAATACAAGGACAGCGTTGGAAGAAGTTGCCAGAAAAATAATGAAAGACTGGTTTAGACACACACCTGTCAGGCAGGACTGATGCATAACTGAATCTGCTTCAGATCAGATGATTTGGTGAGGCCTCATCTTCTGTAATTATTACATTTACCACTTGGATTAAGTCCTTTCGCGCAGGTCCTTCACTTGTCAGTGGAGTCACAGAAAGTGACAACCCAAAGTATAAGTTGAAAACTTCTTTAAACACCTTTGAAATAGAAAGATTCCCTGGCAATCACAGAAAACAAAAGAAAGGGGGGAAAAAAAGGAAAGTAAAAAAATCACACCAAAACCAAACCAAAATTGGCTAGAAGGAACATCCAGAGGTCTTTAGCCAAACTTCTCACTTCTGGCAGGTTTAACTTCAGTTAGATCAGGTTGCCAAGAGCCTTGTCCAATTGAAGTTTGAAAATCTGAGGATAGAGCCTCTGCAGAAACTCATTCCCCCAACTCTGATGAGGAATAATATCTTCCCTGGAGAATTTTATTTGTGCAGGGCCAGGAGCTGGACTCCATGATCCTTGCATGTCCTTTCCAGCTGGGGATATTTTATGATACACCTATCCAGCCTCCCTTCTCTGGTTGTTCCCAGAGGGGAGAACAACTGCCTGAAACACCCTTGTGAACTCTGCTAGGGAAGAAACAAGTAACTTTTTCCTCTCAAAGTAAGGAATAGATAGACAGAATACCCAATAGCCTTCCCTGCTTGTACCTGCTCTGAGAGCATGCAAGATCAGCTGAGAAAAAATAAAGTCCTATCTATAAATGTCAACAGAAACCTATCAGAAAGGGGAGAATACAAAGGAAATGAAGGGATCTCCAAACAAAGCTAAAATGGAAAACCCAGTCTACGTGGTGGTTTATGGAGCAGGAGGGATGGCTTTCACAGAGGAGGGGAGCATGGGGGGGGGTCTTAATTCCCAGGGTTCATTTTTATTTTATCTCCACGTCTACAGAAGCAGGTCACTCACAAGGACCCTTTGCTGAGCAGTGACACGGGACAGCTGGAGAAACCACTTCTGGTTCTGCTGACCCGGCTTAAGGCACTACAGTCCCAGAAAGCCAAACCCCAACAGGGGGCAGGTTTCTGTGCACTCAATTCTCCTGGCTTATCTGGCTGCACACTAATTCAAAACTATAAAACATTCTTGAGTTTGAAAGCTTGTCCTTTAACAGAGAGTTTGAAACAGGCAGATAGTAAATAAACCAAGCACTCTCTTTTTGTTTGACAAGTAAGCTGAAAAGACAATCAAGGTTTCTGAAAGGCAAAGAATGGTGAGTGAAAGCTGGCACTCCCTTCAGCATGTGCAATGCTGCATAGCAGGGCAAGTCAGTTATTAACCAGAGGGTGTTTAAAGTCTCTAAAAGAGATTGGTCAGATCCTCCCTAGGCTGGGTAAAAAACTGAAGCAGGGTATGCCTAAGGGTGTGGTTTCACAACATTTTAGGCTGAGTTAAGACCTTGTTGCTACCACAGAGAATCATCCCTCCTTCCCTCTGTGACTGGCTGTATGTTCCTGCTGGGTTACCCTCAAAGAGCTTGAACAAATGAAATGTTATTTCTCAACAGCATAAAGGACCTGAACCAATGCAGAACATCACATGCACGGGAGAATCATCTCCAGTGTGTACAACTCATCCATATTAACAAAAGGACACTTATTTTCTCTGTTTTATGAAGGTTAGGAAACTATACCAAACCACCACCACAATTTCAGCTGGGCTCAGAAAAACTTACTGAACTGAGTGTTAAATAATTAAAAAAAAAAAAAAAAGACATTGAGATGTTACATGGATGATGCAAAGGTAAGAGCATTGCCCCATGAGTTAAGGAACCACCCTGTCACAACCCCAACACAGCAGAAAATCAGGCAGGTTCCTGTCTGGCCTGAAAGCTGACCTGGCCAAGGAGGGGACAAATGCCAGAGCCCAAGGCTCTGTACCAGGGAAGATGGACTGTGCAGATGGGGCGGGGGGGAGGGAAAGGTCAGGTTGCTCTCCTTTGATGAGACTGAGTTAGATCAGTTCAGCTGCAACTTGTAATTTCATCCTCAAATACCAAATTGCTGAGTACCTGTGAAAAAGTTTTACGTGGGGAAAGAAGTGAGCAGACATTTCTATAAAAGCCACTAGTTTAAAGCAGAATGTTTATTAGTAAGTGCTCTTTTTCTTAAAAAAAAAAAGTCATCAAGATATGTCAGGCTCACAGAAGTCAGCACTTCAACAAAAATCCCACGATCATTTGAGACCTGCTGACTGAATTTCAAAGCACAGCCCACAGAAACCCTGAGTCAAACACAGACAAGAAACTCTCCAATGAAAAGCAAAAATACAGACTTCAAAGCAGTCTGTATTCCCAACACAGAGAGAGAGGGTTTAAGGGAATGCTCAGGCTACTCCAGCCACCCTTGTAACCTTCACAGAAAGCTCAGCACTAACCCCCATCAGCACCCGCTGGGCTGAAGCCAAAATAAATTCGGCATAAAACACAAATGCCCTGACCTGGAACTCAATATGGCCAAAGCGTTTGTCTCAGGGGGAGCAAAAGCAGTTTGAGACAGAACCCAGCAGCAAGACTGCTGTTCGAATTAGGACTGCCAGGGTGCCACACACTGGGAACTAGAAAGAGACGAACTTTGGCTCCTGTGCCAGCCTCTGGGCTCCCACACCACCACTTTCAGCGGTTACATACTGCCCTGGCACCACACGGGGTGAAAGTCAACCCGTCACAGCAGAAGTGACTTAGAAAGAGTCTGAGGAGACAAACCTGGCAGGGTTTCAGGTCACAAAAAGTTAAAATTACACTTTGACATGAAGCCAAGTCAAGGCTCCGCAGTCTGTCACTTCTTTGTAAGCTCTCACTTACTCTGCGCTGTGAAGGACCTGATAACAGTTAAGCCTGGAAACGTGTTTCTCACTTAGTTACATGAACAACTTACTAAAACAAAAAAATAAATCAGATTCATTCTCCAAAAGCCAGGAATATAATTATTGAGCTGTAATACAGAGCCATGCAGTTAATTTTACACAGTTGATGGGAGACTGACCTAACTAGGACTGCACAATGACTCTTGGCAGCATAATCTGCATGTGACCAAACAAACAACAGGTTCATAGGATCAAATTTGTACAATTCATTGCTAAATAAGCACTATCTCAAGTCTCAAGTTCACTTAATGCTTTATTTCACTGAAGGAATTCCATGTTCACCACATGCACTCTAGAAATAACAGTGGTGTACTGGCACTCTGACTCAAACTGGCCACAAAATACTGTCCCATGTAACTCCTGGGCATTAAAGCCATTTATCAGAGGTGGTTTGGCTAATTTTCAGTCTCCAGAGGAAAAACAAAGGAAGAAAATTACATTGGCTGTTCAATTTCAGGACAGCACACCTAAGACATTCAGGACATCCCATCTCAGGTTAGTACTCAACTGTGTTGTACGTGTTTCTGTGTTATAACCCCAGGAGAATCCCAGGTTAAGGATAACCCAACCACCCATCTACAGGCCAAGGCTACAAGACCATCCCACCCATCTTTCCATTACACATACCAGAGAGCCATTTCTTGAACAGAACATGGTCCCTTAATAGCCAAACAACTTTTCCAAGCAGCCAAGCACCTCAACCATGGGAGGAGATGATGGGTCTAGACTTATGCTTTGTCTTGTACATGGCACACATCCCACTTGGATCAGGAGGGGAGAGGAAATGCAGAGAGAGTAGGACTGAAAACAGACTTCACCGTCTGACATTCCCAACTGCTTTGCAACCAGCTACCACTTAGAAAACTGGCAGTGTCCTGCCTTCCTCCTTCCCTGGTCTAATTCCAAGTGGATAAAGACCTGTGACCTTAATTCTTTAAAACACATGTGCCACTGAAACCATTTTCCCCAAGACAGTTATCATATCTTTCTTTTGGTAGGACATCACAAAACATTCTCCTTTGGAGATACCAAGATGCATAATAAGGGCTGAACATGGATTTCAGCTTTAGAAGAGCTCCATCAGAAGTAACACCCAAGGCCAAAAAAAAGCCCCCACCACTGGGAACCAGGTGTCATTCAATCAAGCACAAACTTCCAGTTTCAAATGCAGCTGAAAGGATTCCTGTTACAGAAGTCATTATGTCAATACATGTCTAGAAATTATAATTTTACACAATGAATTGGACGTTGTTAAAGAAAGATTACTGATTGTTCATTTTTAAAAAGAAGCTACTTAACCAACTTAGAGGCTAACCTAAACCACACATTTCAAACAACAGCAGCAACATTGACTGGAAATACCACTCTATCACATTTTTCTAGTTTTGCAGTGGGAACAGGGAAAGAAGAGAAACAATACAACAGGCCAATTTTCCTGTCATTTTCAGATTCTTTCATGTAAATTTGTCAAGTGGAATATACAGATTAAATGCGAAATTATTTTCCTACTTACTTTTCAGATGCAAAGATGAGTTTGCCTGTCTGAACACTTGTCATCTTACCCATTACTGATTAGTTTAGTATTAACTTCTATTATCTGCTAAAACCATCATGGCTGCATTGACAATACCAGTAACTCGGTTTAGGATAACACTCAATAGCTTGAAACTTCCAGACCTAAGACAATTACAGTCATGTCATTTTATTAATAGAAACACACATTCACTAATTCATACATCTAAAGTAAAATCTTTACTTCAAATGAACATTTAACACAGACTGTACGCCAAAACAAACCTTAACAGTGACTTACCAGGAAGCCTGTTCATGTTGACCCCTTGAGCAGAAAGGCCTATTCCCATGTACCTTCAAAAAAACCAAACAAAATATCAGTCAAGCACTGAACGGCCAAGGCACAAGATTTCCAGCAGCAGAAATCTAGCACTAAAATAAACCCAACCCACACACAAATTATTTGAGAATGACAAAATCACTAAAGATTTTCCATTACTCAAGTCTTTATTGAATCCAAGACATAATGTCAGTCTCATTTAGTAACTGACAGCTTACTGACTACAGTTGCTCTTTAGCTCTTAATTGGTAGGAAAAGGACTGGAAAACAATCAGCAATTTAATTTCTGTCTTGATATTTGTGAGGGGTTTTTACCCATATATCAGAAAAAAAATCTATTTATATAGATGATTAACAAGACAGTAAAAAAACACATAAGGGCAGATATATGATAACAGATGCCTGTCCAGCCTGATGAATTGTCTTCAGAAATAACTGGCAGTGGAAGCACAGGACAGAGCAAACAGTTGTACTTTCCAAAAACACTCTTTCATTGTTCAGCATATATCTTACACAATTTCCTATGCAATAGGTGGTCTTTTTGTATTTAACACCCTCTCAGATTTTTATCCACTAATCTGGCCACTTTCTGAATATTTGTAAGCTCTTTGAAAAGCCAACATTCTGCAGCTCCCCCCCTGGAACTCCTGCTCAAGCTAGTTTCACTTGGTACTTGCATTTTTAGAATTAGAAGGGAGAGGAAAAGCACTACCCTCTCAAATTTCTCAAGGATTTTGAAGTCCTCATTCATACCCCATTCCCTAAAGGTCTCTTCTCAAGGTTAACTAATCACAGTCTACTCAATTGCTCTTATAGAAGCTCATCTCTGCCTCTTAATGCTCCTGCTACACTCCCAGCTCTGTAACTTCCTTGGGAAGCAGGGGGTAACCAGAACCACCAGCATCACTCACAAAACAAAACCACAGTGATTACTACAGACAACAGTGTAACAGGGTTGTCTGTTTTCATTTCTCTTCCTCCCCCTCCTCATCTCCATTATTTCCATTTATTTTTTGACTGCAGACAAGAATTGAGCTGATTTTTTCATGGAACTGGGACACAACATGTCCCTGCACTATAAGAGGCAGTTCAGAGATCATTTTTTCTGTCAAGTTTGGACTTGTTTCTTCTGCCCCGTGAGAATCACTTTACACTCATCCAGCAGGACAGTAAAGCATAGCCAGCCTTCGCAAAGTCTCCTCTTCCTCACTGCAATCCCTGCGCACATACTCATTTTGTGGCCTCCGTTTCTGTTAATTTGAATGGTCTGTTATTCTCTTAATATCCCCTGGAATCACAGCTGCCCTGCTCAGTTTGTTTTCAACACAATTCCGTATTTTTACGTTACTGAGCTTTGAAATGAACAGTCACTGGTGGGCCCTTGTTCATGAAAAGGTATAAATCCATACAGGCTACAGCCAGAGTCCTGCTCTTCTTTCACTGTATCAGTTTTCTTCCTGCAGCTTCCTCAGCCATCTACTCCATAAAACATTAATCACATCTGAAAATATTATTTCAGAATTTGATCCCAAAATTACCTTTCTTCAGGTTATGGTGGGTTAAGTCCCTTGCAGAAACTGTCCCCTACCCTTGACTTCCCCATCTCAGTCACTGTCACCACCATATGGAAATGGTAATAACTGATTTTTTTCATGTTTACACACAAGTTTGACTCTAGAGATCTGCAAGTTTATCAAATCTCAGCCTATGGCCTCTTTAATAGCACAAAATAGAATTGTTTTGGTAGAAAAATATCTTTCAGATTATCTAGTCCAACCATGGATGTAAGACTGCCAATCCCATCACTTAATCCTGTGCCCAAGTGCCACAGCTACTCATCTTTTCCATCCCTCCAGGGATGATGACTCCACCCCTTCCCTGGGCAGCCTGTTCCAGTGCTTGACAACCCTTTTCATGAAGAAATTATTCCTAATATCCAACCTAAACCTCCCTTGGCACAACTTCTGGCTGTTTCTTCCTGTCCTGTAGCTTATTACCTGGGAGAAGAGACCATCTTCGCAAACACGGCCAACTTTATCTTTCTTGTACACTCCCCATCTTGGCAGTGTGACCTTCTGGATTTCAAGATCCTTGAAACCCAGTTTTACAGCACTTTAAAATAAGTCAATCCCTGCTTTTAAAAACATGCTCTACTTCCGAAGTGCACCAGCTCCCCGAGGATCCAGAACCTTCCTCCTCATACCACCTGAGAGCAAACAGGCAGAAAACCCTTGGCAAGGTATCAGCCACGCTGAGAAAAGACAGAACTTCCTTAGGCACACACATACACCACAAGCCCTGTCTGATCAGACCTGCTGAACCCAGCTTCCCTCCCAGTGGTCAAGGAGATGAGATCATCCAGGAAAGATTGGTTCCTGATCTACAGCACAACCCTGAAGCTCGTGCTCACTTGAAGAGAAGCAGTAAGAAAGATTCTGCTCTGATACAGAGATCTCAGGGATGGAAGAGACTATGGGAGAAAGCACCATGTGATCTCATTCCTTTGAATTCCTTGGAAAAAACATAAAAAGATACACATCTCTAATCAAGACTTTTTAAGGGTCACACTCCAGTCAATGGCTCTTCTTTAGAACTCTTGAATAAAGGTCAGATAACCCCAATGATCTGTTTGCTGTGTTTTATGGATAAGTAAGACTGTTGTTGTATTAATCCTTCAACAGGAACCAGATTATCATTCAAAACCAAAGACTGGCATGTGTTTTGTTGGCAAATTACATTGTTGCTCTATCACCTCTTACTTGAGAAGGATAATCCTTCAGAAGCAAAAGACTGGCAATTGTGACCCTCTAAACATTCCTACCTTTTCAGAACCCTTCATAAAAAGCTCTCCTCATTATCTCTTTGTTTGACAAGACTCTCCACTTGCTTCCCATCCCTGAAGTTTTGGGAGGTAAAATTACTCCTTGAACATTTCAGACATTTTTACAGCACTCCTCAAAGGACACCAAACATGAGTGGTTGTATTCAGTGCTGCAGAGCAACTTCTAAACACACATTTCTTGTAAACACTTTTTGCTCTGATCAGAGCACGAGTCAGAAGTTACAGCCTTCCTCATGAGCTCCCTTGACTCATGAGAGTCTCTCCAAAGCAGTTGTTTATGGCATCTAAAAATTCAGCCTCACACAGACACGTGACATACATCTATAATAAACTGAATTTTGGGGACGTGTTTACAGCCTTCCAGGCACAATATGGAAGAGCTCCAGCTCTTCCTTGCCATATTCTTAGCACACTGGTAGGTGAGAGCTCTCGTTAGCATTCAGCTCCCTTATTCCTACTGAGCCTGGAACCCTCTGCTGCCACAGAGTTTTCCTTACTACATGCTGAGTTTTGCCATGGTTTTTTTCAGTTACATGTGGGAACAGCTGGGATGCCAATCCACAGCCAGAACTGCATTCCAGGTCTATGCTGCTTCAGAGAGCAGTGAAAAGCGCCACCTCTTCCAACTGTTCAAGCCTCAGGGGAGCTGTGGTTCAAAGTACCAAATTGCCAGAACACAACATCAAGGCACCATCCAAGCCTGGTGCTGTTACACCACAGTGCTTGGTCCTGGCACTGGCAGGTCTGAAAACACTCAGCAAAGACCTGCCAAGTTGCAAATCACTCAGTCTCCCTGGAAGAACCATCCCCACCAACTTCCCCTGGCCACATCAGCAAGCTCAAGACCTCCCGGATTTGTTGGCTGTGCCAAATTTTGCTCAGCGAGCGGGACATGCCCCTTGGCATGGGGAACGTTTCTTATGTCCTGATCTCTTTGGCTCAGCTGAAGGTGAAACACCACAGAACTGCGGCCGCTTTGGCATGTGGTGGTGTCAGATTCCTTCCTTTCAGTACCAGGCAGCACAGCCCCGCTGGCAGCAGGCCAGGGGCCAGCTCGGTATCTCCTTATTGCCTGAGGGTGCCTGTCTGCTCCTCTGCCTCTGCACTGACAGCAGCACACCCGTAACTCAACAGACAGGACACCTCTGCACAACCCCGGCTCAGCCTCACCGAAATCACAGCTGCCAACACTTCTGTCCCCATCCCTTGCTGGGTCCCTGCACTGTACTGCACCATAAGGGTGGCCATGCCAAGGAAACTATTGGAAATTAGAGGAAATAACCTAATTGTCGAGCTGGGACAAAATAGGTCATCTCCCACTTTAGCTTATCCTGCTTAACTTTGTTATTTTCTACGCAGATTCATCCTCCCTTTTTTGTGTACAGCAGGAAATCCCACACACATAACCAAGGGCAACACTCATAAATAGTACCATTCCATTTTGAGACAACATAGCTTTAAACTAGGGCTAGAAGCTTGTATTTTTATAAAAAGCAAGTACTACAACTTGACAAATTCTAAATTTAAGATTACACTTTAACCTACATTCACAACACCATGGAACTGTGTCACTAAAAAAGAAAAAAAAGAAAAAAGAAAGAACATGACCACAAGCCTTCCTGGTTTGCAATTTCTTTTGCTTTTCAACTTATGCTCCCATTTAAAGCTCAAGACAAACTTTAAAAATAAGACCATAATGGCTATAGAACTGTACACAGGATTTGCAGAGAACCAAAAATGAAAAAAAGACTCTCACTATGCTGGGTTTCGGCTCCACAGCCCACAGCTTAATTCCAGAACTCCAAACTGTCACAGACTTGGCTGCTGGTTATTGTTTTAGAGAAAGTGCTACTTCGCTGTTCCCATCTACTACCAATTTATGTATCTAAAGTAATGGATGCAATCAGTTTTGAGATCTACAAAGCCTCAGACTAAAAATCACTCTGTTCTCCTGAAAACTGGGAGGAAAAAAAATTCATCTTCAACTCCCCCACCCCTAAAAGCACCAGCTGCTTTTTGAATTTCTTGGAGCAGAACAGCTTCTCACTTCCTCTATTCCAAATGCTCCAAACCAGTTTTGTGTATGCAACAATTCAAAACTAGTTAAACAGTATTTATGGGCATCATCAACAACAAACTGTTGCCTGTTTTTTTTGGTTTTTTTTTTTAAATTAATCAATTATGATATTCAGTATTATTCAACATAAATCCCTATAGTCTGCCTGCCTGTATCACTCCTGGTTTTGGACCATAATGGTGTGGACAGACTCCCTATCATGTAACAATTAATTGGGGCCCCTTTTTGAGAGACTCAAAGATTCTTTTAAAAAAATGATGCACAGAGATGTTAGCAAACACTTTCAAACAGGAAAATAAAAATAATCTTTTAGGGTTTGGGGTAATGATACATTTATATCCATCATCCATCATAGGTAGTGATGGATGTATATAAAGATATATACCTTGACTAAAGCCAGGCAAGACGACCTCCTAAAACCATCTTCTCAGCAGTGAACACTGAATACTTGGAACTGCCCCCCACACTCGATCTGAAGCTTCAAAAATGCTGCATCAGTAGATCAATTCCAAATGGAGCAGCCTGACAAAAATAAACCCAGACACATGCTAGTGATTCAGTCAGAACAGTCCTGTTCCCTCTTACCAGCAGCCCAGGCAGTTACCATAGCACCAAATTCTTCCAGACTTCTACTGCACCTCAGCCCTGCCCAGTCAACACTGGCTGTTTTTGAAAATTTGACTGAATCAGCCACACTTACCACAAGCCACAACATCAGCTCTTGCCTCTTGTACCCATGCCCTGGCTCTCCTTGGCCACAGCAGAAGAAAGAAGGATCTTGGTGGCAATCCCTCATTCCAAAGGTGCTGGCTGCTCCACACACAACCAGCAGGATTGCCAGGATTTGTCCCCCTAGGTGATACAGCAGCATGACCACCGTAAGGTTAAGCTCAAAAGGCCAAAGCCTTTTGGTTCCCTTCCCCAGCTCACAAGTACCTCAGCAGTAAACACCAACATGCAGCTGCTCCAGCACAGTCACACCTGAACAGGACAGCATTCACTTCAGGCTCCTAAGACAGCTTGTGTGGTGGATTCTGAAGAGCAGATGTTCTCAAGGCTGCATTTTAAATCTGTATATTTTTTAAAAATACATATTTTTTGTTTCTTTCAATAAAAGACCTTCCTTGGAAAAGAGATGGAAAGACAAAATGATGACTGTCCTTCTAAATTAAGTTTTAACTCTTAAAGGTAGAAAAGATCTCAAATGCACTGACTCAGTGTGGAAGAATTATATATTGCCACTGGGCAGAAATTATCTGAAAAATAATGAGAAAAGTTATTTCACAGGAGTGACAGTATTTGACTGACCTAAACTGAATCAAAGAGATCTCTCAAAAGGGGCTGTTCTAAGCATTGCAGTCACATGAGCAGAGGAGCCACTGATGGCTGAGCTTAGCTTGTCCCAAAAGGGGAATCCACCCATGTGAGAAGCCGTTCTTTGAGTCAAAAGATGTTTCTCCAGAGCAAACATGATACCCAGAGAGCCTGCCAAAAACTCAACGTAAGAAAAGTTCTCTGCCTAGTCTAAAGCTACTTTGTGTGAGCAACCCACAAAAATCCTTGTGTGAGTTCACAAAAACTTAAGAACAGACCTGCCCTTTGACAACAAGTACCGAAGGCTGAAATTCCAGCATTTGCATCTATTTGGCTTTACCAGGGCAGGAATGAAGAACTGCTTGGGTAGAACAGAGGAGAACACAGCAACAGAACTCATGTATACCTGTATTATGTATTATTCAGTTTTAAGAATTCCAGGAGCAAAGAACACCTCCCTGGAAAGCACACAGCACTTGGGAGGCATTGCTATATGCCAAATAAAGGCAGGGCAGAAGGAGGAAGAAAGCAGTAAGTCCAGGGTCCTCACTGGACCAGGGCAGTATACTTTAAACAAAAGGAAGCATTTCTTTACTCAAATAGCTGCAAGAGTTTCTCCAATCAACTCACAGAGTACTCATCTCAGACACTAGTTCTGACAATCAGCAGGGCAGATTTATTAAGGCTCTGCCAGGAAAAGAACAATAGTGTGGCCCCCTGTATTTACTGCTCAACCTGTTGAAAGGTACCGTGTTCAAACCAGTAAAACAATCCATGTCTTTCTTCTTTCAGATGGCTGCGAGGTTTATCTAGATGGCAGAGAAGACTGACCCCATCTGAAAGTTGGGGAAAAAAAAATACACTGGTTTAGCACTGGTTGGGTAATGGCCACAAGCCCAGAACTCATCTTTCCTGAGCCAGTAGCACCCCAGCACAGCACAGCTGGAAGGAGAGACTGCCAGCAATGCCCACGTGCACCAAGGCCCAGACTTGAAGAGTTAAAACTGAGATGCCAAATAATTTGTTTTGTAGGCCACGACTTCCAGTAAAGCAGTTGTTCCCTGCTCAGTTGTGAACTAACATCAACACGAACACGCAGCAGGAATTCCTGGGATTGGCATTTTGTCACGTGGCTCAGCCAAGGCAAATCCAGCCAAGCCATGAGTTAAACAAGGGATGTTCCACTCTTCCAGAGGCCTGTGATTCAAAGGCTTCCAGTATCCTGCAGTTTTTACTAATAACCACACCTCTTTGGTAGGAATCCTGTCCTCCCAGCTATCATGCACCCCACTCTTTCAACACGCACAGTTAAGTGTAAAATAAACAAGCTAAACAATTGAGATGAACGAAACACCCCATCACACTGGTGGCCTTTCAGAGTCTCTTGTGCAAAGCTCTGAACTATCACTTTTGTCTGAGGTGGGCCCTGACTTCATGCCAGGTTTAAAGAGTGGTGAGAAATGATAACCCCTATCAATTCACCACTTGAAACCACATTGTCGCAGTTATGGTGGGGGAAGGGGAACGTTGTTATGAGACAGTGAAAAAACAAGTTACATCTTGTTTTAAAAAACTACCTATGGCACACAAAATACTGAATTCCAACAGTCTCTGATTCCTCAGTCTAACAATAAATATTTTGGAACTACTTCATAATGGAATATAACCTCCAGAGTGGAAATGGTTCTGGTTTTATTTGTGGATATTGTGCTGTTCTGTGACGGCGCTTCAGAAATAGCACTGATGGGCTCCAGAAAGAATCCTGATTCCCCAAGCAGAGGTCAGTAAAGACAAATAATGCAAGGCTGAAAAGAAGTAGATAAAAGGCAAGAAAATAAAATTTTTAAGAGCTCATTAAAACCAACTACAAGTATCCTGAGGCACAGAGCAGTCCACTGCACATCAGCCCTTAGAAAGGCAGGGAAGCTGAAGACCATGGAAGAGAAGGTGAGTGAGCAGGACAAAATTGAGGCAGAACCTGGGTAACAGAACATATATTTTCAGGGTGTTTATGAGTAAATTATGACAGAACTACAGAGGAAGAATGAAAAGCTACTTTTGATAGACTAAGGTATCAGATGCCCATCTCCCTTCCAATTTTAGGATCATGTTCAACTGGTATCGGGCAGCTGTAGGAAGGGCCAAATCTGTCCCTTGTCTGTGCTACCTTCAGGAAGGGAAAAGGCTGATGATGAAGATTAATAATGTGTGTAGGAACACTGACAGACAGAAAATACAGATCAGAGATGAAGACTTGACTTGAGCACCATTTAGGGAGAAAAAGACATAATACAAGCCTTGCCAGGCTAAAATCATTACTAGAATCCAGCCAGAACAACCCATTTCTCCATCTGCTACTCCAAGCATCGTCACACCCAACAGGATCTCAAACCCTGCAAGACACTGTGGTAAAAACCAACTGCAGCTGAAGCAGAGGTGTCCCATTGACTTAGTTTTCCAACTTCAGTTTTTTCCACTCTTGACAGCTGACTTGTTCTCTAAGTCAGCTGATATCCAACAAAGTTCACACAAACCATGTCAGTGGCAAATGATGCCTTCAGTCTGGGAACAGCACAAAGCACTAATGATACTCATTCTCGGATTATTTATTCTGGTTACACCCAACTGAATAAGTAGGATTTTTGTTCAGGTTGTCCTGCTGACTAACAGACCTCATTTCCAAATGCACTGCTCAGTCACTGAAAATACATTAGGGAAGTTAAACAGGTTTCCATGACTGAATGGAGTTAGGATTGACTGCCAGTCTAAGCAGGACATTATTCCTGCCATGAACAAAGAAAACAGTAAAGAAAGATGCAAAAGTTACCACAGGTATCTAACAGAAAGGCACTCAAAGGAGGGCAAGTCATATAAAGATGACAAGTTTCATTTGGAGACTGATCTTGCTGTACAGTCCATCCTAACAGGCTTTAAACAACAGGTTGAGTCCCTGTTTTCTTCACTAAAAAACAAGGGAAGCAACATAAATGCAATACAGAAATCAGAAGAAAACACTCCACTCCCAGGTAGGTATTGTCCCATCTTTATAGGCTAATTTGCAATGTTTAAGCTCGGACAGTAACAATTCTTATGAAGGGAATATTTATCTGCTAATAATTAATGAAATTACAGAAAGAAGTAGCTCCAATATTTACATAATACCGTTTTTATTTTTAATTATGTGGAAAACATGTTACAGAAAAAGTAACACACAAAGTTTTGATAGATGTCCTGATGCAATAAGAATAGTTTCTCTTTAAACAGTGACAGAGTCAGAGCTCAGGTGAGTGCTGGGAAAGCACACTGAACTCAGAGATCTTTACATACTGACATCTCCACAGCAAGGAACAAAGGCTCGATGTGGACCAGAGAATCAACACAAAGAACTTATGAACAAGCAGGAAGATTGTGCTGTGGAAACAGAGACCACAGGTAGAAGAACATAAACCCCACTGCTAGAAAAGCAGATTAACCTGGCAGCAGTTGATGTAACACACACCTAACACCACTCAGCTTCAGTGGCAGAGCTGAAGAAAATGAGTCAAAGTTTCACAGTGGATGATAAATTCTTTAGCAGTTCATGATTCCAGACCTTCACAAGTGAAGGAAAAAAGTTTTCCCCTCTATAAAAGTTATCCAACTTACACAATTTAATTATTAAACAGAGAATCCCTTAGATCTATAAGCCTAGAACACATAAATGATTAGTTCCCATTATTCTATGATTTGATTTATTAACTGCAGACATTTTCTGAAGAACTGAAGCATAATAATGTTTTACATATACTATAAAGATGTTGATTTGGTCACAGTTTATTTTTGTCATATTCCTATCTTTTCCGTAACAGATATTCAGAAATAGCAGAGGGAGGGGGGGAAAAAATAACCAAACAAAAAATATTCCTTCTTTACTGTGCAAAATTTCACAAGTGGGTGAACAAAAAAACCCCAAAAACCAACTGAAAAAAACATTATCACAGCCTGAAATGTAGGAAATCCCAGACTTCAGTCACACCTAAATGCACCTATCACAAGTGAAAAAGTCACACATCACCATCACTACTTCCATTTCATCTCCTTATTTCACATATTATTTTAATGACAAAATTATATTCTAGCATTACAATGGATGGGTCCATGATACTGCTATAAAATTAAATTTCCACTTTATTGATTAAAAAAAGAGGAATTAAAGAAGTTACAAACTGCAGATCAAATACTCCAATCGCACGACTGAAAAGCTGCTCTCAGAGTTACTCCCTTTTTCAAGAGTTTAGCCGAACAACGACCAAAAAAGTAACAAATTGTATGAGATGTCATCAGTTGAGGTGAAAATGAGTGACTCTACACCTGAAAATGAGTGACTCTACACCTGAAAATGAGTGACTCTACACCTGAGAGCACCAAGGTGCAGTCAGTTGGTAGCTAGGCAAGCAGGACTTGCTTGGGCAAGACCCCTCTGCAAATGGGAACAAGGCAGGAACTGTTTATGGAATCTGCTTGGGGGATTTATTTACGTGTTGGGTTGTTTAAATGAATGTCTGCAGAATAGTGTAAATTCAACCAAGCAGACACACCTGCAAATGGAGGAACAACCCCCCCTCTGTGGTGGTTTTGGATTCTTGGAAACCAGGATGGAAGAAAAAATAAAAACGGGGAGGAAATCAATTATTTGCAGGCTTATCAGCAACAGGAAAGGGATGACAGAGCATGTGCAGACACCAGAAATCCTCAGTTCCCACAGAGTATCCCTTCACCTTCCCTACAGCCCCATCCAGAGGGGCACGACACTCCAAGGTGCCCCACAGCACAAGCAGCCCATGCTGCCACAGCGCTGCACGGACAGGCTTCTGTCAGCATCTGGAAACCATCAGAGCACACAAGCAAAAGGCTTTTCACAGAGCAGCCACACTCACCATATGCTGAAGAGAAATGGAAAATTGGCAAGGAGAACCGTAAGCGGGGAAGAGAGGCAGATTACTTGTTAGTAATGTACAGACTGAGAACCAACCAACACATCTGACCTTTATTTTTCTTTTTCAGTCAGAGAGAAACTGAGCTATTTTTAAGTCTGGGTTATGGTGCATTTGTGTACCACAGCTAAAGGAAGATTTTAAATAAACTATGGTATGGACTAGGCTAGATTAGCTCTTCAGCCACTCTCCTCAAAGGAAGTACTTCCCCCTCTCCCAGAAAACTGCCCGTGACCTACACTAGCACTGAGCAACATCTCTGGACAACAGCCTGCACAGCTCAAAGCAACTGTGGAACAGTGTTGGCAGAAGGATACCAACACTCTCCATGGCCCACTTTTTCCCACCCTCCCTCTCCTCCCCTCCCCTTCTGGGTCTCCCCTTCCCCACTTAACACACAGAGAAATCACTTTATCAAGGACTGATCCAGCAAGAAGACTGTTAACATGATCCACCTCATTAGAGAGTCACTAGTGTTGGCATGCAAAAAACCATCATGGCAAAAAGAAAAGCCAGCCTGGCTCTTTCAGCAGCCTTCCTGGGATGGCTCAAAGGCCTCGGGAAGCTGCTGGGCTGCCCTGGCACAGAGGGCTGGGCCACCTGGCACCTCCTCTGCTGTGCCTGCACAGAGACCACGGGCATGCAGAGGTTCTGTCACCACCAGAGAGGTCAGGCCTGCTGCAGGATGCCAGCACACCAAAGTATCCAGGAGAAAGCAGCTGTCCAAAACCAACCCATTCCCAGAAAACACAGCTGGCGACAGCAAACTGCCATTGCAAAGGCAACCCACAGGCTGCTGGGCTGTCTGTCCCAGGAGCAGCTCAGCCTGCAGGACAGGTGACTTTTGCTAAAATCCAGGCTGGCCTCCATGGTGTCCTCCCCAGTCACATTCCATCACAACCCAGCACGTGGCCTGGGAGGTAAAACCAGTCAAGAAACTGAACTGGCAGTCAGGAACACGCACTGTCACCCAATGACAGCTCACCTTGCCCCAGCATAAAGAGGACAACAAAGATGACTTGTCCTTCTGAGTCACAACAGCTTCTAAGTTGTGGGTTGGCTGCCCTGCCCTGATGAGTGTCTCCCTGTTCCTGTTTACCAAGCAGAGATTGTCTAATGGGGAAACAGAGGCCATGAGATGTGCTGACAAATCACCAGCAAACAGAAACATGTGTTGGAGAGAGAGAGGACAAGAGCTCAGTGCTTCAAATACAGCAAAGGTTGAACTGTTACGAACACCATCATGATAAAAGCGTGAGTTATTTGTGGCAGCTCAGGAACAGAAGAGTCACAGACATTTATGCCAATCTGTTCATCTGAGGAATGCTGGAAGCAAGCCATCCACAGAATCATGGAGAGGTTTGGAGCAGAAGAGACCTCAGAACCTTCCTTCATCCTTCTGCCCAAAGCATAAATAACTCTGACCCTTCCGTCAGGCAGTCTGAGGGCTCCCCCAGGCAAATCTGAAGACAGAGATGCCAAAGCCTCTCCAGGCATCCTGTTCTGGTACACAACCATTTTCACAAGGAAAATTCCTTCTCATGTCCGGCTGGAATTTCCCTTGCCACAACTTGTGACCCATTGCCTCTTGTCCTTTTGTTCCAGTTGACAACACTCAGGAGACAAGTACACAATGGCTCAGGAATTAAGTACCCAGCAAGTCTTAAGACAAAACTGCTCAACACCACTTTGAATGGAACAAAAGGAAGGTTGCTGCAATCCAACCCTTCCCTCTCCCAGCTCAGCCCATCCCTTTATTGACTTGCCTTCAATTAATGTCAGGGAGCAGAACCCTGAAAAATAGTCCTCAGTTTAAAGAGGGGGAAAAAAAAAAAGAGCAATTTCTGACAGTGATGTCAATAGATGAAATCATCATTAATTATTTTGATGTGGCCAACTTCAACCTAGTTATCTCCTTGAACCAGTTCACCATATAAGAGGGTAGCAGACTGTCAGCATGAGGGAAGGAGCAGAAACATACAACAAAAACAAAGGCAGAATCTCACATGTATCATCCTAAAGTGTTGTGGAACCACTCCCTGTGTGTTCAGCACAGACAAGGAGGTGAAAGGAGGGCTGGAACTGGAGTCTGCCAACTAAATTCTCCTCTGCTCTTCGAGGATAAGGACCAACTACCCCCAGAAAAGCAGCACAAACAACAGATCAATCCTACTGACAGACCTGATTTGTTATGTGTCACCTAGAAACTTTGTCAAGACAATTTTTCAGCAGTAGCCTGGCAGCCTCCCCTCTCCCAGACAAAAAAAGAAACCAAAACAAAAAACTCATATCAAAAATCAAAACAGGTAAATAACCATGACCTCTTATCAATACAGACTAAACCCACCATGATGGGAATGACCACCATTCAGTGAAAAGTAAGTTTCAGTAATCTTTCTTTCTCTCAAAGGACTGTGCTTCTATCTCAGTGCATGAGCAGTGAAAGATCCAAAACAAAGAAAAATTGACCAAATTTCAGTTTCTTACATGCACCAAATGCACTTTTGAATGGTATACTTGCTTTCAAATATCCACCAGTAAAGGACTTTACTGATGCTGAGGCAGAAAAGTCCAGTGATGGCAAACGGAGAGTTCTCCTAAGTCATTTTGTTTGCTTCTTTAGCAAAAGCACAATTACGGGGGAGGTGCCCTGAAGGGCAGGGGAGACAGGCAATGCAAAAAAGGAAACTTTTCTGCCAGCAGTGGTAGTCAAAAGCAACCTGTGCCTGTGGTGCTGCAGTCCCTCCCTCCCTCTCTCTCCCCCTGTGCTAGCACTGGGGTTTGCAAACTGAGCACAGGAGTACTCAGCCTGCAAAATGGGGGGAGGCAAGGGCGTGTGTTTTCACTGCTAGGATACAATGTGGTGGGAGGAAACAAAGCAGAGAACCACAGCCACACTGGATTTAAATCCCCCTAGTCCTCTGAAAAACAAGGGAGGAGTTAAAAACGTGGTCCTGACAACTCAGTTGTCTCCACAGCTCAGGTTTCGCTACCACGGTGACACCACCAATCCAAAACTGGCACTGCCCGATGCCAATCCAGGAACCCTCTTGTCACAGCGTGTCACACCGGCAGCATCTCTTGCCAGGCTGCAGAAAGGCCTCGGGTGAGCTTTGGGATTCTTACATCTCCATGAAGCCACTGGGAGCTTCTGCTCCATTTCTTACCTGCAACCTTAGTTTCTGTTGTTTGTTAGCAAGTGTCAGCAACTAACCAGAGTGCAGAGCCCTAAGCCAACAACTGTGAACACAGAAAGATGACAGCTTTGAGCAAAATCAATCACAGCTCCTCAAAGAACACTTCCTGAAATTCAGTGCACCAGAGTCTCTTTTGAGTAAGTCTTGTTTTGAAACCAACACTTTAAACCTTAATTTGAAATGCCATCACCAGCTCCAGCAAGAGAAACACAGGGAATAACATCACATGATCTTTACCTCACTACTCCATACAGCAGAAATCAAATAACCATCTCTAGAACAGAGGCTTTACACCTGAAATAACCATTCTGGAAATGAGCTCAGAAAGATTCCTCTCCCTTTGCTAAAGGGCTTCTTCCAGCGAAAGTTCTAGGGATGTGCTTTGCCACTTAGCATGCTTGAAAACTTTTTCTTCCCTCAATCCCTTCTTTAGATGTCTGGACTTTTACTCCTTTGAACTGTAGTCACCATGGTGGAATAAACATGAGAGAGATTCCTAAGAAGAGATCCCTGCCACAGTTCACTGGTACAACACACTGAGCCTCCAGCGGGCACAATTCAAGCTGCTAAAGGTGAGACACAAAAGCACCTTCTCAAGTGACAACCAGGCAGCAGCTACAATGGAAATTCACAGCTACAAACCCCCAGCACCACCATGGGCAAGGTAAAAGTTGGATCTGAGTCTATCAGCAAAAAAACCAACCAAGGCACAGGAATGGCTGAGACATCAGAGAAGCTCTCAAAGCCTCACCACTGCCCTGACTTCGGATGTGAGCTGTCAGCAGCTCCTGTTCAGACTGCTGTGTGAACACAACGTGATTCTGTGTCTTTGGAAGTATTCTGGAAAGTCACTGTAATTACAGAATACAATAAAAACAACAATGGATCATTAATACAGAAAACTCTGATCTTGGGAGACAAGCAGAAAATTCCATTATCTCCCTTTAAGACCGACTGCAGTAAGGATTAAGTGCTGCTCAGTGACCTTTTGTAATGTGATTTCTTTGGAAAATTGTCTTGAAGTTCACTACAAATTATTTAAATTTTAGCAGTTACATAAACTAATCAAGGGCAGGGTTTCAAAACAGACAAGCAGTTAATGGCCAGGTCAGTGATGTGAAGGAATGGTCTTTTCCCTGCATTTGTGAGAAATCCAGTCCAGCAGCCACCTCTGCAGACAACCTACTAATTATCACGGGCCTAAATGCAGCACAACTCGAGATCCTTTGCAAGTCCCTTTACAAGTAGGACACTTCTCAGTTCAACAATGACAGCAAAAAAATTCAACAGGAACAAGGTGCCATTTTGAATTGTTTTCGAGTAGGAACATTTGCTGCCCTTCTTCCCCACAACCCTTAAACTGGCCAGAGTTCAAATGTTATACTGGAAGGACTGGATTAATTAATTACAATCCCTCCTCCTGTCTGGCTTTTCCTTCCAGGTAGTTACATCTGGCATACTCATCCTTTAGCAATTAACAGTGGCAGGGACATCCACTCACAGCAGGCTGATACCTTTATAATGAGTAAAAATGACACCTACACTTGGAGTAGAAACCCAGACCTTGTTAGAAATGCCCCTTTATTGCCTTCCCCAGTGCCCCAGTACTGCTGTGACCACTCTTCACCTGCCAACGCCTCCCTAACAGCCCAAATCTGAGTTCAAGGTTCCTCCCTTCTCTTTCCCTCCACTTCTGAGGCATCACACTTCCAGAAAGGCGAGTGACCAGACCTTGCCACCTCAAACAGCTCAGGAAGCAGCTGTGCAAGTGCCTCTGCTTCCAGTGCATTCCACCACACGTCCCATCTATTCACCAGGAGAACAAAACCTGCCCGTGCTGCACCTGCCTGGCTCCCCCAGCAGCCACAGGACCTCGAACCCTTCCAGAAGGCAGGTCAGGGTCCAGCAGGGCTGCCAGACACACACCCCCAGCCCCGGAGCTGCAATGAGGCACTTACCCATCTCTACCTTTACTGACGATCTTCACTTCAAAGTAATAAATGCCACAGGCTGCAGGGATGGGGTGGGTGGCCCTGACCGAGGCAGCATCTTTGTGATTTTTACCGTGACCTAAGAAAGAACAGAAATGTAAGAACTGAGGGGGTTTGGCCCCTCACACACCCTGACGGAAAGCCCTGCTACCTGAACCCAGCAGGGATCTGTTTCTACACGGAGCCAGCCATTTAAAGCACAGTTTTCAGAGAACCAGCACATACAACCCTGCACTGCCACCAGGGACAGTCCCTGCACTTCGAGCTCTGTAGTTTTCCCTTTGTTTTCACTGGGGAGCTCCTGAGGAAGACCCTCGGTGCCGCCTCTCCCCCTCCCCACACACACAATTTGAAGAGCAGCGTACACAGAGAGAAAACAAAAACGATTACACAAGAGGGGAATGACATCAGTGTTTACTACCCAGGCAGGAAAAGGAATACTGAGTTCTCCGCTGGGTGGGCAGGGAGAACAGCTCCAATAGCGAGCAAGGAAAACACCACACTACAGGCCTGCGAGCGGCTCTTTGGTGTAAACCCGGGGTGGGAGACCCCCGGTAACGCGGCGTGCCGGGGCCATCCGAGCCCTGGGCCAGGTTTTAAGCCGGATGACAAAGTAAATAGACGGCCTGGCTACACCGGGGCCCGGGCGGGCGACACTGCACGGCGTTATATAAGGGCACACGGGAGAGCCCCGGCTGCCCATCGCCCCCCGGGCCGAGCAGCCCCACCGAGCCCCGCGCCCGGCCCCCTCCCCGCGGCCCCCGGCCCGGCACCTTTGTAGTGGACGCGCAGGTTGCCCTGCGAGAGGCCGATGTAGTTGTACTTGTCCTTGGGGCTCCAGGAGCGCGGCAGCGGCGTCTCGTCCTGGTTGACGGCGGGGTAGAGGCGGCGGAGGCGGCGGCTCAGCTCCTGCTCCTGGGGCGGCCCCGGCGGCGCCGCGTCCCCGCCGTGCGGGCTCCCCGCGCCCGCCTCCGCCATCTTGGCCCCGCTTTGTGCCGCCGGGCGGGGAGCGGGGCCCGCCCGGGCCCGCCGGCCAATGGGCCGCGGCCGAGCCCACAATGGCGCCGCGCTGCCCGCCGGGAAGCCGAGTCCGCTCCGCGCCGCTCCCGCCCGCCCGCCGGCGCTCCCGGGGACTGCAGCTCCCGCCGGGCCGCGCGCGCGGGGCCCCGGCCCGCCTCCCACCCACCCCCCCGCGCCGCCCGCTGGGAACCGTGTCCCGGCCCCTCTCCGCTCCGGGCGGCGCCGCCGCCCGCGGGACTCCCACTCCCAGCGTGCCCCGCGACGCGGCGGGGCCCAAAGGCCGCCCCGCGCCTGCAGGCGGCCGCCGCCCGCCTCCCGCGCACCGGGCCGGTTTCGGCCGCCGCGCGGCGCCCGCGGGTCAGGCGCCGCGCGGGCAGCTATGACGGGGTCCTGCGGCGCGGGGGGCGTTGCCATGGCGACGGGTAAACGGAGCGCGCGCGGAGAACAAACCGGGATTAAAGGATAAACCCGGAAACACAACGGGAACAGCCATCGGCGGAGCCGGCGGGGCAGCGACGGGGCACCCCTGGCTGAGCCGGTGCTGCTCCCAGAGGCGTCCAACCTCCGGTGGGAGCGACTCGTGGAAGGTGAAGAGGGGACCCCTACGGAAGTTCGAAAAGTAACTTGGGATAACGGAACTGCATTTTAAAGGGAATTTTAGCCCTGGTAGCATCGAATGAGTTTTGCACAGGACTCCGATAGGAAAACAGCCACAGTCTCTTGGTTTATCAGGACACGATGCTTGGGCACGGCCCACATTCCCAATGGCCACATTAGGATTCCATAAGGGAGCTCTGCTCTGTCCACTGGGACAGTATATTAATCTTTTTTTTTTTTTCCAATATATTGAGACTACAGTAAAAAAACATACAGTCCTGCTGTGAAGCCACTGGAAACAGGAAGAAAACCAACATCCTTGAGCTGACTTTTACTACGGGTCCATTCTTACGTACATGGCACACCTAATTCCATGTCTCCCTTCTTTTCCCATGTCTCTGTAGCATTAAACAGGCTCTTGTCACCATTCCAAAGCCATGACTGTCAGAGCAACTGGAGTCCTACTAAAGGAAAGAGCTGCAGTCTCTTGATCTGACTAAAGAGAGCTCCCCAGCAAGGCACTGAAGATGATGAAAATCATGCAAGAGAAAGTTCAATACCCATTTCCATCCCTCCGAGACTGGTGTGTGCGACAGGCATCACTCTGTCCCAGCTGCTGAATTCTTTTACACAGTCAACAGTCCTTGGCACCTGAAATCCCTGGCTGTGTCTGACCTCATTTAGGTTCACTGTAAGTAGTACAACCATACAGCAGTTCTGCTTTGTCTCCCTACGTGAGGAGCAGCTCCCTCTGTGCACCAACCACGTCTACAGGAACACCACTGGAACAGGAAGCAGCACCATGGCTCACTCCCATGGGGGAGGTGAGCAAGAGAAACCACACAGGTGTGTCAAGCACAAGCACCTGGTTGGCATGAAGAGCATCAACACAGCTAAACACCTGTGAGGAACATTTTGAACATCCCAATGCAGGAGTCTCTGCGTTCCCTGGCATAAGCAGCATTTGCATCACGCAGAATTACACACATTTTATTTATCAGAGCTGTACAAGTATTCAAAGGTAACAAAAAATTATGGATAGACAAACTGCATGTAACAGGCGCTGGTGAGACCCAGCAGGGTGGTGCAGAGGCCACAGGACAACCTGCCTCCACTCAGGAGAACGCTGAGCAGTCAACACCCAACCGGTTCTGTGTGGAAAACCATCACGTGGAGCAGTGAGGTGGAACAACCCACAGCCAGCCCCTGGGAGCAGGTCATCTTCCCACCTGCAGGGGCCATCAATGCACCTTCACTTCAAGGGCATCAATTTATTTCCACTCATAGCAACTGGAATCAGGAGCTTCCTGTACTCCAGAGGGAGGTAACGCTCTATCAGCACATTCAGTGACATCTTGTCTGTCACCAGCCCTTGTCTTTGTCCAAGAAGAAAAGAGCAGAGAAGAAACAGAGTTGTTAGTGAAAAGTCTTTTTCCTCGGTATCAGAGTAAAGTTTTCTCGCAGTGCTGTTTTTGCATTTAGCAGCTGAAATGCTGTGGCTCCTTGTGACAGGAGAGGCACAGGTTTCTGTTTGCAGGCAGTTTCTCAGGGACAGTCCCACACATGGCACAGATGCCAGGCTTGCCTACACAGGAAAGCAGACCTACACAGGAAAGCTCCTGCAGACAGCTTCCCACAGAGCTTCCCCCTGTTTATCACGGGGATATTCATCTACATTGATCTGTACCAAAGTAGAGGCTAGTTGCTTTTTAAATTCACAAGCCACCTACCACAAGGATAAATTTTACCATTTGAAAACACACAGAGAATGATGTAACCGAAAGAAATAGCTCAGTACCCAGAACATTTCTTTAGTCACAGTTCAGAGGTGGTTGGCATTTGTCAACTGTGTAGGCCAGGCAGTTTTCCAGTACACCATTTAGCTGACTGGCATGAAAAAAAATCAGCATCTCCCACTTTTGTAGAAAGAAAAAAGCGCAGCATTTATTCACACTTTGCTTGTGAAAGAGCAAAAATACTGTTCTTATGCATGAACCACCAACAATTCCTGATCCCTTTAGGAGGCAGTAGAAAGGCATAAAGACATCCAGAAAAAAGGGAAATAACAGGTGCACAGAATCCTCAGACTTGGCCAACCAACCCATCGTGCCTCTCAGCCTGTTCATACCCACTTCAGCACACACTTGTCAGGTGGGATAATGAAATCTCTGGATCAGGACAGCGACGGATTATTCTTTTTTAGCAGCAGCACCAGCTCTACCTACAGAGGCCCACACAGAGCCAATGTCATCAGCTGTGCCCTGCACAATCCCTCAGGTGACTTTACCATCACATTTGCAAGTCTTCCAGTGCAGACCATGAGTAACAACCTGGAGTAATGACTTTCAATGAAGAGTGATGGATTGTTTTAGGCCTCAGAGTTTTACAGAGGACTCTGAAGCCAAGAAAAAATCCCTTATGTTTTGGACAGGACAAAGTAAATTCAGGCAGGAGATGGGGCAGCTGAGGGAGCCCAGAAGACAAAGCAACAGTGAAGCAGCTCCAAGGACAGCTCATCCAAGTGCTGGCCAGGGAATACCACTGTTAGGAAAGGCCAGCCAGAGCTGGAGGCTCCTCTTCCTGCTTTGGAGAGGAACTGCCAATTTGGATCCCAAGTATCACCTTGTGCAGAAGCAGCAAGAGGGGTATTTTGTTTGGAAGAACAAGTCCAAAAACAGACAGCAGGGCTTGTGAAAATGCTTACAGTGTCAGTTGCAAGTGTTTGTAGCAAAGATTGCTCAGGGGTGCAATCGGTGCAGCCCAGCCTCTCTCTCTCAGCATTTTTTGACTTTTTCTACTTATTTTCCCAGCTGTAGCTGCTTTTACCCTTTCAAGAACACCCCTCCTCTTGCTGACTGTTCCTCACATGACTATTGCACTCCCAACCCCTCACTGCTTCCTCTTGTCCCTCCCCACCACCATCACTGGGTGTAAAACCCCAACTCCAGGGATGCCCTCCTGGGACATGTGGCCAAATGGCATCACACAGAGTAAATCACAAGAGACCACACTTACTGTGCAAATACTTACTGCTGGTGCCCGCCCTGGCAACAACCAGGTGTTACCAGCTATCAAAGCACCACCAAAACTACTGCAGCTTAGTAAGAACCATCCCTTTACCTTCTCATGAGCAGTTCTAGGTCAGCCATCTCCACTGTCTTCCTCCCTGCATGGCTGGTGTAAGCTTCCAGATCATTGCTCAGTTGCTTGAAGTATCTCTCAGAGCTGAAGGAGGAATGAGGAGGGAGATCAAATCAGGCTGTGGATTGTGTGAGCACCAGCTACTCACCCACTTCTGCAGGGCAAGCTGCAGTAGAGCTGCTTGTGCAGGTCAGAGCCTGCCAGGGAAAACTGGGGAAGAAACTCTCCACCCCAAAAGCTAAGCTTGGCTTCTCAGCCCAGACTCCCTGGAACTTCACAGCCAAGACAGCTGTCCAGGAGCTGCACATCTGACAACCAGAACCTCTCCCAGACTTCCCACACATGCAGGAACAGGGGTTGACAACAGTCAGAGAGAAATCAGCACTGATGGTCAGACTGTTCGTTCTTATGATGACACTGTTCAAATAATCCATAGATTTTACTCATGAAGATAATATGGTCTGTAGACCCAAAAAGCTGAGAAAGCTGGATTCCAAGGGAACACTGCATAGCTGGGACACCTCTGTGCCCAGCACAATGACCACTGTCCAGAGCCATCCTGCTCATGGAGAATGATGACAAGAAGACTGTGACTGGTACAATTTGTTGTGACAAACCCCAGATGCTCCTGCAAAGCCACATTGGTCACAGACACTCACACCGCAGCCCAAAGCACTCAGCACATTTCTGCCTCTGTTTTCATCAGACCTCCCATGACTCTTCCCAGATGAAAAGGGAGGGCTGTCAGCTTGTCAGCAGCATTCCCAACAAGCTTGTTACTTCAGGTGAGAATAGAAAGAAAAAAGCTCCAAACAAAACACTAAAGAGTGGAAAGAGCAGCTTGTTGCTACTTACCATTTTTCAACAATTCTGAATGCATCTCTGGTCACTGGCATTTTTACAAAATGACTAAAAACCTCCTTTATCAAACCCCTTGCTACTTGAGGCTCACGTGGCTTCCTCTGGGATGTTTTTGATCTCTTTGGAACTGGTTTAGGCCGCAGCAGCTGCAGGGGAGACCTTTGAGGGGAAATTGCAAATTTACCCATTAAGTGAACAAGGCCAGGGGAGAGGCAAAGAACACCAGGCAGAGTTTGGTCAAACCTTATGCTGAACTGGAAGGGGTAAGAACTACCTCATGCTCTTCATTCTTTCTCCCTCCCAATTCTTCAAAACCCTCATGCCCATGCAGGACAGTTTGCAAACATTTCATGGCATCATGACCTTGAGAGAAGCAATCCAGAGAGACTGTATGTTTGTGTAAAAGACTGTCAGCAAACTGGTGTTCTCTCCAATACATGCCTGCAGTTCCCACTGCATCCCTGTAGTATTATTACCTCAGCACAAGAAAATATTACATTTGTTGGAAATACTGAAGGCATCAGATCTGCTCTGAAAGATTCATGTGATTCACTCCTTACTCGGCTGCTGCAGCACTGAATGATCCAAAGCCTCCAGCACTGATCGCTCCTCCCTGTGGCAGCTGCCCAGAGCCTTGAGCTGCTGGCAAAGCCAGGCTCTACTCTCCCCCTCAGACACTGACACCCCCCCAGACACACTTGTGCCAGGCCACTGCTGGACATGGCTTAGACTTACTTGGAAGCAGCAGGTTTTGCAATATGTGGAGTTGACAGCAGTGGGTTGGGGGCTGCAGCACGGACAAACTCGGGAGTCTTCATGGAAACCTCTGCGGGAAAAAGTACTTGAGGAACTGAACTCTTTTATTCAGAGCTCCTGCAGCAACCAGTGGTGCTGCAGCAGACACAAACCCAGCCAGCTTCCCACATGGCTGGTGCTCTGGCTGTGGACTCCTGACACCCTGAGCCAGCACAGCTGCTGGTTGCTGCAATGCCACCCCCCCACAGCTCCTGCCACACAGGCTGGGGGCCTCCCCCAGGCCCCCGTGCTGGCCCAGCTTCTGGGCAGGTGTAGGGACACACACTCGGGGCCAGGCTGCAGGGTCTGATGGCTGTGTTGACCTGGCTGCCTTTTTAATCAAGAGAGAAATTCAGTCTGCAAGCTCCCTCTCTGTCATCCTGCTAAACCACTGGCAGAGTTTCCTGAACACAGGGACAAGATGAGCAATAAAATCACATTACAAGGGCCAGTCTAGGAGCATCTTCCCTGTTCACAGATTTTAGAAATCCCTCCAGCCAAGGCTCATGTTATCAGCATCTCACCGCTTCTCTGCTGAGAACTACTCATAGCAGTTTCCTCCAATTCTAGTCTGCACTGTCTAACTCCACTCTTGAACTTCTTCACTTAACAAGTGAGAGCAGGAAAGAAAACAATGTTAACAGAACTGAAATACTGAGCAGCTTCCTGTCTAGGAGAGGAGTAGTCATGCAGGGCTTCTTGCCTGACCATTTCCCTTGCAAGCTGAGTGCAGACCAAAAATCCAGGCTGTCTGTAATGGTGTCAGCTTCCAAAACAGTCCTTGAGAGCTCAGACACCTGTCCTGTTAGAGAAGCCAAGCCCAGCTACTAGAGGCTTCACATACTATTGAGGATTAAATTGCCCAGTTGAAAGGGTCAGCAATCTCTTGGAGAAAGCAGTGCTGGGTGAACTACCATGGTTCCCTGCATTAGCTTCTCCTGAATAAACATCACTCTGGCCATTCTCAAACACGGCCTTGATCAAAGAAAACTCAGTCATATGTATCTGTTCTTCCAAAAGGCATCAGCACTCCTGGGGCAGACTGAGGCAGTATCTGAAAAACTGCTTTGAAACTGACAATTCCTCTTAGTTTTCTGAAAAACCAACCTCCTTTTTTTTTTTTTTTAACTGTAAAGGAAACCTGTAACTACAGGTACAAAATTACAGGGTTCTAAATTAGGTTTCAAGTCTGAAGTTACATAAATGGCTGTGGAAACAACAGCTCAATGGTTTAAGATGTTAAAAAGTTGGCATGAAATTAGAAGTCGGGAAGGAAGAATAGAATGGAGGATATCCCTGTGTCACTGTATAAACCCACTCTGCACTCAGTTTCATCTGTTTTGTGCACTTCCAATTACCTTCACCTCAAAAAGTACAAGATGATCCTGGTTCCTGAAGCACCTGATGAGCCAGATCTGGCTCTAGAAAAGCAGCCAACAGCTTCCCCTGGACTCTCTGATAACATTACTAGCCTCTGTTGTTCCTCAGTCTAGGGAGAGATAACAGGGAAAAATTTCTCCAACTGCCTCTGCTACTGCTGCAAGTTTCTTACCTTGGCTCACAGGGTGTTCAGTTTCATCTTCAGCAGGCTCTTCCTCTGGGTCATCCAACTCTAGCATGATAGCCTGATCCTCTAGTACATCTTGTTCATCAGCTTCCTCTACTGGATTCTTTTCAGATGAGGAAAGAGCATCAGAATGCCTGTCCAGACTTTTAGCTCCAACACCTCTGGCAATTCCAAGTTCTAGATTTCAAAAACAGGGAAAACACAGCACTGAAACAAGCACCATAGACAAAATATCAGAGCACTCAACAAGAATGAAACCAAACTTTCAATTCCTGACAACACTGCCAGCTATTACCTTCCCACCTGCAATTACATTCCCTAATTCCCATTAGGGTAGGCACACAAAGTCAGATAAGCTAAAGCACTGATGAATGCTTGACTTTTCTCTCTGCTACATCTCAGCGTGTACAGATGACACAGAAAGAGCCCTTGGTAATGTAAAACCCATGAGATTTGATCAAAATTTTTCTCTGAGCTTGTTTTAAATTAATGTTCTTTAATAAGCACTTTAATCTCAAAAGGTCCTACCCTACCTAAACCTTCATTGCAGTATGTTAACTACAGAAGACCCAGCAATGTAGGAAAAGTAACTTGGGAGATTCCAATTTGTCAACACACTCAGGTGGTCCTCAAATTTTTACCAATCTTTGCCTGATTCTGGAACTTTACTAGTGAAATCTTAATTAAAGATGCTTTCTGCAATTACATATTCCTCAACACTATTGCCAGTGCAATTTTGGTTTCCTTTTGAGAAAAATGCAGTCTTCCAGCTTACAATGACTGAATTTATTTGACGCTTTGCCCAGTATTTAGCCCAGATTCCAGAATGCAAAGCCAAGTCTCTCTCTCTCTCTCTCAGCAGTGATGCCAGTCATGCAGCCTGAGAGGTCTCTGGCATTAGGGATAACCATCAGCATTACAGGCTGTCCTCACCAGCCCTGGGAGAGCTGTGGGGTCCAACGCTGCCTTCTGCCAGTGCCTCTCCTGCTGAAGGAGCCACTTCTATTTTGCCTCTGCTGTCCTGTGCTGCAGTTATCCGCAATCCTGCTTTTTCAGCCAGTTTCTTCTCCAAGTGTTCAGAATACCCAGCACTTTCACCATGTTCTGCAGCTAAAATAGGAAATTCTATCATACATCTTACCTACAAAAAAATCCCCAATTAGCCACCAGCACACAGTTTAATAACCACTGAAATTTATTTGGGATATGTAAACTCAGCCATGAGCTATACATAAAGGAAACAGTTTCCTTTACAGCTGAGAAATGCCCAACCTTTCCTGTGTTTGCTTTACAGTGACCTAATTAGGGAGCACACCAGATCCAAATGATGAAATTTTACTTACAGTAAGCAGAGCTCCTCCAATTTGCCATCTCTACAGCCACTCTCACTTTTGGTGGTTGTGTGAAAGAACAATTTCTTTTCCTGTAGGTCTACCAATACCTGGAGTTTGTGCTCAGATTCTCCTCCTCATTTCCTCAGTTCTTGTGAATAAACAGCTTTCTAAGAGATATATTTCATTAAAAAGAGAAGAATGCCTAGCAGTGGTTTTAATCATCCCAGACAAGCCTCTGGCAGGCAGGATGAGGACAAATACATGGACATGTGACTTGCATGTCTTTAAAAACTTTAAGTACCAAGAAGTACTTAAGTATTCCTTTTTCCTACATACTAAATCTATAGTTCACATTTCTGTTATGTAGCTCAATTCCAGCAGAAACTCCCACAGAAATTACTTAGAGAAATCTGAGCACTCTCATAGTATTGTCACTCTGAAGGGTTTAGAAATCTTGGCTGAGCCTAGAACCAGAAGCTGTAAAAGTGGATTTTTACCATCCTCTCCACTGACTCGGAGTTTTCACACTCAAAAGCAAAAAGCATGTCAAGGCCTCGGGAGTCCCAGGCCCAAGTGAAGAAGACAAGGAAACCTGGGCAAAGGTGGTGCAAAAATCAGTTATACCAATCTCACTAACCAGAATATTGGGCTGGCCATACCAATGCAGGGCTTGAAGTGAAGCGAAATATTAACTAGCTTTGTGGTAAGATAAAAGCTCAACATGACACTAAGCTTCCTAAGGCAGACAGGCAGCAGTGATTCTCCCACACTACTGGACCACTGCTGGGGTAACAGTGGAGTACCAGATGCTATTGATAGATTCAAGCATAATTTTTACTGATTTCTGCACTTTTTGCTAGTAGCAATACCTTCTATGAAAATGAAATTCAACAGAACACAGGAACCTGTGTCCACACTTACCCAAAGCTTTATGCACTGACTGGATAAGGCCTGCCACCCCCAGCACGTGGGCAGTGGTTTTAATGTCTTATTGTACAGCAAAGAGAAAACCAAAAATGTGCTTGTGAAAGCAGGAAACTTTCATGACTCCCTGTCTTTCAGGAACAGGAGGTATTAAGGCCCAGCCTACTAGAGACAACCTTTATGACTTAAGGGAGGGCAGCCTTCAAGCCCTTGGCTAAGGGCAGAAAGATGGTGGTTAGTACTGGAGAAAGATAATGGCCAACATGGCTAAAGCAAATACAGTAAAGCACTAAAATGTATATAAACTGAGAGTATTAGCCAGATGTATTCCTTGCCAACAGGGAAGGAGGGAGCTCTACATCTTTCTGTGGGAAGGTGAGCAGTACTACAGACCTGCCAAAGCATATGAACCTTTACTCCATTTGCAGTCACAGTGAACGAAACAAATATCGGCAAGAAAGCACATGAGCAAATCACAGCCCACTTTTAGAAAGCTGGTCTAAAAAAATGCTCACAGTGTCTCTGATACAACTTGAATTATCTCCAGCATCTACTCCACAATAAAGTCTTATTTCGCTCTGCAAGTCACACGAAAAACTCTGAATCAGATTATACTCCATCCCCTTGCAACACTGAAAGCATTTCTTACCCTCTCTGAAAAGTTTTTCCTGTTCCACTGCATTCACTGTATTAATCATCTCTTCTTCTGTATCACTTATTTCTAGGTCTTCAATTATACGGGACACAGTTTCTCTCAAAGACATGCTGGAAGGATTTAGAGTGACTGGGGATCCCAAATATTTACTTGAACTTCTGGATGACAGAGAGGAGCTCCATCTATAAACAGCTAGAACAGAGCATTAATGTGTTCCCAGTCGCTTTTTAAACTTCCAGTTTTCCTGAGAAGTGAAAAAAAAACCAAGCAGGGAGAGAAAGACATACAAGAAAACACTTCCTTTACTTGAAGCAGTTTAGAGAGTTCACATTGTATCTTAGGAACCAGTTGGAAAAGTCCTTGCCAACTATTTTTCAGTTCACACTGAGGACCAAGACTGAGAGCAGCATCCTTTGGTAAAACAGAACTAAGTCACCATCAACATCTGACATTAATACCTTACTAACTCCAGCATCTTTAAGATATGCTCACTCCCCCTCATCTTCCTCTCATTTGATCCAGTCCCCTACTCCACATCCTCCACACTTCTCTGTATTATCTATCCTTTTGTCCTAAAAAGGCCTGCCATTGGACTCCTCAGAGCAACTAACTCTTTTTTTGTTGAACCCTTCCCTTGTCCTTTCAAAACAACTTTTGCCTGGTCCAAGCAGTATGAGGAAAACACATTCCCATGTACACAGCCAGGAAAAGGTATTTCCAGGGAAAGGGATACCCAAGAGAGGTACCAGATACCAGGGAAGCAACAGGACTCACAAAGCATTGGTACGGAGTGAGCAGGGAGGTGACTGCCTCTGTCCAAGGAATTTTTTAGGCCCAGAAGACAATGAAGAGGTTAGTTGTCACAAGTGACCATGCCAGAGTAAAGGTTTAGGCTAGTAACTTCCTGAGATTTCTTCCACATCTGTCCACATGTCCTACATATTATCTAAATTACTTTCTGTGACCAATTTACAGTGCCCACTTCTGGGTTCCCCAGTATGAGAGATGGATATAGTGGAGAGTCCAGCAAAGGGCCACCAGCACAGTTAAGGGACTGGGAAATCTCTCTTAAAAGAAAAGGTTTGAGAGAGTTGGGATTGTTCAGCCTAGAGAAGGATTAGGATAGCTCTCACTAATATACACAAGTGTCTGAAGTCAGGTGTAAGGCAGACAGAGCCAGGCTCTTTTCAGCGGTGCCCACTGCCAGAAGAGGCAACTGGTACAGACTGGAACACAGGAGGCTTCATCTGAACATAAGAAAACACTTTTTCACTGTGAGGGTGACTGAGTACTGGAACAGGTTGCCCAAGGTTCACAGTCACCACCCCCTGAGACTTGTAAAAGCCACCTGGAGATGGTCCTGGGCAACCTGCTCTCTGTGGCCCTGCCTAAGCAGAAGGGTTGGAGAAGATAAACTTGATGTCCTTTCCTACCTCAACCACTCTGTGACCTCCAATAATACCTGTTAAGCCCAAGTCCTAATCGATAGTACTCACTGCCAACCACCTCCTCTTCATAAACAGAAACCTGTTCCACTGGGTTACTCTGCTGGGAATGATCTTGCTGATCTTCTTGCTGGTTTGCAGGTGTTTCTGGAGACACACGAGCCTTTCTGTCACCGTGCTCAGAATCAAGGCTTGAGTTGTTGGAATGTCTTTGAGCTCTTCCCTCGGTTGTGCCCACGCTGGGTACCAGGCCCTCTGCTACATCAGAAATCTTGCTCCCCTGTCCTGAAGATTTTGAGTCCAGCAGTTGGAGTTCAGGAGCAGGAAGTTTATTTTGGCTCTGTTCTCCCGGCTGAGGCTGAACAAAGAGCTCTGTGTTGTTCAGCACGATTTCTGCATCGCTTGTCATTATGGTTGTTCGAATCTCAGAGGCAGACTCCAAGTCCACGAGATAGTTCTGTACTGTTTAGATAAAAGTTTTAAAACAAGTTTTATGTGAAAAACTGTTCAAGGTCATAGGGACACACTTTATTACCAGAACTTGCATAATTCAAAATTTAAGTTATTCAACCAAATCTTACTCATCCTCAACAGATCAAACACTGAAACTGTTATGATCCCAGTTCAGTGCCCCATGCTTTCCCTACCAAACCTGTAGAAACCCCAGTACCCACAGATGAGGATGATGCCAAACGATTCCTGTGATTTAAATCACCAAATTGGGCAAAGCACATATTTAAGTGCATAGAATCAAAGGAACTACAGAGGCAGAGCAGTTCCCAAATCACACTCTATTTGTCTGTGAATGTGTTGGTAACTTTAGAACTGTAAACCACTGGCCACACTTGAGTATCTGCTTCTAAAAGCCACCTTATGTAAGGTCCTGCCTTCCAAAAGAGAAGTAACAACACAAAAGAAACCTTGGCTCTTCAGCATGTTCTGTTCTACTCCATCCTCAAAAGCTTCCATATCAACAGCTTTGTGGTTTTTCGGCCTCCGGAGCAAACCCCTTTTTTCCACAGTGTCTGGGGCCATCAAGGAACCAACAGACATACGGAGGGATCTGTAAAAAGAGGAGTGAAGAAATAATTTGTCAAAATCACACACTCCCCTTTTACCCTCAGACTACAGACATGATGGCACTAACAGTGAGACAGTTGACAACGCCACGAGGAGTTTTCCCAAAAAAACTTGAAGATTAAATGTCAGTCTTTAAACAAATAGTTTAATTTCACAGTATCACCCAGCATCAGGATATGTATCACAGAGATCAGGATACAGACTCTCTTACAGCTTCCCTGAGACACTGCAACACTACAGCTGACAAAAGGGTCAGAAATTTTAAGAATTTTAAATAACAAAAAAAAAAGGAAAGCAAATGTTTGAGAGTAAAGATGTACTCTAGATGACAACAGGGTGGTAAGAGGACTTCAGAACAAGTTTGAGAAGCTGCTTAGTATCAATACTCACAGCAAAGTACAGCTACCAACACACTGTGACTTGTTTTGAGATGGGAGCTAAGATAGCAACACATAAAGCATAGGAAAAGATGTTTCTCACTATACATATTTTGCACCCTGGAGACTGTTCAATTACATGAGACATGTTCAATTACCTCCTGTCCCTCTCTCTAGGGAGACTAATCAAAAAGAGGGTTCAGAGGGTTCAACAAACACAGCAAGTACAGAACACAGCCCAAATAAGCACCTTGTGTGGCACCACAGGCAAAGGCTGCAGTGAGAAAGGTGAAATAACATGCAGAGTTTGACCAGGGTCATTAGCAAAGAACACAGGCAACACAAGAAAATAAGTTCTTTGACTTGCTAAAAAGCTTTAAAAGTCCAGAAAATACTGCATAGATGCAACTGATGTGATGAGACAATTAACAGGCAGGGATAATATTCTAAGGTATATTGTGTACTGATTTATTGCTGAAAACATGAGCTGCTAAAACAAGACCAAGCTGGGCATACAGGGCAGAGCCACAGCTCGCACTCTTTATCAAAAAGGTGTGTGGTGCAACACCTTCAAATTCCATCAGCAGAGGGGGATGATTGTGCTATTGCTAACACAGGTCTTTATCCTGAACCCAGGTACCTGTACTGCTCTTCACAGCCACAGATGCAACCAATGAGGGCAGCTATACTTAGGACAGCCAGAAGTTAAGACATTTTAGGTTAAACTCACCGAATCAAAATTGTGCTGTCCAGCGTTGTCTGAGCTAGAAAAGGTTGGTGACACATTAGCTGAGAAATTACCCTCTACACACCAGGCTACAGGAACACCCCAATGCACCTTCCTCTTTCCAGAGCCAGTCATGCTACAATCCTCACAAGTTACAACCATGGTGCAAACAGAACTAGATGACAGGTTCACTTCATTACTTCTTGTCTACATTTCAGAACACCGTTATTAGAAAGCTAACTAGCAATTTCTGAAAGGGTAAGAAACAGTTCTTTCAAAAGAAATTTAACACGGCACATACACTCAGATTTCGTAATTTTAATTTTACCTCATTAGTAGCAACCACCCTTCAGCAACCAACCCAAACACAAAGGCATCTGGAGCTTTCAAAGTACAGATAACTACTCCAGAGACTGTTGATGAAACTGGAACTCAAACCTGTTCCACTCACAAAGTCCCAAAAATTCAAAAGCAGATCTGGAGTGCAGTGACATAATCATGTTCATAATAGAAAATACTAGAACATGCCCCCTCTGTTCTTACAGAGCTGCTGCAGCTTATCAGAGCTGTTCAGACCAGGTATCAGGCTGAAGAAAGAGGGTGATTTTTTTTGACCACAGGTGAATCAGGGTGGGATTCAGCTCCAGATTAAAATATCCAAACACAGCACTCCATTCCAATTATAGTCAAGCACAATTCATCAAATGTGTCTGCTTTAGGGTGAGCTCAGTCACACTCCACACTCCAGTGACCAGATCCCCCCATCACTCTGGGAGGCCGTCAGTTACCTCACGTACACACAGGCACAGAGTGTCTCCAATTCAGAGCTGAGGTACTGATGTCCTGTAATCTGGAGATGAATTCCACCCTTGAATTCCACTCCAGTTGCTACTCCAATAGGATACGTAAACCAAGTAGAGGTCTTTTATCTGCCTTTGTCAAAGCGCAACTAAAATGAAAGTCGTATTTGCCAAATTTGTAAATTTATGTTTAAAAGGAAGACTCAGTCTGATATAAAACATTACCTTTTACAAATCTATGAGATCTCTTTTTCTCAAACAAGAACTTTACAACTTATTTGATATAATTGCAATGACAAGTATGCAGCTGCTCGTATTTTCAAGCTTTTGGAATTCAGAGGAAGACAGGGATTGCTTCCTTTGGAGGCACTTCAGAGGTGAAAAGGCACCAAGTTGTAAAAGTAGTCAAGAAGTTTATATCCAGTCAGGGCACAGCCTGGAACCTGGCTCAAAAAGGCTTATTTTAAATCTGATAGAAGGGAGCAGGGTTTTCCTTCTGCAGTATCCCCTTTGCATGAGATACTGCAGCCTGGATTCCAAACCTACAACTGCCCAGCTGAGCAGCTCCCAACAACTGAACTGGAGCAGGTGGAAATCAGGTGACAGCAAACCCAGCACCACCCAAGGTAATTTCTGACTGTTACCCTTACCTTCTTTCCGGGGAAGTCGTCTGTCTGCTGCTCTCTCAAATTCAGAAATGCTGAGTTTCTTTCTCTTCTTAGTCATATGGAACACAGTGACAGATGAGTCCTCAGCAGCAAGTTTTGGCAGCTCCACTCCCCCCCTGCCAATACAAACCAAGCTGGACAGGCATTTCAGAAAACCCCACCTGACAGGATGTAATTCTTAGCACTGAAACATGAGTAGAGAAGTCCTGCTCCCCAGTCCCAACACAGCCATACCTCGCATGCAATAAAAGTAAAAATTACAAAACAAAAAAGGTACTTACATGCTGGAAACCCTCTTAGATGGGAGTTCTGGTTGAGCTTTTTTCGTGTTTTCATGGTTAGATATCTGAAGTGCCAGAGGTGAAACTTGGGGTTCTGCCAACAAACCAAAACATTTCCTTTCCACGATTCAATCCAGCAAGAACACCAAAGCACAGCGGAGTGTCACATCTACACTACAGGCTGTGAATTATGTTTATCAACGGGTTAAAATAAAGACTTGGTGAAAACTGTTTGGGTGCTGCTCCTGGGAAGGCTGCCAGTGACAAAGCCAACAGCGGCCTGATGTCAGCACGGGGGTTCCCTGCACTGCAGCAGCACATCCCGTCACTCACACCTGATCCTACAGCCAAAGGCAGCACCAGGACTACGTGCTCAGTCACCAGGACGAGAAAACCGAGTGAACAGGATTTTGAAGAGGATTTTCAAGACTTTGATGTCACCAGTGCAAGGCCTGGCCTTTCAGACAGTTCTATCCCACGTTAAGCTGTGCTGCTGCTGCAGTGATTTCTCTCTTACATAAATCAGTCACACAACGGTCTGATTTCTGTTCTGCATAACAGGGAAAGACAATGAGCTACCAAGGAGCACCCCCTGCTCCCAACTCCACAAAAACAGTCTTTCTGTTCTCAGTCCTGCTGAAAAGAAGATACTTACGGGTCTGGATGACTCTCTTGAGCACAACCCGTGGCGTGTCATTCTCAGGATCTGGCAACATAGTCAGTCTCCGCTTCGCCAAGCTGATTCTGCGAGAATTACTGCCGCTTCCTGCATTTGATCCGGTCTGGACAGAAATCAGAGACAAGCGATTCAAAACCGGTGTTTTCATCATTAAACATCTCAGCGTCAAAAGCATCCACCTTCTAATGACAATGCAAGCCAGGTATCCTGTTAGCCAGGTATCTAACGCTAACAGTAAGCATTTTTCCGAATTCCCACGGAGAAACCGCGCAAGTTTTCTTTTTGACAACGCCGGCACTTCAGGCGTGGGCAGGAGACAACCCGGCCCGGGGTGCCATCGGGGTGGGCCGCAACACACAGCCCTCCTGGGGACGAAATGCTGAGGGGCCTCGGGGGGCCGGAGCAGGCCTGGCCGCTCGGCGAGCGCGACGGCGGCTCCCGGCAGCGGCTCCCGGCAGCGGCTCCCGACAGCGGCTCGGCTCGGCTCGGCTCGGCTCGGCTTCCCTTTCCCTCCCCCCTCCCTCCGCGCTACCTGCGCCGCCGCCCGTGCCGTGTGGCGGCCGCCGCCCCTGAGGCCGGCCCGGGCCCGGGCCCGCCCGTCGGCCATGGCGGGGGCTCCGGCACCGCCCGCGCGCGCGCCTCCCGCCTCCCGCCTCCCGCCGGCTCTCGCGAGACGGGCGGGGCCCGCGGCGCAGTGTGGGGCGGGTAGTTCCGGCGGCGCCGCGGTGCATTGTGGCCCGCGTAGTTCCGGTGCGGCGGCGGCGGCGGCGGCGGCGGCGCGGCCCGCGCGGGCCTTGTGGGAGCT
>JAWWEU010000020.1:14074851-14126002 GCA_035583155.1 Acropternis orthonyx
GTGGGATTCGAACCCACGCCTCCAGGGGAGACTGCGACCTGAACGCAGCGCCTTAGACCGCTCGGCCATCCTGACCCGCCGCGCCTTCCATTTTTCCAGCCGCGTTCCATGAGACCCCCCCCCCCGGACACGGCGCCCCGTGGGGTTGGTCATGGCCGGTGCGCCCCGAGGGCGACACGGGGTGACCGGTCCCGGGTGACGCCTCCGTGAACGACCCGCGTGGTGACACCAAACTGGGAGGAGTGTCTGGTAGTCCAGAGGGTCCTGCTGCTCCCCAGAGGGACCTGGATGGGCTGGCAGGAATCCCCTGGAGGTGAGGGTGGTGAGCGCCTGGCACAGGCTGCCCAGGGAAGCTGTGGACGCCGCATCCCTGAAAGTGTTCCAGGGCAGGCTGGATGGCGCTCCGAGCAACCTGGACGAGTGGAAGGCGTCCCTGCCCTGGCAGGGGATCGAAACGAGGCGCCTTAAACTCACTTCCAACCCAAACTACTCCAGGACTCGGCACGGGAACACGCGTGTGCGCGGCCCCCGCGCAGGACCAGCGCCAGGCACAGGGATGCGCCGGGGGACACAGAATGTGCCGGGGGTGCCCGTGGGCACCGAGGGGGACACGCGTGTCCCGGGCGAGAGCCGGGGTGGGGGGCGGTCACGGCGGCGGGGACAGCGGGACACGGGGACAGCGCGGGAGGCACCGCCGCATCCCCGCGGGGAGGCGGGGCGGGGGCAGCGCGGGGCCCGGCCCGGACCCACCCGCGCCCCGCCCGCGGAGGGGCCGGTCCGTGCCGTGCCGGTCCGTGCCGTGCCGGTGCCCGCGGCATGGCGGGGCTGCCCGGTGCCGCCCGCGGCCGGAGCGGCTCCCCGAGCATCCCCCCGACCCTGGACGGCACCTTCCTGTGCTCGCCGCTCGGGGGGCTGATGTGCGCCCAGGCCGTGAGTACCGGGGATGGGGCACAGGAGGGGAGGGCGTCACCCACCTCGGTGCTTTTCTTCACAGCCCCGCCGGGGAGCAGCTCGGGTTGCCTTTGGCTGCCACCCCCCGCCCCATCCCCGCGGTCCAACCCCAGCTCGTCCCTAACCCTGAGACAGCGCAGCTCCCCTTTCCTCCTTCCCTCTCTGAAGCCAGAAGGAAATTCGGCTTCTCGACCTCCTCACACCCTTTGCTGGTTGTAACTCCGCTCGCTGATCCCGGCGGGCATTCCCGCAGGGCACAGCCTGGACTGGGGGTTGTGTGAAGCGCGGTAACCCCAGCTGAGGTGTGCTGGGGTTGCCCACGGGGCTCTCGCATTCCCTCGGCACTCCCAGCCCTCCAGATAGTCCTCCTCTCAGACGAGCGCACGGGTTTTTGCACCCAGCGGCAGCATCACCCCCTCCCCGTTGCTTCAGCAGAACAAACACCTTGGGTGCCCACGGGTGGACGCTCAGCTGCATACGGGGCCACGTGTGACCTGCCCCGCTGCATGGGAGCCTGTTTGCTTGTCCTCTCTCCTCGGGGCAGCGGTGGGATGCGCCCTGAGCAGCCACTGTGAAAAGAGCGGGCACAGACGTGGCTCCTGGCTCCAGATTCCAACCCCCCTGGGCATGGCTGAGCTGGCTGTGACACAGGAGCAAACGCTCAGGGAAGGGGCTGGGAAGGATGCTGGCAGGGGGTGCCTTGCAGGAGCGTCAGGAAAGAGAGATGGAACCAAGACCAACAGAAGGGACCGTTCAGCCCTGCAGCTGGTGCCACCTCTCCAGCCCTTTGCTCGGGCAATACCATTAAACACGCTTGCCCGTCCACTGAGACCTCCTGCTCCCCAAAACCTCCCTCCTGAGGGCTCCTGCTTTTCTCCCCCAGCAGCCGGAGCAGGGCAGCTCACACACGCCACCTCCCACTCCCAGAGGAGCCCCCTCTACATGCTTCTGCCCAACACATATTTCGTGATCACGAGTGTTGGAAATGGATGTGCCGGACAAGGAAGCATTGTCGGGGCAGCCGAGCACCAGGGCGTTGTACGCGGGCAGGACAAAGGCTGTTGTGTTTCCTCCGTGACAATAAGCGGTGCCGGTTTGCGCAGGGGCAGAGCGGCTCTCCAAAGAGCCCTTCTCCTCCCCAGCTTGCCCCTGCTTTCCTGGAGCAGATGCTGTTGGGTGATCCCAGGCTCGTGGGTGATGTTCTGTGTTCCACCTGCAGGAACCAGCCCCTGGAACACCTTCCCTGTTTCACCCCACAGGTGCTTGGCTTACTGGTGTGGTCTCTCATCGCCGCCACAACGTACCACCTCCACGCGGCGTACGGCTGGGTGATGTTCGTGTCCCTCTTCCTCTGGATACTAACACTCCTTTTCTTCGTGACTTACCTCCTGCAGCTGCAGCTGAAGTTTTACGTCATCCCCTGGGCCCTCGTGGTGCGTAGCCAAGAAGGAGGGAAGGAGGCAGGGTCCTAAATGGGAAACAGCTTGGGGAGATAGTCTGAGAGGAACAAAGCTTCCAGCTCTTCTGGGCTGATGGAACAAAATCCCCTGCACTTGGCATAATGATATTGTTTCATTCTGCCCCTCAATTGCTTAGAAAATGTTCAGAACAAAAAGTCCTGTCTCAATCCAGAAGGTTAAAGCCACCATGTCTGCAGTGGTTGTGTCAACCAGAAACCCCTCAGCACAACCTGGGGATGTGATGTTAACCTTAAGTTTGTTCCCAGTGTGATAAGCTGGACCCTTTTCCTCTGTTTTTTCTGGGGAATAGGGAGGAACGGGGAACTGAGTCTTCTGCTGATCCCTCATCCTAGCATGAGGCAGGCACAAGCCTGAGCCTGGACCTCACAACCTTCTCTTTGCCTTCCCCAGCTGATGATCTACAACGCCGTGGCCACCGTCCTGTACATCACCGCCTTCGTCACGTGCGCGGCCGCCGTCCACCCGACGTCCTGGCGGCAGTGGGATTACAACCGGAGAGCCGCGGCCTCCGTAAGTACTGGGGGGCTGGTGAGGGCCGGGGAGCCGGGGCAGCCACTGTGGCCACACAGGGGGTGTGCTCCTCTTCCAGTTCTTTGCCTGTGTCACCATGATCACCTACGGGGTGAGCACCTTCTTCAGCTTCCGCGCCTGGAAAGGGCTCGGCAGCAACGCGGCCACCAGCCAAGTGACTGACCACGCGTAAGGAGGGGACAGCAAGGCCACCCACGGGCTGCCCTGTGTCGGCTCATGCCAGGCTGGGTGGCTCGGAGCCTCGTGTGCCACCAGGGCTGCTGTTGGGACCAGCCTGTGCTGGCAGCAGTGGTCAGCACTGGGTCACTGGGTGCTGCTCTGTGGTTTCTGATGATGCTTCCAGCTGACGTGCCCACAGCACAATCCGGCATCGCCACCGACAGCCCCGCCAGAGACACGGACTCGCTGGAGGCTGCAGCTCCTGCTCGTCCTTGGGGATCATCTGGATCCTCGCTGGAGCAGCTCCACTGAGGGGGCTCAGCCAATCTGGCACACTCCAGTACTAAAATTCACTAAACCAAGCCCAGGCTCCCCTCTCTGCTCATTCACAGCTACAGTGTAATTGCAATTAATGTGATGCAGAAAAAGCTGGAAGATGGAGGCAAAGTGAAGGAAGGCGTTGTAACTGCTCTCATTTTGATTTCTAACAATTTGAATACAGATTTTTTGCTTTAAATAAAAATGTTCCCAAATCGAGCACTGGAGCCTGTCATGAGAAAAGCCTGACTTGTGAGAAGGCAGCACGCAGAGCACGGCAGGGACAGCAGAGATGTCACTGCAGAGATGGCTGTCCCTTCCCACTCCACGTGGGTTTTATACCCAGCAGTGGAAGGAACAAGCCCACAGGGTTCACCTCGCTTTGCTTTAAGCACACACACACTCTGAGTGTGCATCCAAACCACAAGAACACAAAGGAGGTGCCAAGGCTTTGATCACTCCCTGACTCAGCACCAGCCCCTGCTCAGTTCACCTAATTAACCACCAAGTCAGTTTTGCCCGTTAGCTGCGGGTGCTTTTCAAAAATGAGAACCAAGTCTGCAGAAGCTCTGGGAGCACAGGCAGGATCAGAGCCTTCAGGAGAGCACAGGACAAGCTGCTCCCCTGTGCTGCAGACCACAAATTCACCTTTTGGGTGTTTGTCAGAACTAGAAGAAATGCCCAGCCAGGCAAAGCAGCTTTTCTTTTCACATCCTCCTTGTACAAGCTAATAGAAGTAGATTAAATGAGTTCAAAAGCTGTTGCATGGTGAGCTACACTGCAAAACTTACTGCATGCTCTGCATGGGACAAGTTTCACCAGGTTGTCTGCAGAGGCAGGCCCAGGAAATGGAATGGCACTGATAGAAGGTGAGCATTGAAAAGGAACCAGACACGTGGCATTGGCCCCTGACAGATCTGCCTTTATTTGGTTGTCAGTGAGTAAATCAAGGGTCAAGTTTCCACAATGATGAATGAATATATATATATATCTAGAAGTCAGCAACAGTAGGAAAATTAACATGGTAGATCACCACCAAATTCAACAGAACAGGTCTAAATAGAAAGTTTACTTATACAGTGTTAAAGGACACCAGTCTCAGCTTTCCAAACCCTGACACATTCCAAGTTTAAACAGCATTTCTCCAGATTCAGCTACATCACCAGGCAACTGAGGCTGCACAATCTACATCCCTCTGGGAAGGATGTGACCAAAACTACTATTTGCTGTTCTTACAAAGCAGCCAATGGCCGATCAGCAGGAATTCTGTCTTGGCATCTTACAAACTACTTCCCTGCACACACTGACTTCCCAGTTAAAACCATGGGCCTGAGAACTGATCACCTTTCATTGCCTAAGGCCAGGCTGGATGGGGCTCTGAGCAACCTGGTCTAGTGGAAGGTGTCCCTGCCCATGGCAGGAGGTTGGAATGAGATCCCCCGCTAAGCAATGCTGCCACAGAAAGAGAGGGAATAAACTGTTCTCTGTGTTCAGCTGAGACAGGACAAAGAACAACGAGCTCAAACTGCAGCTCAGGCACTTTATATCAGAATGCAAAAGGCTGCCAGCAGCAGCAACAGCTGGGCACTGCCCCAAACTGCCTGGACAAACCATAGCGGATTCTAAAGGAAGTCCTGGCAGATACGTTATGAGAAGTTTGGGCAGAGCTGGGGAAGGCAAGGCAACCTCTCACAGTCTCTCCCATCCACCTTGTAAGAGGGTATAAAATTCCCAGAAAGCTCTGATTTCACCCCTCCCAGAGGGGCCCACAATCCCAGCCCTGCCCCACTGCACACCCACCTCCCTCACAGCAGAGGTGAGCCCCCTCCCCTCTGGCCCTGCCGTCTCTTGGGAACCGCTGCCTTCCACCTCTGAAATTAGAATAGACCTTGCTTAAAATACAACAGAACTCCCTTCAGAATGACTTGTTTAATGGTTTAATGAAGTTACTACTAACGCACTGCTTAAATCCAGACTTCGACCTTCTTTTTCCTAGAAAGGAAGAAAAATAAATCCGTGAGTCCAGGCTGTTCTGGAATAAGGAGTTCAAAAAATTAAACAGGCAATACATAGTTTGTTGCATCAATATAAAATTACAGGTTATTTGAGCATCTGTGATTGAGTGTGAACCCAAATAGGCTATGGAGGAATCCCTGGGGTAGGGGAGCTGTTGCCCTGCTGGCATCTGTCCATGTCAGAGCAGAGTCTTGCTCACATCTGGTCAGGAAGGTAGAGCCAGGGGCTCACTTGTGCTCAAGGGTCCAGTGGCTGGCCTTTCAGGAGACCCCACAGCTGCAAACGCCAACTCAAAGCCCTCCTGCTGCTGAGACACAGACTGACTCTTTCTCCTCAGCCTGCCCCCTTTTCCACAAAACTCAGAGTGGGGGGGAAGGGGCAGAGGGATAACCACAACAACTGTGACTCCTTTGCTTCTTGTCAAATGGGACTGGACAGACACTGGGGAGCACTGACATGTATTTCATTTCCCTAAGAAAAACCTCATCCAAAAACCTTAACACTTCTGTTTGTTTCTCCAGCCTGCACAGAGAGGAGGAGAAAACAAATGAAATAGGCTTAAAAATCTGATTTTGGATATATTAGGCATAAAAAGAAAAATAAAACATATTGTAGGATCATAATGGTCAAGGTTGGGAAGGGATCTCAGGAGTTCATCTGGTCCAAACCCTGTGCTCAAGCAGGGCTGCTCGGGACCATGTCCAGAGAGCTGTGGAATATCTCTAAGGGTGGAGACTCCACAACCTCCCTAGGCAAGCTGTGCCAGTGCTCAGAGACCTTCACAGTGAAAAGGTGTTCCCTTCTGTTCAGTTGGAAATTAATGTTCGAAGACACAGAAAGCGTGTGTTTCTGAAGAACTGCTCCACATGACAGCTTCACTCATGTTTCCTAAAAATTATTAAATGTGCAGTTTGAGTTGAAAAATACACTCAGTGAAGTCATTTTCCTTTTGACCCTGGTGCAGCCTTCAATTTAATGCTGCAACCTACTGTAGGAACTTTACCCTTGGTACTGCCAGGTGGAGCTACACAGAACCAAAAGCCATTGAGCCAATGAAAATAAACAGTGTGATATACTCACAGCTCTGTATTCCAAGAACATTTCTTTGAAAGCCAGAAAGTCTGTAAATGTGAGCAGCAGATCAAATATATCACCTGGCATTTCATCTTTGTGTTGTCTATGGAGAGAAGAAGTTGGGGAATGAGAAAACTGTGTGAGAAAAAGTCATTATTTTAAAATGGCATGAGGTCAAAAAGGACAAGGAGAACAGTATCATTATTTAAACAAGAGTGGTATTACAAGTGTATCGTAAATCAAAACTGTGGCCAATTATTACTGTGCAGTATTTCCAATCCAAGTACATTGTTATATTTATCTAAATCCAAGACCTAAGAGTATCATGTAAGCCCTTGAAAACCAGACCTGTAAGCCAACAGAACTATGACCCAGCTAGCATTTCTCTATTTATTTGTTTTGAGCACTGAAACTGCCAGACAGTCCCTTGGAAGGTGAGAAAGTTTGGGGAAAGGCACAGATGCTCATCCACAGCCCTTGAGAACAATTACTGACAATCCTTGGTAGAGGATTGATGATGAAAACATTTTGAGAGAAAAGCTCTGTGCTTTCCTGTCACCAAATTTCAACAAGACTCTCCTAGCAGTCAGCGGTTGGGTTTTTGTTTCCGGTTTGTTTTGGGCCCTTTTTGTTTGTTTGTTTGGGGTTTTTCGTGTTGTTGTTTGGGGGGGGGGGGGTTGTTTGTTTGGTTTTCTGTTTTGGTTTTGATTTGGATTTTTTAGAAATTACTTAATTCCTTTAAAAAAATGTCCTTCTAAAGGAACTTTATCTTCAAGAGCCTGTTCTCTAAGTGTACTGTGTGCATCCATAGTAACTTCCCAATGATGCTTCCCAATTAAGAAACAAAAATTAAACTGATTCAAGTGTTTTAAGATACTAATTTCCCCATTGCACTTGATTTTCTTATTCAAGGGGGAAACCAGTGATCTTTCAAAAGCCACCTCTTCATGAAGCTGGTTAAACTGAAGTGAACCAATGCAGAACACACACCAAAGTCTTCTCTGACTGCTCTGTACAAGAATTGCAATAGAGGAATTTCATCACATGACTCTGAAACACCACCAGGCTATTGAAGTGCCTGGCAGAGATAAACAAAACCCAACCTTTTAAGGGTCTGGCTTCAAAGTGACAAGAAGTATGAAAACTCTCCAGTGTGCTCATTCTCATTTCTCTTCCTGTCTCTTAGAACCCAATATATTTCAGCATGACAATTCTGAAAGGTAGTAGAACATGCTGAAGGCAAGAAAAGTGGTCAGTCACTGCCTGCACAAACACTTCTTTTTTTAAATTAAAGAGGAACCGCTCTCTAAAGGGCAAACTGTCAAAACTAAGCTTTACTCTAGACAAAAATACCTAAATGAGGGGCACATAAACCATCCCCCCCCCCAGAAAAAAATCAAAGCAAAGGCTTACTGTAATGACACTGTGAAAGCAACCATATCAAACCCACGAATCCGATCAAGCAACTTCTCTTCGATGTATTTCTCTACTAAAGAGATCTGAAAAAAACCCAAACAAACCTCCTCTATAACATCATAACAGATCTCATAAGCAGATTTCAAAACAGAATCCTTACACTGACACCTTATTGATGGTCTGCATGATCCTCAGTGGGCACAGCTGCAGACCCCTCAGCGGGGCACTGCTGGTTCTGTTCTCACACCACCCGAGGCACCGAGCTGGACATTTTTTGCTGGGGGTACTGGTGAGAACAAACACTGACTGTATCTACTAACAAGCTGTTTTGAACTCATTTAGAGGTATTGACTAGTAGACTGGTCTAGTTTCTTAATTATGCTTTGCACGAAGAATGTGATTGAAGTGTCCAATACAGGAAATAATGCAACTGGAGAAGAAGAAACTTCATTTGCACACATGCTTAACGCATTACTTATTACAGCAATAGGATAAATTTCAACTCAAGAGGTATACAACTTCCAAAGCATCTCTAGAAAACTTTGGGTGAAACGAGAAAGGAACCTAAAGCTGCAGAAAACACCTTTCTTGTTCACAGATTACGGCTGTGTTACTGAAGGAGACAGCAGGCAGCCCAGCAGGCACAATGTTGTATCTGCTCCATGGAAGCCCAGTATCTTATACAGGGGGGGACTAAACAAAAATAAAAAAGCAACATACATGAAAAATAGGAAATGGTATCTTACATATTCATTAAAAATGTCGGTATAGATGAGCTTATTTTCTTCTGAGTCATCAAACTCCTGGTAGTGTTTCTCCAGAAAAGACCTCTGTATGATCTGGAAATCATCATCTGCGCCACAACAAAAATGCATCACGCAGTTATGAGTTTAGTCATTCTTTCTGAAACACAAACCCCACATTCACTGCTCCTGTGCTTCCCTGCTGCAACCACAGAGCCCCACACACATCACACCAGCACCACAGCTGCTGCTGGGCCACCACTTCTGACCCATCCGTGGGGGGACAGAGGCTGCTGGTGGACTATTAGCAAAACAGTCCTTCTGCTCTATGTTTATTAATAAAGCTATTTATTCGGAACCCTTTTTTGTTCTGGCTCTCAAGTTAGCAAAACATCTGCATTTTTTAAGTGAATACCTCTTCCCTACCCATGTTGTTGTCTGCAACTACCTGCAGCCCTTACCCATTATGATATCCTCCAGATAGCCAACAACTATATCAAACTCCTCATCAGAAGTGGTGGAGCTGAGGGCAAAGAAAGACAGGCTACATAAATATACATTTCAACCACAGCAGTTAAAATTAAAGTTAAAATTAAAAAGTGTTAATGAAAGCCTAAGCACAAATAAAGCCAGTAACTGCAAGGTCACTGAGTAACTTTCTAGTTTCAACCTACAAAATAATCCATGGCACTGATGAGAAGACTGCTTCATGGAGATTCTCATCAGGCCTCTACTATAGTTCCTCCCAGTTAGGTGCCTAATTGAAAAAAAGAATAAATGTTGTTTTACTGGCATTACTGTCAAGGAAATTCTAGTTCTGGTGCGGAAGGATGTAAAGAGTGTAATTAGAACAGCAAATTAAGCCTTTTCCAACCCACAAATCCAGCTGCTACCAGTTTTCCTTCTGTTCTCTTCCCTGCATTAACTGTACATGGTGATCACAGAACTCTAGACACTCTAGAGAATATTTTGAAATATTTGGTCTTGTGGAACCACTTTAACTGAATGTATGCACAAATATAACATAACTGAAGAAAACTAAGTACTCTTCTTATGCAAGAAACATCTTTATGTGTTCCAATTAAACGGGATAATCTCCTAAAGTTATTCTATCATGAGCAAGTATTTAACACTGTTATGGATCTGAAGTCATCCAGGAAAGAAACCTCTGGTACCAGCATCAGGACTCTGGATCCTTCTGCTAAATCTGTTATTGTGCAGCTTGTTCAGACACAGTAAACAGTCCACCAGATCTCTTTGGCATTCACAGTTCATCTTTAGTGGGGGCTGAATGCTTCCTATATTCTCCAGAAGATGAAAGATGAGCTTTTCTCACACATGAGGAAAAGAACTCTCAAGGAAAAAAATAGCCTCTATCAGCAAAAGCATCATTCAAATTCAGTTAAATGTCTCCTTCTCTTTCAAATTTCTTTTTAGTAAACAGAGCAGAACAGCCCCTCAGACTATTAAAAAGCTCATTATTTTGCTAATAGATAACACTCCAGTGACATTAATCCAATAGTAGTTTAACCAACAGTTTAACTATAATGAGCCAGTGGGCTCACTCTGACCAGGAAAAATTAAAAGAGATATTTAATTTTACAAAGGCGTCCGATCACCAAGTCATGTCCCTGCAACATTCCCGATCCGTGAAGCCTCGGGAGACGAGCGAAGCCAAGGCAAGGCCTGGAAGAGCCCGCGAGAGGGCGGCACAGGGCCGGGAGAGGGGCTGGCACAGCTCGGCCCGAGGGGACACACCTGGGCTGCAGGTCGGGGGCTCAGCGCTTCCCTTGGCATGCGAGGGCAGGAGATTTTGCTATGGGTAATTTCCATTATGTTTTCCCCCTCCAAATAAATGCTGCTGCTAATGTTCTTAGAGCTTATCCCAACAGCAACAGAATAAGTGTTTATTTAAATGCTGTTTTAAGCCTGTGAGGCAAATAATTGGAATTTTAACTGCTCCAAAAGACACCAGTTCCATCTCTCTATACAATGCACATACATTCACACACCTGCAGAGACACGTGCTCACCAGTCCTGTGCTTTAAGCCCCTGTCACCTTGCAATGCCAAGCACACTGCCTAGCCCAGCACACCCTGTGCTGCTGAGGCAGCCCAGGCATGGAGCCATTTGTGAGAGGCTGAAAGAATTAAAGCCATGAATGACAGAGGCACAGGCACATGTCCTGCCACAAGCCTTGGCAGAAGAGCATGTCAAACAACTGCTGGGTGAAGCAGCATCTTAGCATTTCCCAGTGTGAAATGTGGTTGAGGACACGTGTAAAAGGTCTCAGGTTTAGAAGGAGCGCTCTCCAACACAGAAGAACAGTCTCTCCTCAGAACCCGTGACATAAGATAACAAATATTCTTGAAAAGGTGAAGTTTTGAATTGAAAATCAACACACAAAAAATTAATTTCCAGCCTAACAGTGCTTGTTCTGATCCCTCAGCCAGGGCTACCTGGTGCTACACTAACAGCAGTGGTATTTAGATTGACTTCACCTGAACTCTGCACTGATGTTATTCCCTTCTAGAGCTTTGCATTCTGCACCTTTGTTCTCCTAAGAGGCACAATCTGCTAATCAGCATGGTGTAAATTCACTCGTGTAATTATATTCCTATTAAGATATTTTAATTAGCAATTAGCTTACTGAAAATCTGACACAGAATGTAGCATACTCACGTGGCTACACCCAAGCTTTCTCCATCAGCAGTCTCCATTGTTCCTGCCTAACCAGACTGGAAGAGACAAATCTGTGTATTGCTGCTTTTAGTGGTTATTTCTTCTTTTTGGACAAAGGGCTAAGGAAATAACACGTGACTTTGCGTTAATATATTCAGTTGTTAAACTAACATACAGTAAATTAGGAGAGAATCTTTAATTCTTAAACGCAGGAATTCCAACATCATGTTCTTCCAAAATCAAGGCTACCTGTTTTCTGTAATAACCTAAATTCTCTAGAAACTTTGCCTACCCAGAGAACCTGCACACACTTGCAGTCAGCCCCTGTACAGGGGTTTGGGGTCACCTTTTCTCCTGAACCATCTATGACTGATTATTACAGAAACGAAGCCAGGTAAGGCGAAGATGCCACCCTGACCCAGAGCGTCCCAGCCCAGGCTCTGGGCAGCGATCCCAGGGGCTCTGGGCAGCGCCGGGCTGTGCCGCCCGAGCATCTCCGGGGGAGACCAGCGGCGTCCCTCGCCTCCCTGGCTCCTGGGGGGACGATGCCCCCCGACACCCGCCTCGCCCCCCCTCACCTCACAGGGGCCCAGGCGAGCGGGCCGGCCCCTTCCCTCTCCATAAAGCGACCTGTCCCTGTCAGTCGCTCCGCGCCCGGGCCGCCCCCCGCCCCGTGTTCCCCACTGTTCCCTGCCCCCCAGCCCCGTGTCCCCCCCCGTTCCCGGCCCCCCGGCCCCGCCTCAGCTCGCCCCGTGCCCGACCCCGGCCCGCACCCACCGCCCTCACGGCCGGAGCGCAGCCCCCTCCCCTGGCGCCGTCTCCCGGGGAACGCGCCCTTCCGCCCCGCCCGCAGCCAATCGCAGCGCGGCCCCGGCCCCGCAGGGCCCGCCCACGGCCCGCCCGTCCAATCAGGGCGCGCCGGGGGCCGCGGGGGGCGGGGCGGAGCCGCCATGGCGGGCCGGGCCGGGCGGCCTGAGGGAGGGGGGGTAAGGCGGGAGGGCGATAACGGGGCAGGACAGACCGGGCCGGCGGCGGCGGCGGCGGCGGCAGAGCGGGTCCCCCTCACAGGGACAGCCCCCAGCCCGCCGCTAGATGACCTGAGCACCTCCCCAGCCCGGCCGTGCCCTCCTGCCCCCCCCCCTTCCAGCGGTTGCCGCCACCCCCCCGGCTCGCGGCGGAAGAGAAGGAACTAAAGAACAACGGTCAGCCTTCAAGATGTTTTTTATTTGTTGAATGGACAACTTTGCTACAATTCGTTTCCCCTTCTGAGGGCCTGTGGAGTGGCCGCCTCTCCTCTCGGCGTCCCCCCAGCCCTGGGGCCCGCAGGGACTGAGGGGACACCGCGCCGAGAGCAGCGGGCCTGGCAAAGCTGCCCCCCCACCCCGGCACGGAGGGCGGCGGAATGCCACTCAAATTGTACAGTCTTTCCCTTTGTGAAATGAACAGGACAGTTCTCTGCAACACAGCTCCCTCCTCTGCCACCGCTGGCTCCCCCTGCCCGGCACCAGCTGCATGGAAGACGGTCTGGGGCAAAATTTTCAAAGCATTAACATCTTTTCAATACACACAGGCACTTAGTCCCGTGTCCACAAAGGCTGCGAGGCTCTAGGGCCACCTCCCTTTCAAGGGGACAGCAGATGCCTCGAAGCCCTTGTGCACCTGGGCCTTAAGAGCTTAATCTCATACAGCAGTTGATACAAATTAGGAGTCCTAGGCACTTCTGAAAATTTTACCTCAGTTAATCCTGGCCAGGGAATCCAAAGCCCTGAAGTTTTCTAGAATCTATTAAGGCAGAGTTCAAAATGGTTCTGTCCCACCTCTCCCCTTGTAGTACAGTTTGTATCTTTGTACCTCAGGGATAAAAACCCATCATTGCATTTGGAAGCACGTAGAAGTGATTCTGAAATTCTGTCACCCTTGTGGCAGTGATGGTGATCACACGTTTGCTCACTGAGCACCGAGCAGGGAGGGGCTCAGCTCTGACTGGGCACGTGGATTTACAGGAGAACACTGTAAAGTACAGCCAGGGAGGAAATGAGGTCCCCGTGGCAGATCTGCCAGTCTGACTTTAATCAAACCAGGCATCCAAGGTGGAAGAGAATTCACATTTTAGCAAAAAACATTAACCAGCACTCCACTTCGGGATTCTGTCTATATTTGAATGAAAGTCAACAAGAAAACAATGGACAGAACTTTCCTAATTCACACATCTCTGGATGAAGTTCAGCACCCTTGAGTTAGCAAAGGCAGGAGGTGAAAGAAGTTGCTGGAGAGCTGGATCCTGTGACCTGTGTGCAGAGCTCTCAGCTCCTGCTGAGGTCAGAAGGAAGCCAGAATGCTCAGCAGGAAGAGGCAGCCTCAGCTCTGCTTTGTTTTTTATTTGACAGTACAATAAAGATAATAAATGATTTTAAAAATAAGCTACATCGCAGCATGAGAAGTCACTACAACAGCCTCTGCTGTTGAATCACTGCCAAGAAGTGGGATGGTTTTGGTGTGAGCTGTGTGTGAATTAGTAAAGTTCCATTATACAGACAGACAATTAAAAAATTTAAAAAAAAAATAAAATAAAATCAACCTGTGCAAGTCTTGGAAAAGACCAAGTCACATCCTCAGCTGGTGCAAAATAAGCGGAACTCCAACAATTTTTGTGCTACTTCACTGACCCCAGCTGTGAACCCCCAATTCCTTGTGGAAATCTAGTAAACCAGTCAAGAGCTGCCTGCTGAAGTGCATCCTTAACATACAAACATCACAAATGTGTAATTAAAGTGGAGCAGAGTTTCCCACTATATGATCCCTACCAAAAATAAGAAGTGTGGCCCCAAACCTGCTCAGAGCAGGACTGACACGTGGCAAGCAAGGTGCATTTTTAAGGAGTTACAGAATAAGACTGAAATTGCTATCCAAATAACATTTTTTTTTAAATAAACCGGCCCAAAATTATTCTCTAACATTTTAAGATAGCTCAATTTTTCCAAAGTGAATATAACTTTCAAAACCAACACTGATTAAAAAAGATGATCAATGATACCTTAAAAAATACCCAGAATATCAAATTAATTCCAGTCCAGCATTGTAATTAGTTAAGAATACCTCCTGAAAATTATAACCTCACAAAAAAACGTGGGTACTGAAGTTAAAAGCATCAGAAACATTATGTACTTGAAAATACCACCGATCTTTTAACATTTAAAAACAAATCAGAACATTCTTTGGAATCACCAAGTTATTAAAACCTGTGAGTTTCTCTACAGTCTCCACACTGTCTTTTCAAATCAGTCTGTGTACAGATTCAGTCTTTGAGCAGTTTAATATCCACTGTCGGCAAATACAGAGTCTCTGACCAGCAGGAGGCTACATTAAACAGGAAAACATTGGCATTCTCTTTTTAGTACTGACTTCTGCCAAAAATAAGAGACTTTCGAGCACAAGACAGCACGGCCCTGTTTTAGGAGATACTTTTTTTCTCTTCTTTTCTAAAATGCATTGTACTTGTACTTCCAGTGCGAATTTTTTCAGCACTTGTGACAGGCGAGAAGGAAAGGGGGAAGAAGAGACTCCCCTCTGCTCTTCAGAGGAACCAACAGCCATAGCACGCTGACCTAGCAGCTCTCCTTACTGCTGAAACCAGCTCCCATTGTTGGCAACTGGAAATAGCTTATTAAAGATTTCGTTTTTAAGATAAACAGATTAACAGGTTAGCATGAAATCTGGCCGTGGCTATGGTTCTATGTGCATAAAGATTGGTTAGAGATGCTTTCCCCTTTCAGTACTGGTTGGTGTTCATTAAAAACAAGTCTGTGGTATTTCTCCACGTGTGTCATGAAATGTGAGAGATCTGTCTGACTCGGGTTTGTATTTCCTGTCGACACAAAGGGCAGGTCTCCAGTTGCAAGGCACACTCCATGCACAGGTCACTGAAGGAGAAGAAAAAGAAAAGTCAGTTAAAGCCTGCATTTACAGCATGAAGAACTAAACAGCAAAATAATACAGGCACTAAGCAGTTTAGTCAGCCTGCCAGAGACACAGCCAAGTCAAGTATTTCACTATGGAGATTGAATATTGCAAGCCAGGTGTTGTGGATCTGTCTGCAGGCTTTGAGAGGAGCTCCTGCTGCTCAGCATCTCCCAGACCTGCAGCTGCTCCTGCAGCTGGTCAGGATCACACTTGCCCGTGTTCATTAATCTCAGCACTCCCTCTGGTCTGGGGAGCAGCAGCCCCAGTGCCCTGCAGGAAACTTCTCCGTTTCTTGTTGACAGGCACATCTCTTTTTAACTTTCCAGCATCTAGACTCCTGGCAAGACTCCTTCCACAAGTGCTCTAAAAACTCTAAGGAACTGGATTAATTTCCTGCTTAAAGGCAGAAAAGTGCTGTTGTGGTATAATTTGTACTGCTGTCCCATTTTTAGCTTTTAAAGGAGTTTGTGACTTTAAACAATCCATTTGTTGAACATTCAGTGAGCATTTGAATATATTATGAATTTCCTGCTCTCCTCATGTAATCTGGATTTCACAGCACCTGTACCAAGCACTAAAGCCTCTGACACCAGGGAATTAAGCCTTGGTAGCCCAGGGCTAGCACACATCCACTGTAGCCACAGTACTTCCTTCCCCAAACACACAGGCAATTAGCCATTAAATCTGCTCAGGTCTAGGGTGAGAGGAATGCTGGGAATACTGTGCTTAACCTCTACTTGTCGCATCCATAGAAGAAGGGTAGCTTATTTCCTCTATGCTGGGGAGTCAATCAAGATGAGCAGGGACTGGCCTCATCTAAGCTGAATGTCACACGTACATTTTTTGGGTTGTTTTTAAGGTTTTACCTGTGTCCGCATGGCCTGAGTTCTGTGTCTGCTACCTCGTCACAGCAAAGTGTGCAGCAGTTCTCTCGGATACTCACTTGCTTCAACAAAGCCAGGCGCCTGTGTCTGAGGAGAGATCCCCACCACACACACACATTAGTTTGACTCGAAGCAAGAGATTCTAAACTATTCTGAGTGTTGCATCAAGGCCAACACAGCACTTGCCTGTGCTGCACCACACTGCTGATAAACATCGATCACCACTTCCCACTAAAACAGGCTGAACACACCCAGAGATGTGCAAAACAGCCGTTGATTCCCCTATTCAGGGACAAAGGTAAATAGCAAGTCTTCTAGTTACTACAGCTGAACACTTCAAAGTTGTTCTTTAGTACCTGGGTACTTTTAGGAGTTAAGGAAAACAAATAAACCTCACAAACCCATGTATTAAAAAAAGAAAATCAAAAACCCTATAATGCTCTATCACAGTTTAAAAGAATAAAAATTGAAAATAAAAGCAACAGCTCAATGTGGCAATGGCCAGAAGGGAGAGCAAACAGAAAAATCCCCCATTTGATGAAATAAGACCTTTCACATTTGGTACAGACACACACGACACCCATCAAAACTGTTCACTGACAGGGTGATGTATCTTGCCCCAACACCAGAGGCACTGAATTCAGCAGAACTCTACATGAGTTTGTGTTAAATCCTGTGATGGAAAATTAGGGTCAATTCATACAGGCGCTTGTCTTACTTCCTTTCACTTTTGGGATGATAAAAGCTATTTTTTCAGGATTGGCTTAAAATTTCCAAGCAGTTCGGGCTGCAGGGCAGGGGTGATCTTTGTTTACACAAAGAACAAGTGTCCAACCTTGAATGGAGCCTTTCAGTGCTATCACATATTAAATAGTTTGTAACACAGGAGGCCAAGTTTCACCAGTCAGGCATCAAAAGGAAACCAGTTTCTCCCAGTTTGTTTTTCATCTTTTGGCACAATAATGCAACAGCTCTCTCAGCTAATGCTTGAACACTGCAAGAGCAGTGCCAGAACAACATCAATAACAATCACGTCTGATCATCAGTAAGAAACTGCAAACCTCTCATCTGGCATGGGACTCTACTAAGACAGACGAACACAATTTGAAAAGGGGAGTGAACAAAATTGTACCTAATAGATCATCTTAAGGATTAAATCAGACTCTCACTTAAAGCACCTGCAGTCACAAGGAGTAATTTACTCTGGCTATATGTAAGCACAAAATGGTCCTGCAAGTTGCATTTGATTTTCTCTGCATAAATATCCCAAGCCTCAAACTTCGCTAATGTGTGACTCCAATCCAGGAGTACTTTCTTCTTTTCTTTTTAAACACTAAGACACTTAAGTAGCTCCAGTACACTTGATCAAAGAGCTACATAATTCAAAACCAGCCTCCACATTTTATTGCAGCCAGGGGTACCTCCTCCAACAACCCTGCTCCCACCTAATTAGTTTCAACCTAAGGTTATTTCACCCACATACATCAGCACCAGCCCAGGGGGCATCCTCAGACAAAACTGGAAATCCAGGGTACACCACACCCCAGATTATACTTGTTACTGTTTGTATTCCAGTGAGTTATTTTATTACTAATAACGTAAACCAGCCCAAAACCAGATGTGCTATTAGTTTTCATTCCTGCCAGAAATTTGTTAAGTTAAACACAAATGTACCCAAACCTGTTTCTATCTGGCTTGGTTTATATTTAAGTGGGAAAACACTTCTGAATTTGAGTAACTTTTGTCAGTACTAGCATTCACAAATGGGGAAATTTTCTTCTGGATCAGAAAAGAAGGGAAAATTCAAGACTTACAATCATTTAGTACCTCCATGCTGCCAAATCACAAATTAGGTCAACTTTAAATATTACCTGTTTTCTTAACTAAGACTACAACTCCTCAACCAACCTCATCATTCTTAGATAGAAGGAGGTACTTTTACTAAAAAAAGTTTACTGTGCGGTACTAGTTAATTTAGCTTCATGTTATAAAAACGTATTTTAATTTAATGGATTTTGGTTGCATATCTCCTGCCCTACTCATGAAATTGCACTGGAGCCTATTGTCTCATCCTTTTAGAAAAGGGACTTATGGAAGCCTGACCCCATAAAAAAATTAACTTTGCTAAGTACAAGACAAGACTTTGAAAGTCAGAAGTATAGCATTTTATTTCCCTGCATGCAAACACAAACTAGACAGGAGGATTACCTGGGCAAAATGATTTTCTCTTCAGCTGTCAGAAAGGCATAATCATTGAAGGTACTAAACTTCATTGATGGTGGGTACCTGAAGGGTCTTGCACCAAAGTTGAACTCACATTGTTGATAGGACATGAAACTAGCTGCAGCAAAAAAGCCAGACCTGCAATATGATGAACAGCTATTTTAGAATGACTTAAATAACAGTAGAGCTTTCCAGACATGTTACTACTATTACCATACAAAAATACACCCTGAGACAAAGAGACAAGTTCCTTCAACAGCAGTGCTTTTGCAGCTGATTGGTAGAAGGTCCAGTTTCAGCTGCATGTACTTACCTTGTTCAGTTCTCAACTCCTGAATTTACTATCAGGGTTTATCTGAATTTCCTACTGAGTCAGCCCATAAAGGCTGCCTAGGCTACAACTGGGATTAGTCACACTTACATCTGAATCCCTACAACCCGATCCTCCTTGCACTGATCAGCTCAGGTGTCTCCTTCAGAACAGCAAAAAAGTATTTTTCTTCAAAACAACCATTGTTAGCAGAGCTATGAGGAGCAGCACCCAGTGCAAGGGACACCTCCATGTCCTCTGTTCCTTCTGGTTTGTCTGAGCAGGCACAGAGCTGGGGAACGTGCAGCTCTCGTACACATGTGAGGGACCAGTGCAGGATTAGCTCAGGACAGCTGCCTTTTCTTCACAGCCACACAGACCCCGTGAAAGCACAGCTATTGCCTCTCTCAAATTTATTTACTGGAAGGGCCCGAGTTCACTAATACCCTAGGTTCTAACAAGTACTTGAGTATATAAATTACATACTCAAAGAACAGAGCACTGCAAGCTGAATAGACAAGATACTCTGCAACTCTTTGAACTACTCTTGGCATCTTGAACGTGGTAGGATTAATTTACAAAATACTGTAATATTTAATTAAGCTACATAGGCTGCTTTATCAAGTGTTACACCAGCTTATGCTTTCAGAACTAAAAGGCTGAACTCCCCTATGAGAGTTGGAGGAGCCAGCCATGTGTTCATTTTTTCACAAGAGTCTGCAAAATAAAACAAACACCTTTCTGTGATGCTACCAAGAGACGTGCTCTGATGAATATTCAGTGTGCTACTCCAGGAGCTTTCCCCAGGGAATGGCAGTCAATTAATATGTCCTCTTCAGCATTTACAGGACTGAGGCTTTATGTTTTAAAAGATGAAAAATTCTTTAAGCACCAGGAAATTGCTCATCTTTGATACAGCCTCATTCTATTCCAATGCTGTGCTAATTTGACAGCAGAGAACATCAGGTTGAACCTGCCTTTGGAAAGTCCAAAGTATTTATTTTGCACCCTGAAATCCACCTGTAAAATTATAACCTTCTTGCTTTCTAAGCTACTTTCAACTGGGAAACCTGCATAATGATGGCTTCAGGTAAGTAAATATGAATTTACATCTCAAATTGGAAACTCTTCATATAATTAAAACAATTATCCACGGAGGTCATGTCCTTTCAAATGAGCATATACTTACACAGCAGATGAAAATACTTGCTTCTCAGCAGGAAGCTGGTTTCCATTTAAATAGAAGATCATTTGCTTCTCTTGCAAGTCTAGTAGAAATCCTATTGTGTCTCCTTGCATGCAAAACAAGGGTAATGTAAAGATTTCACTTCTGTTAAATGCCAACAGCTGAGACAGTTATTGTTTCAAGTATCACATGTATCACTATGAGTTATCTCACTTGAAAGGAACTGTTTGCAAAAGCACAAAGGAAGAAACATTGATACAGACAGTAATTAAAAAAACACCCAGAGGAAAATAGTAAAAAGATAAAGTATTTTAGTCTGCCAGAGTATTAATACTACACAGTTATAGAAGTATTGCAGAGTATTTGCCAAAGCCAGAAGAAAGCTGCACTCTGTCATTCCTTGGCTATTCTGCCCCTGTTGGAAGATAGACTTTAGCAAGTGTGTGTTCTGAGGATAAACTTCCAATATGCTTGTGCTATTATTTTTAAGAAGTGTTTTGATTTAGCCATCCTTGGGAGAAAATTTTAATAGAAGAGAAGGCAGCACAGTTCACACAAGCATGGCATGCACAGGCTCCTACCAAGATTTCAAAGCTGAGATCAAGAACAGAACTTTGCTGTCCAGGTAGTTATCCAAGAATTTAAAGTAAGCAAGACAGTGCAACTCCTCCTTAAAAAAAAAAAAAAACACAAAAAACCCCCAAAAAAGGAAGTCTAATTCAGAGATCAAGTTTTTTTCCCTTCTCTACAGTAACTCTGAACCCAGAAAGGAACAGTTCAGTAGGACTACAAACACATGGAAGGAGGGCCTATGATTAAATGTCCAACATTAAATGGTGCTATGATTTGTACTCTGCCTTCAAAAAGGAAAAGCATTTAACCAACAAGATTCTCTTTACACAAACTGGGGAGCAAGACTGTAGTGCCCACTTTGCCCATTCAAACCACTGTTAAAGACACAATAATTATTAAACCTTTAGGATCGTTGGGATTAGGCAGTGAACAGCTCTGTTCCCACCTACTAACAGACACCTGCAAGAGGAAAAAACTCCTGTGCAGAAATGCAGTTAGGACAAACAGAGGATGGACTGAATACCTTCTTTCCAGCAGGGATGGGAATGTGGTTTGCTTCTGGCATTATACCAGATCAGCTGCCGGCAGCCATCGTATGCACAGGAGTATTCATCGTCCCCGATGCCGTAACCTTCCTGTAGAAAGAGTAAAACATTTCATGTCTGCAGCCATTCCTCACACAGAATGGCTAAAGTTTTGGGGTTTTTTTCCCCACCTAAGTTACTCATCTAAGAACAGGAGGGGTTTCTCCCACCTCCATCAGGGCAATGTTTTGGTTTTTTTTTTTCAGACTAGTTGTAGTTTCATTTTCACATCAAAAAGGAATTTGTTGGGGTGAGGAGGAAGGGAGAAAGGGATATTGTTTCCAAAGTGTATTCCATTCTCTGTGACCTCAAATCACTCCTGCCTGTTAAAATATTTAATAATCAGAAGACTAGTACCCAAATAGCCAAGTTTGTGCATCTTAAAAGGTCACCATGGAATCATAACCCCTCTTATCTTGAAGTCCCAGTACCAAACTTGTAATACCTTCCCCCACAAGAAATCCACGTGCCACCAGAACCTACAGCATACAGAAAGAACAAACCTACAGCTCCTTCACCGAATTTGTTGCATATTGTGTCCTTTTCAGTGCCAGCCTCCCTCAAACTGTGAAAACATTATCAAGTGATAGTCCTAAGGTCCAAGGCAAACACAAAACTAAGAGTTTCAGAGTGGAAGAAAAATCCATCATGTAGCAGAGCCCAAACATGAAACCCAAAAGCACATTATGGAAGGTAAGTAACTCCCTTGGGCTCAGCATGATTTGTCTGGAGCACAAATACCAGACAGCATCTGATTACACAAGCCTCCCATGTCCCAAATTAAAGCTAAGCCCAGCTAATGGGTGTTTAATGTCATATTTAGGACTAGTCTTTTTGTTACACATGCTGTAAATGTGTGCATATGGTTTCTGAGGCCAGTGTTTGTGACATACCCAGACGATGATATCCTTGTATTTCAGGTGCATACACCTGAAGAACTTCATTAACAGCAGCATTTAGCCACCAGCAAAACAGCTGCAGCAACAGAAATCATCCTGCTCAGAGATGCAACATCTCCCCTTTTCATACCTTGTACAGGAGGAGGCACTCACAGAAAAATGCACATGCACCGAGCTCCTTAATGGCAAGTGGGAAAACAAAAATCTTTTAAGCCTCTTAGCAGTCTAAAGGCAGACACATGGCCTTTTATTTCAAATAGTTTCTCTTACACTCAATGTCTATCTTGTATTGTGTTGCATTGTATTTTTGGTTGGTTGGTTTTTTTCCTTCATTTGTGTTGTTTATGTTGGTTTTTTTTTTTAATTTAAGTTTAAATCACATTTCAATACCAGGCTAGAAATGTGGGACTGATCTTTGGATGTGATGCAGAGATATATGCATGTTATACATCAGCAGAGGACAATGCTACTTACATAAATAATTAGGAGAAATGGAGCAAGACCTCTGAACTCACAGGAATACTGAAGTTGAATGGTGAGAAAAGCTACTCTTCCATTCCTCTTGGGTTTCTCACCACTGGTGTTTGTTTAATCTCCTTAATGTATTTCTCTCATACCCCCCACCGTCAGTATTTATTCACATGTATGTATTTGGCCTATCTTCATATTAGCTTCTGCATGTGACTCAGCTGTAGAATGACTTTTTCCTATAATAATCATAAATGAGCAGTTTTAACTGCTTATCTCTACATGAAATGTATAATTCTTCTCCGAAATGAAATTCCAAGTAGAAACAGAAACCCATGCAATTACAACAATAAAGAAGGGCTACAGATGCATTTCTTACTCAAGCTTAGCCTGTGGAAGTGTCAACTTAAATCCCAGTGCTGTTTCCATTTTCAGCAGTAGGCAAGGCCAAATGTTCCTTTTGCCCTAAAATTCTAGTTTGCACTTCAATGAACTTTAATGGTCATTTGAAAGGCTGATAATATGGAAAATTAACTCTTAAGCTGAAGCAGACACGTTTTTTGGGTAGTAATCACTATGCTTTTTACCATTAGGGAAACACTGAAGCAAATTATGCTACAGCAAACAGAGTTTGTAATAGTCACCCAGAGTTATCATGGATATTTAAGAAGAAACAAGTCCTAGTTACATCTCTGTGATGATTGACTGTGTTTGGACTGCATGTGCACATGGCACAGTTGGCTTTAATGCTAGCAAGTACATAACCTTAAAAGCAAACAGTAGGAAGAAGAATACTTAGAATTAAGAATAAGATACAAAGTTATCTGGATGAGAAGGACAACAAAGCAAACTATAAAATATGACAGAGTACTTGTTCTGTGCTATCATAAAACAGGCAAAGGGCTAGAGGGTTTAATCTTTTTGTAATCCTTCTTTTTAATCACAAAGAAGCTTTCACATACCCAAACTGTACCATATTGCTGCTACCAGCAGATCCAGTGATACCATGCTATCCCAGAGTCAATTTAAATATGTTATTTCCCTTATGGAAGTTAGTTTAATAGGAAAGTATGTCAAAGTGGGTAATCAAATGGCTGCTTGATGACCTGTGTAAAGAGTGCACGATGAACTGCTGGTTCCTGGTGACTTATTGTTTACTTCAAAAAACAGACAGTAACCACTGTTATCTAAAGAATTTCCAAGAAGAGACTAAGGCACAAGAAGTAAGTTCCCTCTAGCTTCCAGACAACAGCAAGCAGGTAACAAGCTGTCACTGTCAGCAGCTCTGCAGGACTTGTGTGAATAGTGTCAGTGTTAGCAATGACAATATAGATTTCTCTTGTGCCACCAAATTCAACAAAAACAGCTTCACTCAAGTACAGAAAAACTGAAGGAAACAGCCAAGTGCTCAGTTACTACCACAGAATAACCAGAGCTATTTTCACAGGTGTTGCATCATCAGCTCAGTAACATTACACGTACTCACATGGTTGAGAAATTTGCTGTCTTTGGTAGCCCATCCTATTTGCATCACTCCTGAAGTGATGACTGTGACTTCATAGTACCAGACTCCGGAGTCAACGCAGAACGTGCACCTAACGCTTTCAAAGGATGAGGCATCACATCGAGCCTACCAAAACCAAACCCAAAATTCAGTTTCTACAAAATTAGCATTCAAACGAGCCTTGTTCTTCCCTGGATGAAGTTTCTTGCATATAAGAATACACCAACGTAATTTTAGAGGCACTTCAGACAAAGTGACCTCTCTTTATAGCAGTAATTATCACAAAAACTAGTGAGTAGGCAAGACAGAAAATTGTTCGGTGGTTAAGCCACAGGAAAAAAAAATATAGAAAGTTGACAAAGTCAATTTAAAGATTTAAAGACTAAGACAACCAAGACAGGAAGACTTAAATCATTGGTTATTAGCTGATTCCTGGTATGAAGGACAAGGAGCTATTCCACGTTAATTCATGAAAATTCATCTCTAAGTAGTCAAGTTTTCAGAAGGAGTTACAGACGAAGGAAACCCCCCCACGTGGCTGAGACAAAATTCAGACTGCTATGAGCTTTTCAACACTAAACAGGACAAACACTGAAATTATGCTTTGTGAGCAATTTTAGTCAAAATGAGTGAAAAGCCAGCTGATTCTTAAGCATCCTCCTCATTTGTCTGGAGTTTTGGAGCACAGATACAGGCATTTTAGTGCGAATGTTTCCACAACTGAGATCAGTGTAGTGGTTACAATCCTGTGATGACAAAGTGAATTTTTTGTGTAAAGCTGGCAGAGAACTTGGATTAATTCTAGAAAAATCACTGGAGCAAGTAGCAAACAGAAATAGTTAAACCCTGTCTTTTTCTTCAGACTCTTTTTCAGGTTGAAAACATGAAACAAAATCCTACCTCTAATCCATGTGGTGAGATCTTCAGGTATTCGCTGACGTCATTACTGTTCAGCATAGCCCTAATGTTGGTCAAGTCAACCTTCTCATATGTAAACTGCCTGCCTTCTTTTAAAACTGCAAAATAAAACCAGTTTTAATCACTGCCATAGCAAAACTTGATTTGAAGCATTTCACACAGTGACAATCCATCTCTCTCTATGATCCAGATAATCTTTTACATAACTGAATGAATTATTAACATCTTGCCTGCATGAAAGCAGCTTCCAATACACTGTGTTAAATATCCTCTAAACGTGAAACATGACCTGTACCTCTGACTAGAGCTCCCACAATCTAATTGCTGCTTTCAGGAAACCCAGAGGCAAATGGAAGGCATCCAAGTTCACACCAAGTTGCCACTGTTTCAGGACTTACCATTGTATTTGTATATTCAGTTGGGCAGAGTTTTTCCTGATTCATCACAGTGGGAAAGATTTGGGGATGAGAAGAAGGAGAAAATAATGATTTAAAGTTTTTTACTCTCTCATTTTCAGGTAGGGGACGAACTTCAACTGAGCCAAAGCAGCTCTTTCTCTCCTCCTTCTTTCCCTTTCCACATGAAAGGATCAGAAGCATTTATCCTGCCAGGTGTCAAATTGCTGTCACATACACGTTAATTTACAAATCAAAGATCTTATCTTTGGACCCTTCATACATCCCAAACTTGCCACAACACTTATACAGATGATGACTAAACACAGCTGACATTGGCTTTCCATAAACTGGCTAGAGCCACATAAAGCCCAACAGACCTTTCACCCAAATATATCTAAAAGGTATTAGAAACTACAAGGTCTTTCACCCTTGAAATCACAACTAAACAAGCAAATTTGATGATTGTTAGTCATCCAAAAGACAGACCTAGCTAAGTGCTTTGTCATTTTTCACTTTTGATCACAAGACCGTATCTTTACTTTTGAAAGTCTTCCAGAATTCTTTGAGCCTGTGCTGGGGTACAACCACAGCAGTGACAGCCACCAGGACTTGTCAGCAATCCAGCTGTTCCACAGAGACTGAGCTGCACTCCTGAGCCACTCGGCACGTTTGCTGAAACGTGGGTTACAGGAAATTGGTGCAAAGAAGAATTTTCATTGCAGCTCCAACTTGCGGAGCACAAACCACTTCCTTTCAAAAACATTTGCCTTGCCAGAATTTCCTTTCCATGCAATTACACTGGATATATTTGTTGGAGGTTTTTTGGGGGGTTTGTTTTCTTTTTCAAGGAGATATTACAAATGCAGTCAGGTGTAGTAAGTGCTTATACAAAACAAAGCAGTCCTCCATATCTTTGGAGAAGTGCTTAATATTAAATTAATCCATGCCTTCGTTATACCTACACAGATTGTCTAAACTCCACTGGGCACAGAATCCAACCTGGCGTTTTAAGTAGTCAGGATTATCTGTCCATTTCTCTAGCAAGATCAGTTGGTCGCTAATGCACGATTCAGAAACTGTCATTTTATTTTCACCTGTAATTTAAGAGCAAAGAGAAAAATTGCGGTAAGTTGTGGATAAGTTAAGTTAAAAATAGTAACATCCTACAAATGTAGCAGAACCCCCCCAGATATTTAAACCTCAGTGTCACAAATAGCACAGAATTCTTTCCCGAGCAGATGTGAAATTATCCTCACTCAGATTTACCACTTCTCAGCAGAGAGCTGCATCATCAAGAGACAGATCACAGCTGTTCTCCATCTCTCCAATACAGATTTATTTCTCTTCAAGTAACAAAGGTCTCACGTTGTAAGTCATTATGCAGTAATTTCTAAACTCAGAACTGAGTTTCAGCAAATCTCTTAAGGGTTTGTGGGTGGGGGTCATTAAAGCAATAAGTAATTTTTCCTGCCTACAAACTCCCAATCCTAACTGTCCTCCATCTCTAATACAGATCTGTTTCAGTGACAAAGGCCTCATGTCACAAGGCCTTCTACAGCGATTTCTAACAGGGAAAATAAGTTCCAGCAATTATCTCAAGGGTTTTGAGTGGCAGAGGGATGTCACTAAAGCAACAAATATTTCTTCCTGCCTGTAAGTGGACAAACATTTCTCTTAAATATTTGTGTTTCCACCAATCCAGTCTCTCCCACTCACAACTGTGATCAGATAAGTCAAGTGACAATCATGCAGCAGGAGCCACAAGGTGACTCTTAAGAGCAGTATCAGACCAATACTTACTTGTTTGTGCAAACTTCTCCAGTGCTATTAGTGCAAAAAGCATCACTGTCGGGTGGGACTGGAAGTTCTAAACGTGGACAGTAAGACAAGTTAATAAATACCCAGCACAGATGGACAGGAAGAGCTGTGAGTCTATCACAAAATGTTTTAGGTTCAAAGGAACCTCCAAAGTTCCTGTATTTCACCCTCCTGTAGAGACTACTTTGAATAGATCAGGCTACCCAGAGCCTTGTTCCGTTGACTTGTAACTACCTTCAAGGATGGGTATCCCACAGACTCTGGAATCTCAGCCTTCTGTAACACACCCACAAGTGTTTACCAAACAAGGCCCTAACTTTTCACAATAATAATAAAAAGTTGCATTATAGTTGCATTGTAATTGCTATGTATGGATACATACAAAAAGATCAAAGACACCTACCAAGCTCTGAAGTAAATATTCCAATATTCCTGGGCTGAGTAAGCCTATGCTCGCAGGACCTGCAAGAACATTAGGAATGAAATCCATCCATGGGAACTACCACACACTCACAATCACAGATCTTTTAAACACAAAGTAACAAATTAAAGAACACCTAAGAATTTCATAGCCAAGCAGAACTATAATGTAGAACAATTATTGTTTCCAAATACTTGCTGCACGTTTAATAACTACACAGTCCTTCTCCGTTTACCTCCTGTAAGGGGGCAGTTCTAGCCATGCTTCTCGGAGTTTGAAGTAAGACTCCACCAGCCTCCACTAAGCATTTTCATTCTTATTACTTTCAAAAAGACACTGACACCCTTTTACTTCCAGAGTCAACATGTAAAGACCAGCTCCATTTACAAGTAGCCCCAAACAATCAAAAGTGAGCATCTGATATAACCAACTTGATAGGTAATTATATAGTTTGCAGCAGCACCATAGCAAGTAGCCAACTTAAAATAGAAAAGCCCTGAAATATTGTCTGCTTAATCAAGAGGGATTCACATTCTGGCATCTGCAAACTAACAAATTGCAGGGGGTTCCAACATTGCATTAACAGATTTGTTGCCTGAGCTGATACAATGAGATCTGTGTCCACTCAGATGAAAGTAGATAAAGGATCTCATTTTAATTTAGTATAATAGGGTAGAAATATTACAGTACAAAAATGCTTCCAGCCTTTGTTCTTTCACAGAAATACAGAAATTGTTTTTTAATAAGCATTAAGTGATACCAGACAATCACCTTTCCCCCCCTCTATTTCCTGTCCACTTTCAGAAAAGGAGCAAACGAACTAGATACAAAACAGTCCATCAGCAGGAAGGAAAACTTAATCATCAGTTTCCAGCAGGGTACTAGAAATAACAGGGAATAAAAATTCTATATGAAAAGTCACTTTAAAATAGAACCTCAGCAATTTTCTTTTACGCAACACAGAAGACAGAATCTTTTCAGCTAACTACAATAGAACAAGACATGTCTATTGGCAAAAGGATCTTTCTTTTTTATTTCTATACAGCCTCCAAGACCACTAATTTGATGCTTCTGCCTCCTGGGTAAAGAATGTGTCCTCAGTAATTCACAGGCAGAGCAGGTCTACAGAAGAGACTGATTGCCAATGCTAAGGTAATATTGCAGGAAGAGTGATCCCCAGCCACTACCCAGGCATCAGAGGGCTTTGTGAATGGCTCATTCAGACCCAGCCTGGTGAGAGTTCAACGTTTTAATCACGCAGATTGTGTCACGCCTGTCACACAAAGTCTCCCCTCGACGCAGAACGTCATTCAGCTCAAAGAAAACGCTTCTGACCCAGTCTGCATGGTGCTTAAAGCAGAAGGTGCTGCAACAAGCCAAATGCCAGCTGTCAGAAGAGCCCTGTGGCTTTACCTGCCAACTTCTCTGCTAAGCAGCCAAGGACCGCAGTGGTGTTCCGGTGCTTGGCAGGGTGACAGGCATCCTGGCAAGCAGCAGCTCCACTTAAGTTTAATATTTCTGTTAACTTCTGTAATGCGTCCTGCAAAAGAAAAACATTCAGAAATCTCTTCAATATGACTGACAGATGCAGCTCCCCCCCCAGCTCAATATATTACAACATATTATTTTTACAGTACATTACTGAAGTCAGCACCATATTACAGAGATCATGAATGATACGGAGATAATAAAGAATAGATGGGAAGAAAAGTTCAATAGACCAAGAGTTGTAACTTTAAAGTTATCACCAGATTGTTGGTCATTGCTGCAATCAACAGCTCAGGACACCTCTGGACATACCTAAGTGAGCTCCCTACAGCAACAGGAACTATTATAGTAGACAAAGGCAAATACCAATCAGCACATATGGCACCACTGCCATCTAATCTGTTTCCAGTGTCCTGAAACTCACACCCTTTCCAAAAGAAAAGGACTGTTTCAGATTTTAGAATTCAGGACTAAAGAGACACGCCCCTGCCAAAAAGTCCACATTCCCAGAATAAATTTAGGATGCTGTCAGCTTTACAGGAGATCATAAATGGTATTCTTGAGAGCATAAATGACTTTATTGTAGTCACATGAATTTAGGAAGTAACCAATGAGGGTAATAAATTTAAAATGCCATGCTTGGACTTACTTCATTCAGGCTGTATGGGATGGATAAAATTCAAGATAGGTCTAGAGCATATCCTGCATTTGCAGGGTAGTTAGGGGTTAATCTAGAGCCAGAACAAGTCATCCCACAGGGAGAACCCCACCCTGCAAAGTTCCCAATCCTCCTCAGCCTTCCAGACTTCATGAAAGTTTCAGCTGATTCAGATTGAAACTGCATAATCTCAGGCAAGGATCTAATTAAAATAGAACTCCTCATATTGAAGTCATCAGCAGCCATTTGGAGGAAAAATGAGCACTGCTCAAGTTGAATAGATATGTTTTTCTGAATTGTGTTCTGAGCGACACTCAAATCAGTTTCCCATGCTAGAGTGTGAGATCAGTACAGAGATCACACTGAAAAGTAGTTATGTGCTTAAAAGGAAAGCCACAAAAACAGAACTGATGAACAAGACTCAGCTAAGTGGAAAGAACAGAGAGAGAAGAAAATGACTAAGCCACAGACTTGGGATGGAAAAGCCTCACTAAAATTAGACTCTTGACATACTGATACTGCTTTTAGCCATTATTAGAACTGTCACAGAGATCAACTATTTTGAGTTAAATAAAGACTTTACAGAATAAACAGTTTACTGCAATGCTACTTCAACTTTATGGACTTCATAGCCCGCCATAACAGAAAATAAAATACAGCCTGCTGCTGTTCTCCAGCTGTCGTGGAAGGGGGGCACTGACATGAAATCCTTAAGACCAAAACCTTAAAAAACTTATCGTGTAGATAACAAAAGTGAACAGCAGCACACACTTTACTGGGCTGCATGTGACCAGCAGGTCCCACAGCTGCAGCTCCCTGTGCTGTAAGAAAACTGCACAGGAAAAGCCTCTGTGCACCCCAGAAAAACAAGCCCCTTATTCCTTTTATCCTGAGAAGATCAACTGTTTTAGAACAAATTCCTTAAAGTACCTAAGTAAGAGTCCTGTGGCTTTTGAAAACAAATTATCTGGTTGACAAGCACATTTTAGAGCCAAACAAAAAATCCCAAATCACTCTTTTTCATGTGGTGCATTTGCAGTGGTCTCCATTTCCTGACTTCTTTTTTCAAGCAGGCAAAGTTTCTAGTCATAGTTTCATTTTCAAAATAATTCTGCAGTCTATGTGACAGTCAAAATACATTTCTCTCGTTCAAAAGTCTCAGATGACTTTAATCAATAGCAAAGAAGGAACAAACCCATTTCAGGTACTTTGAGAGCTTGACTAGTTCTCCAGCCACTCATGCAACCAGATTTTTATATCTCTAACAACACCAATGGAAAACTAGAACTGGCAGCATCAGTAGCCTGAGAAATGAAAGCTGCAATGATGTGATCATCAATTTCTGAAGAAATGAGATCATGACAAGCATTTGAAGACACAGAAGTTCTCTGTACAATCATTATGTTTAGCATGTTGAAGCACTTCAGGCTCTCACCAGAACACCTGTACCAACACAGTATGAACACCTCGGGTTATTTTTCTGCCCAAATCTAGATTAGCGGTCAGTAAAAAAAAAAAATTCTAATTAGCCAAAACTGTATGTTTCATAGTTAAAAAATGTCATTTGTTTTGCTTAACACACCCACTTGTGCTGCATTCCTTATGTGCAGGGCAGGAACAACTTGTAAATAGTCAGCTTCCTGAACTTGAGCACAAAAGGGCAGAACTTGTTCAGCTTTTGCAGCACCTGCACACCCCCCTCTGCACAGCACCTTTCTACCACATGGCAGGGGAGGGCAGCAAGAAAAACAGCCAAGGACCAAAAAGACCTCTTGTTCTTTCCTATAAACCATTTATCTTTTTTTGGGGAGGAGGGGAATGCTTTTAGCATTAATTAGCATTTAGTTACCAATTCACCACAAATTACTCAAAGTTGAACATTACACCCATTTTCTGAACCACTAACAGTCTTGCATCACTGGGGAAAACCCACCCAGAAGAGATCATGGGTGTGGCAACCACAAATAACTGACATTCAGCCGCAGATAAGTACATACACTCGCTTTCAACTCACTTTTGTCGGCAGTGGACATTCATCAAGTAGTAGCGTTATGACAGCTGGTCCCAGGGGGTCTTCCAATGGAATAACTCTAATTAAAGACTGGACAACTTCCAACCAGCCTTCATCTGTCAACCACAAAACAGAAGTGATGCTCAGAATTAACACTGCAATCCTGAAGGGTTCAAAATACATCCCTACATGTAAATTCAAAAAATCCTCAAAAAAACCCAGTGAGTTTGCAGACAGCAGGAAAAACAGTTTACTTTTTACATTGCTGTCTTAGTTTGCACTAGTTTAGAAGTTTAAATTCAAGAAGAAAAGAAAAGCTTAGAGCAGTCTTGCCCAGGCCAGAGCATCTTTTATTTCCCACTGCTATTAGGAAGGGCACGGTGCACTTTGTTCTAGTGTGATACTCAAGAGTTCAGCATCCAGTGTCAACTCTGAAGTGTTAAATGCTGCATCCACAGTGACACTGAGGAAATACTTCTTTTAACCACAATCAGATCACTTCTCCTGAGTTCCCTCAAGTTACATGGGCCTCAGAGAAACACCATTAGTTTGTCCCATGCCTGCTGGTCTAAAGAAAATTTGTTTTCCTAAAGAACAGCTCTCACTGTTGAATGAGTAGAAAAGGACTTTTACTTGCAAGCAAACAATAATCTGCATAAAGATGTTAAACTACTAATGAAGTAAACAGATTTGGATTTACAAGAAAGTAATTCCCTTAGAAGTGAAAATAAAGACAGTCTGTATTTGTATAGAGGCAGGTGAGGTTGAAGTGACATTGCTGCCTTCAACAATGACAAGTACACAGCAGTAACACATTGGAGTTTGGGTTTTATTAACACATTCCCCTGAAAAACAGACATTTTACTGAACTGCTGTAATATATAACCAGGTTGATAATTTTATTTTGATACAGAAATGTATTTCCCAGACCAGTGTCAACTCTACTATAAGGGAGACAAAAATTCATCTAAACCAGAAGTTTGGTGGAAGTCTTGACCCGGGAGAATTTCTCCTACTGTAACAGAGATAAAAGAGCCCCTGCACAAATATAGCTCATCTTGCAGGAGCACTTAGGGACAGGGTTAGAACAAATGCATCAATACAGCAGAGGTCTAAGGTCAGCAAACCCCAAATGAAACCAAAGAGTACGTGCTATCTGCCAAGACCAGAGCATGTGGGCTTAAACCATGTCTACGTACACATACAGGCTGTTCCTGCCTTAACTGCAAACTGCCATTCTTTGTGGCTTATTGTTCAATGCCACTACAATGTGTTTGTGGCCATCCATTGGTTGCTTCTGGAGAGTTCACATGGGAAGTTTAATAGAGTCAAAAAAACTCAAGCAAATGCAGTGAGCTTAGTGAAGCTTCTAAAGGGCAAAACTCTGCTCTGGATCCCACATCCCTAGAGCTACAGCAAGTTGTACCACATCCTGCTAGCATGTGTTTTTCTTTGCAAAGAAAAGAGGGGTTTGGTTTTGGTTTTTTGTAGTTGGAAGTCACAACTGAAATGCCCAACACAATGCCTTGATACCTGTTTCTGCCATTTCATGCAACGTGATCATTGAATAAGGAGGCTCCTGGTCACTGAAAGAGATATTACACAGGTCAAAATTTATGCACAGTCATCAACATAATATGCTGAATAAAATAATACACAGACAGAAAACAAATCCAGTAACTGTTCAACAGAAGGACATTACACAGGCTGCAGGCTGCTAATGCCATTTTCAGATCTGAAACACAGATGGGATTTGAGCCTTTCTTTGGCTCAAAGTCAACATCTGTATATCTGCAACAGCTGCTAAGTGAAACTGTGATCCACACCTGCAGGACTAAAAGCTCAATATAATGCTTAGGCTCAGTGCTGTTCATTAGCAGGGTTCTTCATATCAGGGGTCATGAAGTGAACAAAGAATTGCACAAGGGGCATCGCTTCTCCTCTGCTAAATACATAAATATTAAAAAGAAACCCACAGAACTGAAAGGCAAGCCACCTAACAGCATCATAGCCTTCAAACAAGAGCTGTTAAAGAAAATGTTAAGGCCGTTTAACAGAAGACATTTAACCAACCCCCTTTCCAACGTGAAAAAACAAAAATTCAACAGATCAGCTCCTCAGTCTGGTTTGCTGGAGCAAGGACACAAAGCTACAGCCAGGTCTGTGTATCTGAGCAGGCACTGCCCCTGAAAGTACCTAAACCATGATCCCAAAATCCTGTTCAGTAAGCACCTCCAGGTCTGGAAAAAGCTTATGCAGCAGCACGTCCAAAAATGCCTTATTCAGTGCTCCTCCGGCACTGGGAACTAACCCCAGGCTTAGACTTCCATGTTGCACACTCAATTTCTATCACACAGCTCTGGTATGAAACTAGAAATGCAAAATGCAGAGGAATTTTAGAAAATTTCAGGCATTAATTACACAGATAACAAAACTACCTGCCTAGGATGGATTATTTATCAAAGAAGAGAAAAATCTCAGTTTTGATGAAATATATATATAATGTAAATACAGGTTTTTTCTTACCAAAAAAATAAAAGATAATTCATTCTTAAATCTTTCCACAAGAAAATGCTAACGTGAAGTTTAACCCATTTTTATATTGTCACATTTGAAACAAAGAGTTGGATTGGTGGGTTTTTTTTTTCCCTCCACGCATGTCCACCTTTCTTCTGGAAACTAATCTCCCCAGCAGGAAAAAGAAGTACAATGCTGCAGGGAGAATTACCTCCAAAGAAAAGATATAAAGATTCAAAGAAAGAAGAAAAAAACCCCAACCATAAGTACAAGTAAAAGCTATGATTAAAAAGAATGATCTGCAAGATTTCTGACTCTGTCATGGGCAGCAGATGTTGGCAGTATTGGCACTGAGCAAAGGACAGTCCTGCCCCACTGATTTATCATTTTAACCACTTAATTTCCAAACATCCCCTCCAGCACACACCTTCCTCATTTTGAAACAAAACAGTCATTTTGCTAATTTCTTAATTTGCAAAGCTGTTCTTCATACGAGCTCTATAACGTAGAACTTAGCCTTCTGAATCTAGGAAATTAATCTTAGCATCTTTCTAGATACGAGAGAAAAAAAAAAATCAGTTGTCAGATATAATTTTTTATCAGATTGGATAAAGCCAACAACAAAACCTCTCCCACCTCAAGAGAAAACAAACAAATAGCAAACAGAGGAAGCAACTGTTCACTGCAGATCACAGTGTAACAACTTAATTTACAATTCATCTCAGAGTGTTCCCATATGTTAACTTTCAGTACAGTTTAGAAAAAAAATTTCAGCTAAAGAGTTTTGCCTTCCGTTCTTTAGCCAACATTTCTCCAAAGGCCAGATTTCCAACCTGCTGTTACTACATTGTTTTATTTTAGTTCGACTTTATCCTTGAACATTTTTTGACATAAAAAAGAGATTTGTCAGTTCCCCTACCCTTTCCTTCACTTGTGGTGTTTTCAAACCTGAGAAATCAGGCTCTGGGAGGAACAGGTGATAATGGAACATCCTTATTCCTGTAGTCTCTCACACTGAAAACCAAGATCTCCAGACATGAATTTTCCCCACCCTCCAAGGGTTATCATTAGCTTCAAGCCTAGCAGAAAGGCTTGTTAAACTTTTTTCAGACACATTTAGATAGCTTGCCTCATGAACAGACCACTCCATTATTCACAGCCAGAGGTCTTGGTCTTATCTGCAAGAACTTACAATATTTAGCTGTGTTAAAAAACCAGCTGTGTCTTACCAGCTGCCTTAGTACGAAACAAAGGAAACCAGTATGTCAGCACAGCCCACTTTGGGGCTGCCCAGCACAAGACAGATATTGTTATAAAGGAATAGGTCTTGCAGAGGCTTCCACAGTGGTTGAGGGCTGGAGAATATGACATAAAAGCAGAAGCCAAGAGAAATAGGTCTGTTTGTCCCTGAGGGGGTAGCTGACAGGAGATGTCAGACTTCTGACTGCAGCTACGTAATGGGAAAGCACAGAGAGGACAGTCAGGTTCTTCTGAGAGAGATGCACAGCAACAGGACTGTGTTGGAACACAACAAATTGCCACTTTCAGAAATATTTAATTATTTAAAAACATGAAAGTGGTCAAACACTGGAAGAGGAACCCAGAGAGGTGAAGGATCTCTTTATTCCAAGCATGCTCAACACTTGACTGGATAAAACCCTGAGCCACCTGCTCTGGCAAAACCTGCGTTTTATGCAGGAGGCTGGAGTGGACGAACGTCAAGAGGTCCTTTCCAACCCTTGTGATTATACAACTCTAAGAAAGTATTTTACTACAGTCAGCACTAAAAAACCCATAAAAATACAGTAGCTTCAGGAATTTGTCAGAGACAAGACTCCAGGGGGTGTGAAATAACTATGCTTATTGTCCCTCAGTAGTATAGGAAAAGTGCTTACAAGATTACAAAACTGATTGCAAGACCCACAGGAACAGGATCAGCTGTGCACAAAAGTGTTGTGAAACAGCTTAAGGAGCTGAACTTGGGGAAAGGGGAAGGCATGCAGGATTAGGCAGAGACTTTCAAAAATTTTGCCATGATTTTAACTTAATGATCTGAAGACAGACCACAAAATAAAACCTGTTAAAAAACCCACAAACACACACTTTAGATTCAGATGTTCAGGAAGAACATCAGTCCTGGTATTTCCATTTAAAGCATTTAACAGCAGGAAGGCAAACTCCTCTGCAGACACATTCCAGAGTTGATGCAGGTATATGAATCAAGACTCACTTATTCTGAGCCTCACCCACCTTAAAGTCAAGCCCCAGCTGTGACGCTAGAATAGTGTTTCTCCTTCTGTTCTGGTCTTTCCAATTCCCAGCCTGCACCTAACCCAAAAGGTGATGAGCTAACTTAACCCATCATTTTTAAGGTCCTTTTAAAGTTTAGTAGAAAGCAACATGCAACAAAAAAAAATAAGGATGAACCCATAAATATCCTCCAGACCCTTAATGGATGGTTTGAGCATGCAAGGAATGCAATACTGGGATTGTGAGTTGGGCAGTTGTAACATGTGATCTTTAAAAAGTAGTCAGACTTGTAACTGGAAAGAAAACCTCAGTCTGTTTATCCAGGCTAACAAAGATCAAAGCTCACTGTTTTGCTTAACCATTTCCAAAGAAGTAAATACAGCCTAAAAACAGAAAACTTGCACAACAACGAATTTTTAGGACAGAAGTTCCCATACTCTGGAGTGTTCATTGCTTCCTAAACTGTGCATCTGTGCCAGGTAAGAAACACTGAGCACACTCCTCGTCCCACCTGGGTGTAGGCCCATACAGGAACTGTGAGAAAGCTCCTCAGCTCCTGGAAGCGTCTGTACCTGGGCACTCAGGAGCTACTTCTATTACCTAGGAAAGGTGCTCCTCTCCTAAGCCTCCAGGTGGAAACACACGGCTGCTTCAGGGAGGGTCAGGTGGAGATCGGTGAGAGGACGGAGCCACAGTTTGAGAGAAGACAAGAACATTTTCATTCATGTTGAATTATTCCTTGAGGAGGTACTTACTTATCTACCAACGTCCGAATTACAGCCAGTGTGTCAAGTACCAGCCCATCCACATTCTGTTTTTTCCTCCTTGGTTCATGAGGCCCTCGACCCCTCCTGGGTGGACGGACAGGGTCCCTTGGGTGGCTTCTTGCTTCAGGTATGTGTGCTCTGCTGTTCTCCGTTTGCCGACCCTGAGATTCCACGTTGTCTTCCGCTCCGCTGTCATCGCGGCAAACACACGAGTTTCCCATATTTCCAGCCCCCAAGGCTCCCAGTAAATGGGGAATGTGGTGCTCTAGAGTCAACAGCAAACCTTGAAAAAGGCTTCTGCTAGCATAGAACACAGCCAAAGCAACTACAATCATCTAGAAAGTTTTAAGAGAAATGTTTGTGTGATATTGAATTGTGATCTTTTTGCATTATAGCTGGAATGAATGGGAAGTTGGAGACTTCGTTGCCGATAAAATCGCTTAAAACACGCACTGGTCATCCAGAAGGAGGTCTGAAAGAGCAAACCCAAAACAAGAGTCAGTGTTATTACTGCTAATGAATAACAGAAGAGTTCCTATTTTAGTAAACAGAATCAGTCTTGGTGGACAAAGCACCTAGAAAACATAAGGTTGTACCTGAAGTCTATTGTGGGGAAAGGGAGAGGAAGGAAAAGGAGGAGGAGGAAGTTCCCTTGGTAAGTAGCTCTTGCCCACGCACCGTTCCTTTCTACACTACCTATTATTTCCCATTTTTTTTCATGGTTTCGGGATGTAGAGGAACAAGTTTGTCCTTAAATGTAGCACACTGCTATTCTGTAAGTACTAAGAGCCAACAAACAAGTTTCATTTACCCTTTATAGGGACACATGGCTTACGCTACCCCAATAAAGGCCATACATTTACGGTTCTCATTTCACATGAGGAACATCCAGTAACATTGACAGATTTCATAAAAATAAACAGAATTATAAAGAACTAAAGTTATGGTCTACCTCAACAAAAATAGATTTAACAGAGAAACATTCAGTCCATCTGTGCATAAACACACCTTTTTGGAATGTACCTACATCTATGGTTCTCACCCAATGAAGCACCAAGTACCAAACCTGAAACAAACAGGAATTACAGATGCCATTTTAATGCCTACAGATCTAACTGAGATTTTGAAAGGGGCATTGTATGTTTCTTTGAATCTAATGTGAAACCAATCTTCCCTTTTTGGGAATGAAGGCTAATTCAGTCATTCTGTTCTTGATTCAAATTATTTGGATCAAATACAGGCCCAGTAGCAACTGAGACTGTGGGGCAACCCCTCCAAATCATTAAATTGAAAATTCAAGAGCAAAGGGATTCAAAGCCCCATTTCATTACAAGTTATGTTTCAATCCATAGGGCATATTTTCATAGAACATTACATAAAGTCTCAGATAAAATAAAGCCCTACAAAAGACATCATTTCACTACTTATACACTTCAAGCGTGTCAGAATAAATAAGTAACTTTTATCCTTTTAAGAATCAAGTTTAACATTTACACTAGAAGTTATGGTGACTATCCTGTAATACATTATTATTATTCTACAATTACCAAAAATCTCTTTAACAGCAGACATGTAGCACCATAAAATTATAAGAAAGTCAAAGAGAGCTGACACTTTTCAAATATGAAAGACCCCCATCATTGGAGCCAACTGGCAACTGTGCCATTGCTGGCTGCCATTTGGGACAAGATCACAACATTATTTGGGAAGCCAGACTGGTCATAGGAGCAAGTCTGGGGGTGTCAGCTGTCACTGGAAAAAGCACAAGCTCTCACAGGCTCTTCTGTGTTTGAAGTATGTTATCTTCTTTTAGTACAGTGTTAAGTATTACAATTCAGTATTAAGAAATTAACTGAAGGCTAACTAAGAAAAAAAACCTAATTCCTCAAGGGATCTCACTCACAAGAAAATACAAGATCTTGATTTGTTGTTCAAGAAATTCCTAAACCACAGATCATTAGAAGGGTTTCAGCATCACATCATGCTTGCCTTAAACCCTAACCAGGCTCCGAGTCCTTCCACCTGAGCCAAAACGGCTGCCACCTTCTCAGTTAGCAAGCCACAAGCAGATGAGAGGTGCCAGTACAGATTGCAAGGATCTCAAACAGAATTGTGTAAGATCACATTTGGTTCAAATTACTTTTTGTTTCTTAAAAAGGTAGTTATGTTAAAAGCAAAATGTCTTCCTAGGGAAAAATATGCATATATTTATGAATCTAGATCATTTAAGGACATTTTAACAAGATAATACTGAAGTGTAAAAATGTTACAGACTTAGAATCTGGATAAAGCTATTCTGCAACTTAAGAAAACATTGACACGGTGAATCTATCTTGTCATCAAAACAAGTATGGAAGAGCTGTATTTTAGGGATTAGCATTGAGTAAGAACCTACCTAAAGAAACAAAAATAGACATAAGTCAAGATTAAAACTTATTATTGAAACTTAGGTTTTTCTGGTTGACAACTAAAAGCATGATTAGAAACAAGTGATTATGATCCACTCACCCTAAGTTTGCTTGGTTCAGGAACAACTGGGGTTGCTCACAAAGTGCTGTTACACAAGTGCACTGTTCTTCTTCAGGGCACAGAGTCCTGTCCGGGAAAGGCAGGGCTCTGTGAGCCTTTATGGTGGGCAGTGAGTCATTGCAGCTGACTTTGCTTTCACTTCTAGGAACTGCACTGAAGAGTCCCTGAGGAGAGATGGGAAAGAAAGAACAATTCACTTGGAAACTGCATCTAAAGTAGATGTAACCCCACCTCCTCCCTACACCTGCCATGCTGTTATTTTCAGCTGTAGTCAGCCTTTACAGGGGGAATTCTCTCAAAGCTTCAAAAACCAGTTTGTCATCTAGCAGCCTTAGGACAAGACACAGATACAGAAAATACAATTCCTTTTTACAACCTTGGTATTGCAGACACCACAGCACCAAGTGCAGAGCAGTGACCAACTCCTCCCCTCAAAATACAGGAGGAAGAAGAGAGGCAATAGTATCTGCTCCAGGTCACTCTCAAGTAGAGACAGAAGAAAATAAAAGTACACTATAAAAGTTGATTAGATAACAGGAAGAGAGAAATGACAGGATAAACTCCCCTTATTTAGTAAAGAGCTGAGTTCGACAGCATTCACTTGGCTGTTGTTCACCATCACATACAAGGAGCTCATTGTCAAGCCTCAAACAAACTGAAAGACTAAATAATTAGGAACATAAGGTAGAAAAAAAAAGATTGCTACAGATCTGCCTTGCAAACCAGTTTGTTTGGGCAGAGTATGAATAAGTGCAAAGGAAAAGGTTTTTAAAAGTCTTTTAAGAGTGATGTACTAGATAGCATTTGAGCTGCCATGGTTTTTAAGGACACATTTACAACATCATAACAAATATACTTGAGCATTAGGCTGCTGGTGGCCATCCCAGCTCCCTCACTCTCACTGCTGAAGGGGACAGAGACATCAAACCTCAGTTCAGATCAGCTGCAGAACAGAATGGGGAAATGCAGCAGGGAATGGGAGTGATCAACTCTGAGACCTCAGAGGCACAACCAAAACACAAACCCAAAAGCAGCTGCACATCATGAAAGATGAAATGTATTATTGCTTCAAAAAGAGGTAATGATCTCTGCATACAGAGATGGAACAGAATCTTAAAAACTAACTTCAATCCTAACTTTCACAAATCCCTGCCCTCAAAAGCTGGACCCAAAAAACTTTTTTTTTTTAACTCCAAAAATACTCAACATTTTACTTGAAAATATTGTGAATAAACTAGAAAGGGGATTTTTTTTAAGGACTTTGTCTAAAATAAGATAAAAAATTCAAGGAGCAAAACAAGAATATCATAACAGCAGCATGGAGACAAGCCAAGAGAAGCCTCCTGTCCTACCTGGCAGAGACACTTTGAGCCAGGCACAAGAGCGAGCACACGGTGACAGACCAACAGGCTCCTTCCCAGTGGCCTGAGAGTCAATAGCTCAGTCTCCAGAGACAAAGGCTGCATGTTTGTTTTGCTGTTAAAACACAGCTAAGGAAAAGAACTAATCTTTCATAATCCGTTTAAATTCTTTTTCAGTAGTTACACAGCTAAGGGTCTCTGCAGCTGCTTTTAAAATCCAGCAGTTTTCTCTTACAAAGCCATGACCATATGTTAACCAAAGTGTACTAGTTTTCATAAAAATTACACTATTGGAGGATTTAGTGTGGTTTGTGACTTCTACCTTTTGTGTTTTAGTATCACACCAAAACACTGTTTAACCCAAGTATGTTGTGAGTTAATGGCTAGAAGTCACCTAAGCAACAGCACAAGAATAAAGATAAGTTTCCTTGGGAGGCTGCTGGAACAGAAACCTATTGCCTCCTGTCAGGGTTCCAATAATACCGTGCAAACACCATTCCCTTAAACAATTTGTGCAAGTCAAAGTAGGACTGCAAATCTTCAGATGAAACAGCTGTGTGTGAAAATACCAGGGAGAGCTAAGCTACAGGACAGAAAGGAAACAGGCTCTCCATGTTAAAAGCTGTGAAGCCTTTTCCCCAAGATTAGTTGGATTTTGTGCCATTCATATACACGACAGTGCTGGAAAGCCCCATCTCAGCAGCTGTGCACTTGCCAGAGGAATATTCTTTGACAAATTTAGGAAGGCAACAAGACTATGAAAGCTGATCACAACAGAGCCAGATTTATAAAAGTGACATTACTTTTACTTTATTTTGTTTACTAAAAGCTTGGGCTTCTCAACAGGCGGGGCCATCCATTCACTCTGAATTGCAAGCATCAGATGTTACGTCAGGATGCAGGACTCCAAACGTATGATAAAAATGTAAGTTTTTATTCTATAAGAAGCATCTGGTAGTGATACCTCTCACTGAACAGATGCTGTTGGAACACAGAATGCCAGTGCCCAACACCTTGTCCTTTACACCAGAGAGCACCGGTAGGACACCTCCCAAATGGCCACCCTGGCACATCTTGCCCTCAACAAAGCAACAGGATCAGATACGGCTGGAGCTGGACACTTTCCCTGCATGGGAGAAAAGCAGCTCAGCCTCCTGTGTCCCCACACACCTCCACCAGCACCATGGACCATCCCCACTACAGCAAAGCAGCTGCTCTCCTGTCAGGCACAAGCACGTACATGGATGCACAAAGGAGTTCCAACCTCCACAGCCTAACCAACCTGCCACAGCTGGAAGTCCAAGTGGGAAAGATGAAATCCTGATCCATTGAAACAAATGCTGTGTGAGTGGATTTGCACCTGTCTGGCAGTGGGGATGCCCAGCCTACCTCAGAGGAGCTCCTCTGGATCATCCAACTGAGCACTCCAACGGAGAAGTCGGCTCCAAGTGCCATTAGGCTCATTTCTCTGCAATGTGCAACCCAAGAGTCGGTGATTCATCCCCTCAAATATTCGGTTACAGCCAACCATAATCCTGCCTCACGATGGAAAATGCCTCTTCTTTCCATGAAATGGAGTGCACTGACAAGCAAACAAAAAACCCCTCGTGCACATAAACAAGGAGAGAGGGTTTCAGCTTCCCGAATCACTTTCCCAGTTTCTGCCACCATTACAAGAATAAGACCAACAATTCCTCCTCTCTCAAGCAGAGTAACACAAGAGCTCAGTCAGCAAACCACACAGTAAAGTTGACAGCTTTTCAAATGCAAAACTGTGAGAGTTTCGGTCAGCAGCATCCTATTAAGGAGATAAAATAATTAGAAATATTTCGTCAGCATTTCTTTCCCAAAGTATGATGCTCCTAAAAAGGAAGAGATGGAAATACTCATGATACCAGTCAGATGAAAAGTTCAAACTAGAAGGAAATGCAGCTATGAATTGCTGCAAGATTATCAACTTTGATACAGCAACAAGACAGAGAAGAAGTCTGTTTTCAAGTACAAGCTTTTACAATGAGGAGAATTTCCAGCTTTCAAGTGACTGAGGTAGGTGATGAAAACCAAGAATTTCTAGTAAATTACACACAAGTTTAATGTGAAATGGACACTTTCTCAGGAGATTACACTGATGTCTGAGGTCAACCTCTCACCTGTAAGACTTGTGCAACTGAAGAGAAGGAGCTACTCGGTGTCCAGTGTGGTACCACGCAGCGCACGCAGTGAGCGAACCACAGGTGCTTCAGGAGGAGCAAGTTAATGCTGTGCTGGTTCTTTTGCATTTAGTAACCAACCATATTATTGTGTAATCCAAAGCAAACCCCTAATTCAACTCTATTTTCTTTAAAAATACCCTGGAGGGTTAAGACTAGTGTCAGAACTCGATGGGAAGCAGCATTTACTGGTATGCAGTGTGTCACAAAGCCATTGCCACAGTAATTTGCTTTCTCACTGTAGCAAGAGTGCCCTAAACCGAAACCTGGCTGACCTTGAGCATGCCGGTTTCACAGAAAGGGAAAGAGACTGATCATGTCTCAAAGCTCTCCAGCTTCTTCCCAAGCGTGTGTCTGTGAAAGCCCCTGGGGTTGTGCAAAGTTTATGCAAACAATCAGGCTTTAGCCCTGCTTCTCTAGGTAATTCAACACCATCACAAATACAGAGCTGAGGGACCTGATCTCTGGTTTGACTTGATGTGGTAACAGTCAAAGGAGAAAGAAGCAGCAGACAGTGACTACCACCACAGTAGTTTCTTTTGCTGTAGACTCATTGTGAAAGTCTGATGTTACAGTCACTTACACATTGCACTACCTTGTCTTTTGATTTCCCTTAAAGCTGTTTTTGAAGCTGGTATAGGAACACTAAAGTTGCAACATGGATTTAAAGTGAACGTCACTTTCTCACTTAAACTAATGGCTCCAGAATATGCCTGGTAGAGATTCCTGCCCTGCACAAGTCTTCCCTTACCTCTGGATACAGAGACCAGCGCTCAGGGCACATCAGGCATCAGACTGTTCTGTTATAGCTCTTTCTGAAAGAGAAGCTGAAGCATTTACCACCTTCTGAGCTTCCCCATCTCTGAGGTCACACTTTGTCATCTCATGATCATTTAGGTGGAACTGTCCTTTGTACTACAGCCTCCAGGAAGCCTCAGCTTTGCTTCATGTCTGACCCAACACTGGTATCGATCATGTTTCCTGGTTCCCAGCTCCCCAAACCATAGACGGATCATTAAATTTCTTATCAGAGTCAGAGTTAAAGTTATGCTTTGAGGCAGATGAAAACACTTCTGAGATAACAATCATTTAAAGAGATAGTGATATCTGACAGTTCGGTGAAGTTGAACAAGAGTTGCCTCCAGCAGGGTGACGTGGCATGGCAGAGCTGAACAAGCTCAGCAGTTGCCCAAGGAGAAGAGTATAAAGCACTGCTGTGGAAGTGGCAGGAAGATAAGAATAACACCCTGCAGATGGCAAGGAACACTAATCCTACAGGCTGCAGGGATAAAAGCACATGAAATAAAATTGATTAGCTATACCATATTAAGGTTTGGCACAGATGTTCATTTGGAGGTTTATAAATAAATCTTTCAATTAATTCCAGTTAATCTTCCTTGTTGCCCAGAAAGTTACAGACATTATCAACACACAATTTTGACAAAAGCATTCATGGTATCAGGAGTCAAAGTTGAAAGAAAAAGAACACATAAACAAAAAACAACTCTCCCAAAAAAACTCACAAGAAATTCCAGAACAGACAATGCTGGGAGGAAAGTGTCTCTTTGGATACCAAGCAGAGGAGTAAGAATTGCAAAGAAACTACACAAAACTAACGCTTTTTTTTTAAGCTCTATCTAGTAAAATTAGTAACAATCCATTTCAGAAAGGGTAAGGTTTTTATCTATATTACTATCCAGGAACCAATGAAAGAGTTCTCTTCAATCACATTGAGATCAACTCCTGGTAAACTACAATAATACATACTTATGGCACTTTGTACATTAGCAAAATAGAAACCACAAAAACATTTTGAGGGGCAAATCAAGAGACTAAGCAGCTCAAACAGCCACAGTGTGGTCCTACCTGGGACTAGTACAGAGGCATCCGAGTCATCACACTGTGGGCTCCAGGAAGATGTTACAAGGAGGGACTGCTGGAAGCAGGGACAGATCCGTGTCAGCAAACCACCAGCTTTATGCAACTGAGCCAAAGTGGCGGCAACCCAGACTTTGGCTGTTCCTTGTCTGTAAACTCAGCTTAGTGCTTTTGTTTCTTCTAAGTCAGAGCTGGGCTTGTTTCTAGAAGAAGTCTGGGTACAGAACTACCCTTAAAGGCAGAACAATCTCCTGCTGTAGACCACAGAACTAAGCACAGCTAGATGGCATGACTAAGCTAGTAGGAATGCATAAAATTCACACATCCAAAACTGTTTTCAGTGTAAAATTTTGATAACACTACTGAAAAATTCAGTGATGCCTCAGTTGGAAGCCTGCATTGTCAGCTGTCTGACAACTGCCTTGGAGAGCAAAGCACAGAGCAGACAATGTCTAGACCCTCCTGTTCTCATCCCTGCCAAATTTGTCCCTTTATGACTCTGGCTATCATCTTGAACATGACAAACTAACAACAGCAGGAAACAGGCTGAAGGAAGTTCCATTTTTTTCTTGATAATTCAAGCAGCATCAGAGGATGGCCTGATCTTTCAGTGGCCGGGAGCTGAGGGTCCCCTTTTGTGGCCTTCCTTGCCAAGCACAGAAAGCTGGTAGGTCTTTGCCAGACAAAGCCTGTGACTGTACTAGCAGAGCTGGAGACATTCTTCGATTCTCTTTCCTCCTGTGAGTGGATACAGTGACAGCTGCTCAAGAGACTGTCATCTGAGTCCAATACAACATGTAGGTCACTAGGTTAGCAAACCTGCCTCAGAAGCACTCACGGGAAGCATGATTCCAGATCTCTCTGGGCTCCCAGAGCTGAAGTATACAGGGCCTGAGGCACAGCTCTGGGTAGGTCACTGGAACCCCCTTATCTCACCTATTTAAAACAACAACAAACCAACCCACACAAGACCTCAGCTTCATTTCTCCCCATTTGTCTCTTCAGGTTCTACCTTGAGGACATTTTCTCTCTGCCCTGCTACAAGTCTGCCAGCAAAGCACGCTGCAGGACAGATCCCGACGTGGATTAGCCAGCCACGTGTAACACCAGTGCTCCTGCCAGCAGCAGAGCCACTGACTCCAGGTCTCGGAGCTGTCTTGCTGAGCATCTGGTATTTTCTTACTAGTGCTTTAAAGCCACCATGAGTACAAATTAACGCACGGGAAGTTGGTCAACGCTCCTGTGGCCATGAAGGGGAAGGGACTGACTGTCCGAGACGTGGCTCGGACAAGCGCAGGTGGGTTAGGAAGTGGGAGGAAGCTAAGTGTGTACATATTCCACAAGGCAGTTTAGAAATGATTTAAACAAGAGTGTGTACCCATTTTAGTAAAAAAACCCCAAAAGGCAGAAAGCTCAAAAACCCCCTTAAAAACTTTCAAAAACCTGTAGTGATACCAGGAACAAACCCACCATCACCTGGGGCTTCTCCTAAATAATTTTCTGAGGAATTTCAGAAGAATTAAGACTAAATTATTTTGATATTTACACTTAGACAGTGCTTCGCTAAATGTTAAAAAGGAGCGACGGTCTAAAGAAAGAACAACTCATCTGTTCTTAAGTTTTTTTAAAAAAATCTTTCACTCCAGGACTTATACATCAAACAGAGTTTGAGTGGAAATAGAGACACACACATCCCATTCTTCATTCACCATGAGGTGAATATTTTTAAAAGCAGGGAACAATTCTAAGCCCTCTCCATGCCACCAGATAGCTTTGCCTTTAGCAGAAAAGAAAAGTGGATCAGCAGGTTGCTGGATTTTCTTTTTTCAATATCATTTTCTAGCACATCCCACTGTCTACAGCAAGGTATAAGATACACACAAACAGCACAGCCTCCTGGCACACAGTCCACTGGCTGCCCTCTAACCTGTGATTCAAGCTGTAATAGTTTGTGCACATGCACTGAAGCTGGCAACCCAAAAACCCATGCCAACACTTCAGATCAAAATGTCCTCGACTCTCGTCCTTCTTCTCATGTCCAGTAAAACGCCAAGATATTCAGCTACTTACAGCAAAAGGGAAGCATTTCCTACAATAAAGAAAAGCAAAAGGGAGAAAAATAACTATAGTTGTGTATCACATGCTTAGAAACCACTGCATCTGCAAGGGGAGAGATTTACCAGGAAAAGGATGGATTTCTTGTCGCTCATCATGGCAACTCACTGAATCCCACTTAACAGACCTACATTAAAAACCAAGGAGCAGCACCTCACCCCAGACTTTGGGCTGCAAGGTATTCCCTATTGCAGGGCAAAGCCATCAACTGCACAAACTTCTCATGGAAAACTTCTGCTTCTAAAGCAGAAGTTTGGCCACAGAAGTGGTGGATCAAGGGCAGGTGATTACGAGCACTGCTGAAGACGGTGATGCATCGGTCAGTCACACAACCCTATGAGTCATGCGTGAAAATTTGACTTTTATTAGACCTCAGTGACATAATGAAGAATAGAAAAGGAAATAAAGATCACGTTGGCACAGCCACTGCCCTGCAATGCCAACCTTGCAGTCACCATATATAAACCAGGAAAACAAAATATATTGCCAGGACACAGGGAAACACAAACCACAAAGTGACACTACACAATTCTAATGAGACACTTGAAAGACAAGAAATCCCAGCACAGCCCCTCTGCCTGTGCTGCTTTAAAGCAGGGAATAAATTCAAAGGAAAGAAACACACAAAAAGAGAGAGTTTAAAGTGCTGAACACAACATATTGATAACAGAGCGGAACAGCACAAATGTCATGACATTAGCTTGCCTTCAATTTACTACTAGGGGACAGCATTTCAATTTGCTGCCTCTGCGTCAAGAGGGAAACCAAGCAGTGCATATGATGAGCCTTGCTCCACTTTGTGAGGATACCACCACACAGGTAAATGACCAACAGCAGACATTTCCAAACACAGCAGGGTTACTGATATGAAGGGAATATTGAATGAAGAAGCCTAAAGAGTTACAGACCAGCAAGCAGTCCACAAATTGCTGCCTTTATCATGAACTCACTGCTTATGCTACTAAGTATCTTCCTTTTATTTCTTAATTTTAACAAACAAGCAAAAAGCTTGAGAAAAATGTACTTTGATTCCACTTGATGGGCAGAGTATAAGAGATATCTTAACCTTACAGGAGGGAAGCAAAATTGTAAGTGATGTACTTCAGCCCATCCATTAGGCTCCCAGCAGATGAAACACGCGGCGAGCCAAGACCTCCTATGTGGAAACACTGATAAGGTATCAAGGGAGAGCACTGCAGGGCTGTGCAGGAAGCCATTGCATCCCTCTAAAGGAAAAAAAAAAAAAGGAGCATTAAGAAAAGCACAAAACAAGGTAATAGTGAGAATAAGGGAGCCACTGAGTGACCACTGAATTACGAGGCCAGAGAGTAGAATACAACAGTGGCTACCATGAAGCTTTGCAGTCAAACTGTGTGTATAGGAGGCTGAAAGTAAATAAAAAGGAAAATTAAAGACCTCAAGGAAACCAACAGCCCCACCTACCCACCAGCACACACTGATATCACAGCTGAAGATAAGGGAGGTGTGTGGACTAAGTGAATTTGGTCTATCAGCAATCTAAGAGTGGGTAAATAACCCAGACTAGCTAACAATCAAGAGTTGTGCAGAATGCAAGACACAGCACTAAAATACCCTGGAGGAGCTTCCTATACAGGTGATGGACAGCAGATGCTGAAAAATTTCTGTTAGCAGGAACCTCAACAGGGTATGTGGGTGAAAAGGGCAGAGACAAGAAGCGATGATGTAACTACAGTTGTGCTTCACCCACCTGAAAGAGAACACACCAGGAGAAATACACAGTCTGTTCAAGCAGAACAACAAACGGGAACAAATAGCAGAGATCAGGGCACAAAGCAGTAACAGCAGTGTCCTAAAGGAAGGGACAGAGGAATGAGTGCCAGGAGGAGAAAGGACTTCTTTTGCTGAGTGGACTTCAGCAGAGAACAAAGACAGGCAAAAGCGCTTACAGAAGAATGGGCCCGATTTAGATCAAAGAACAGATCAATTCTTTGCATTTGGGTAAATGCAAAACAAAGCCACATTTAACAGCACCGCAGACTCTTAAAATAATATGACAAGTTTTGAGAACACACGGTCCTCCGGAAATTCACAGTCAAATATTGGAATCCCAGAGGAGACAATATGTAAGGGAATATTTCAAAAGGCTCATAGGTGATGAGAACATCCACTGTTTAAAAACTTGTACAGGTTAACAGGAAAATAGCAAAAATTGTAATACCCAGAGGAAAACAAGGGAAAGTCACAGTACACAAACGTTTGAAGGTCTCCACATGACAATAACCTCATAGCATTGATAGATGTAGAGAAAATTAGGAGTGAAGTGGAACTGAACTGAGGACCAGCACGAGAAAAGAAAACATCAAAACAAATACATGGATTTACTGCAAGATAAAGGACAGAAAACCTAAAAACCTGAGGCAAAGCTAGTGTTATGTAGAAAAAACTCCCTTCTTATATGGAAGAAAACGAACACTGACACAGACATAAAATGAAAAAAAAAACCCACCAAACACACCAGCATTCAGAAAACAGAGCAGTATCTAGGAGGCTGAACAAATTTAGGAGAGAAAAGGCAGATTTTATATTCGTGCTTTTACACGGACCAAAGTTCCACCGCATGAGAAAAACTGATAAATGCAGGGTGAGCACCTAAATGAACTCTGGGCTCAGGGAAGAGATTTTGCAATAACAAAACAGAAAATGAAAAGGAAAAAAAAAAAAAGACGACCACAGTCATTCTCAGGAGCTACATTAAGGCTCTGCCCAGAGGGGACAGAACAGAGGAGAAGAAACAGTGGTTTCTAAAAAGGGGGGTAAACGAAGATATGCGAGATAGGAACAATGATCAGAGGGACAGAATCAAAGGGCTTAAAAGAGAAACTCATTCTCGATATGGGCATAATACAAGCAGTGAAAAGAGCTGCTTTGTGAGCACTGAGCTGTGAGAGCAGAGCCCCGGTGGTACCGCGATAAACACTTTCCACCATTCCACTCGTCACATTAATACAACAATATCCGAGGGCTCCACAACACCCTTGTCTTCCTGAGCTGCCAAGAAACTCCCAGGGCAGCAGGTCGAGCCTGCGGTTCCGCGATCTCGATGTCGCTTTGCCCCTCGCACACCAGAACGGCTGTGGAGCCAAGTCTCCTTGTTTTGCAAGTCATACGAGCCACCCGGGAGCTCCCCCAGCACTCGGGAGGCGCCGCTGGGAACTTCCAGCCCCGAGCAGCGCCGGCCCCGGGTACCCCCGGCCCACCGAGCCCCCTTTTCATTCACCTCCCGCCGCTTTCCTCGGCGAGCTCCCAACTCCACAGGCGCGCCCAGCCCCGGGGCCTCGGGGAGAGACCGGGGGGCGAGACCCGACCGCGGCCACCGCCTCTCCGCGCTGGCTGCCCGCCCTGAGGGGGGACCGAGACCCGCACCCAGCCCGGCCCGGGGGGGCTGCGCTGGCCCGGCCGCCGCCCCAGCCGGGACGAACCCCCGGGGGAGCGGAGTGCGGGGTGGGGGGAGCGGAGTGTGGTGGGGTGGGGGGAGCGCGGCACCCTCTTTCCTTCCTTCCCTTCCTCCCTCACCCACAGCGGCACCGGGGCCGCCAGCGGGGCCACCCGCACGCAGCGCGGCGCTGTCGCTGTCCCTTCCCCTCAGCCCGCCGCCGCCGCCGCCGCAGCCCCCGCCCACCGCAGCGCCGCCACCCCGCGCCCGCCCCACCTCACCTGCCCGCGGTGCGGCCGCGGCCCCCCCACTCCCGATCGCGGGCCCCGGTGCCGCTGCCGGTGCCGGCCCGGCGCCGCCGCCACTCCTTTGTGCCGAAAGATGGAGGCGCCCTCACGGCGCGGCCCCGCCCCGCCCGCCGGCCCCGCCCCCCGC
>JAWWEU010000020.1:14126208-14190575 GCA_035583155.1 Acropternis orthonyx
CGGCGCGGATTGGCTGCGGCGGGCGGAAGGGGCGGGGCGGAGGGGAGCGGGGGGTCAATGGCGGCGCTGCGGGCCCGGCGGTGCCGCTCGCTCTGAGGGGCCGCGGTACGTGCCGGGGGCGGCGCGGCGGGCACGGCCGGTGGGGCCGCGGGAGGCGGGCGGGGACGGGCCGGGGGAAGCGGCCGGGCCGGAGCTGTGGGGCGCTTCGGGGGCAGAGGCGGGGAAGGGCAGGCCCGGGCCCTGCGAGGGCGACGGGCCGGGGGCCGCCCCCGGGGCGAGGGGGCTGAGGGGAGGTGGGGAGAGGAGGGCGCGGGGAGGGCTCGGGGCGGCCCCGGGGGGGTTCCCTGCACCGAGCTCCGCGGGCACTGCAGGGCCCGGAGCTCCGGGGGCTGGTGGGGAGCGACTCGTCCCCGGCGGCTCCGGCTCGTTGTCTGATGTGCTGCGGGGGTGCGGGCGGCGCGGTTGATGAACGGGATAGGTAGAATAATCTCTGTTCTTTAATATATCGGAAGCTGCACATCGGTACCCAAGACACCGTCGCTGCTCCAGGTCTGTCCCAGCCTGGGTCGCGGCTAGTGAATTTAGGGGTTTCTTGGGGTGTTTTTCACTTGATCCTACAGATGTTGCCATCTGGTATTAACAAAAACTGCAGCTTACAGCTGTGACATAAACTGCCGTCACTTGCAGTGACCACACAGCCCTAGAATGCACTCACCAGGCCAAAACGTAGATAAACAGGGAAAAGTTGCCAGACACGTGTTTTTTGTCAGGTTTGGGAGGTTTTGAATGTGTTTGTTTCAGATGGGAGAGGGCAAAGGATGCAGCAAGATTAGCAAACTTTGTAACTCCCAAGTGAACTTCAACATGATGCTGCTTGAAGTTGATTTTTTTTTTCCCCCACATCTTTGTGCCCCAGGATGTGGTTGTCAGTATGTCACCTGCTGAATCAGACACCAATTTTCAGGATTGTAGTGAAAACACCATGGCTTCATGTCAGTCACAATTAAACCTTAATCCACTTCATATATCGTAAAATATATTGTTTTAAAATACATTCTGGCTGGTCCAGAAGGCAGGTGGTCTGCTGCTGAAGGCTTTAGTCCCCAGAGGATACTTTGCCCTTGCAGAATCCCTCTCCTTCAGTTTGTTTTTATGACTTTCTGTCACCATTGTATTGGAATCTTTTGTTTCCTCTCTAAATAGGTGGCTTGAGATGAACAAGTGGAGAAACAAAATACGTTGTTTACGCAGCACTTGGATAGAAAAGCTGTCCTTGTGACTAGAACTTTGTTCAGGAGGGAGATTCAATTTTCATCTTATCTGTAGGTTTCCAGCTTGAACCACTTTATGGAAAGTGGACTTGTCTTGGGGTGGAGTTTTGTTAGATATTAAAAAAGAAAGAAAAGAGAAAAAAAAATGAGGCAATCGTCAGCCCTGGGTCTGTCCTTCCTTTCCCCAGCTCTTAAGAGGATCCTTTAGTCTTGTCTCTTAATAATTCCCACCTGAAGACTGAATCCTACTTTAACAAAGATTTGTCCAGTGCTCTAACTGGGATTTCTCCTGAGACCTCAATTTTTTCCCTTGTGTTACAAATGGTACCCCATGAAAGTATCAGTTTTTGTAAGGATTTCAGGGCTTTCTGCGGGAGTGATTCCTTGTGGTATGAAGGAAGGATGGTAAACTGGTTCCTTCCATTATTTGGGTTACTGCATTCCTTCCTCCCTGGAAGAGCAGGTGTTTGGGATTTTCTCCAGTGCCGAAAGGCAGTCAGGGTGAGATCCTAAATGAATAATACTTGGCAGAACCAGGGGCAATCATCTGTAGTCCTGGAGGTACTTGCTGCAGGTATACCAAGGAAATAATAAGTTGGTAGAAGAAAGTGAGGTTCACATGACTTGAAATGAACTGGTGTGTTTATGTTGTAAGAAACAAAGGCAGGCATTAGGGCTTAGTTGTGGAGCATGGAGGTGGCAGAATAGTTCTGAAAGGAGACACTTAAGACTTACAGAAGCAGTTTGGGCTTACAGGTGTCCAGAGTACAAGGTTCATTCTTAGGGTGACTCCTTGAAGCATCTCTGTGGTCATAGTTCTGTGGAATATCCCTTTGGCCACTTTGGGACAGCTCTCCTGGCCGTGCTCCCTCCTGGCTTCTTGTGCAGCTCTCTGTTGGCAGAATGTGAGACACTGAGAAGTCCTTGACATAGAATAAGCACTGCTGAGCAACAGTAAAACTTCAGAGCATTATCAGTGTTATTGTCATACCAAACCCAAAGCACAGATCTGTACCAGCTGCTAAGAGGAAAATTAACACTGTCCCAGCCAAAACCAGGACAGCTGCTCATTTCTGAAATCTCACTGTTCATCATGTATAAATGCATGTATTCAATAACTGAAAACAGGCAAGCTTTCTCCAATTTTCACAGGGTGGGCAAAGCATCAGATCCTTTCTCCAGAACAGAGAAGTGTAAGAACAGAAATAAAAAGATGTGAGTGTAGGTGTGTGTGTGGGGGGGGTGTTACTTTTTTTAAATATATATTTATATAAACAAGGTAAATATATAGAGGAATGGGGAAAAATACATTGAGATATGACTTTCAGAAAAACAGCCTGAGGCAGACAACTAGCAGGGAAGATGTAATTATGAGAAACCAGTAAAAAAGGAGTAATGGGTGGTGCTATTAGTCTTAGCAGTTATGCAGTGAGTAGATATCTCAATCAGTATTTACTATGCAGTGTTCTGTAGAGAGCAGAAGTTATTGTAAGGGGCATCTGCTCTGCTTTTCAGGATGTTTAGTAATGTTTCACTCACAGAAAAGTATAATCAGAGCCCTGATACCTTTTGCATTGTGTTTTTAGGATAAACTATTCCACCATGGATGGGTCAGATGGTACTGCTGACCTTGTGATTAACAAGAGGTTTGTGTCTGAATCAGAGCTAGAGGAGCGACGAAAGAGAAGGCAAGAGGAATGGGAAAAGGTCCGGAAACCTGAGGATCCAAAAGGTATGAGCTAGATTTTAATAATTACAGGAAAAACATCTGAGAGTATTTCACTTCTGTGGAATGCCGGAATAAAAGGTAATGGCTGGTATTCTATAGTTTCAAAAGGTTTTTATATGAAGGAACTAAGAACTGTTGGCAACTTAGTGTGTCTAACGTATGGTCTCTCTTCCTGATTTGTTCCTTTCAGAATGCCCAGAGGAGGCATATGACCCACGGTCATTGTATGAAAGACTCCAGGAACAGAGAGAAAAGAAGCAGCAGGAGTTTGAGGAGCAATTTAAATTCAGTAAGCACCAGCAGCAAACTGAATGTATTGTATGCAACAGCTGTACACAACTTCTGAGTAAGGGACATATCCCTGTGTCTTGTCTGCCTCTTTGAGAGGGAAACAGAGGCTTCAGAAGAGTTACTGAAATCCTGGATTTTTCAAGTAACATGCTATTCTGGGACTGAGGCAGCACTGCAAACTTGCAAAACTCAGGTGTTGTTTGCAGTTATGAAGCTGCATTCCTGTAAAGTGTGGAATACTAGGCTTGTATTGCACATTAAATAAAAAGCCTTAAAAACCTGATAGCAACCCATGGAAAAGTGAAAATGTAGCATGGTTTTGTGACTCTTTAACTCATGCTTTAACACAAGACCGTTCTGCTTGAAACAATAAAAGAAATCCTGTTACAGCAGCTGTTACATTTCCAAGCCACAATTATTTGATTCAAAAGTGATTTGAGCCGTAAGGTTATGATTTGGAAGAAGTAAACTTCCAGGTGTTGATTCTTCAAAAAGTAATGTTTAACTGTTCTAATGAAATGGGAACCTAATTTCTACTGATGTTTGACTTTCTGATTTTATAGAAAAATCCTTTGCATTGTATCATCTGTGTATGTGCTGCTGAGTGCAAAGATGATAATGAGAACTAGAAAATTATTAGTCTACCTTTTTGAGAAAAAGGGAGCTATTGGCTCTAAATAAAGAGAAGTGAGGATGATACTGTGGGACTCCATTTTAAAGTGGGTTATGATTGATTTTCGTTCTTTAGCTGGAAGCCTTACCCTCAAGCTGTATGTTCTTTAAGGTCCACTTTGCCTCACTGGATTCTGTCTAGAATTTCTCTTGTATTTGTGATGGAACAAAACTATGGCACAGTCTTTGAGTTCTGTTAGAACCTGCCCCTGCAGGTGCTGCCAAGTACATCACTGATGGCCATGGTTGCCACTCCTGTTTTGTAGTTGATGCTTTTAGGATCATTGCTGTAGCCAAATTTCTTTGAGAAGAGGTAAGTGGGAGGAACTGACTAACTAAAGATCAGTGGAGTGCTGGGTTTCCTTATCAGATTTCAGCCCACTTTAGCCACTTGTGGCAAGATTTGTCCCCTAATATGTTTGAATTTGCCTTAAAATGTTCATAAGTATTTTTTCTATCCATGGGAATTTTTGAGGAGTAGAAAACAAGTTTAGTGCACTGTCATTCTTACCAGTCAGAACTGATGATGGGACTTGGGAGGAGAAACCTTAATGCTGAAGAATTGTGTTGGCATAAACACACAAGTGTATTTACTCTAAAACTTCTGTGTAGATAAGAACCTGTTTGCAGACTTAGCAGTTCTTTCTGCTTGGCTATTAAGCATTGTAAGAATGTCTTCCTTTTCAAAGTAAAGTAACTTTGGAAGGCTGTTAGAGCATGCTAAATGAAAAAGTAATCCTAGTATTCTCTAAAATGAAACTTCAAAAATTTTCTTTCTGAGCAATTACGGTAACCAAAATAAGGATAAGTGAAAGTTGTTTCCTGTCTCTTAAGTTTCACTTGTATTTTTGGTGGTGAAAAGTGGAAAGTACAGGTAGCAGCATTAAAGTCTCCAACTGGACCTATAGGATTCTTTCCAGCTGGAGAGTTTACAGTTTACTTTAGTCAACTTTTAATCCCAGTTGTCTTAAGCAGTTCTTGCCCAAGGAACCACCCGAATACTTACTGCTGTTGGCCTGGATGGGAAGGGCTTCTAATAACTGTCTAAATTAATAGTTTCCCTTGCCCAGTTATATTAGATCTGCAACATCTTCCCTTTGCTTCAGTAAACCAAGTACTGGAATGGGAAGCAGCCCTGAGTAGTAAACTCACTGCTGCTTTTAAGGCAACACCTGCAGAATATCAGATACCTGCTGACCTGGAGAAGAAAGCCTACTGCAGAGTGCCTGGTAGTGAATCTCAATAATGTCAGCTCCAAGGATCTCTGTGGCTGCTCTTCTTAGTTTGCAGATGAGACAGGCAGAAAATGCAATTAATTCATGTCATTTGGTTGAAAAAGTGTCCTGAGTTTCACTACTTTTGTTCTCTGAAGGGGCCCTCAGCAGTAGTGGTGAGTGCTACAAGTTGCTGTTTAAAGATTTATGAATGAGCTCTGCATGAGTTGGAAGGAGTAGGGATTGGCCTTTATAAAGTAACCTCAAATAATAATTGATTTCTAGAGCTTTTCTGTCAAAGACAGAAGCTTGCAAATTACCAGTGTAAATGGGTTTCTTAGCTTGCCATTAAAGCAAGTAGGGCTTGACTATGGGAGTGAAGATTAAAAGAGATATGGTGATCTCGTGTAAAAGCCTAAAAATCCTCCTGTGGAATTAAACTTTAATGAAGACTAAAGGTGATATTTGGGCTGATTTTTGGAGGATGACTGCAAAGGGCAAGACTTGGTTTTTCTAAAAAATACTTTTTACTACCTTTCTAACTAAGTAATTTGATTGAGGGATGTTGAACATTTTCAGAGCAGGAAATAAAAGACCTTCCTGCTACACTAGCAGGTACTTTCCCTAGAGCAGCCTGTTTAGAAAGAATTTATTTGTATTTGGAATTTAGGAGTTGTCTTGCTTCTACCTTTTTTTTTTATTTCTTTAAACAGATGTTTGATATCAATTAGTTACTGATTGTTCGCTTTAAGAAAATGTGCTTCCTATTTTGAAGCATGATTTATGGGGAGAAGTAATGTGGCTTTTTTCTGCTTATTAGTTGGTTTAAGAACAAATTCTGAGGAGATGGGCTTAAACTTAGTGTCTGAAACCAAAACAACAAATATATCATTGCTTAATGTGGCTATTCCTCGTTTTGTGTAACCTGTTCCAACGGCAGAGAGGCTGCTTGTCTGAAAACTCGGTCAATTTTCCTTAATTATGTATCAGCAAGTCCAGCAGCATTTCATGGCTTCCTGTGAGTTGTCTGGCTTTTCACTGTGCTGGCAGCGTTGTGTTCAAAGTGTGTGTTTGTTGCAGTTTGTGTGCTTGAGTGTGGAAGAGTTTTGCCTTGTTAGCATCCGGTGTCGTTAACCGGGAGGTATTTTTACTCCTTCATTACTGAATCCGGCAGAGAGCTTGTGTAGTTTGCTTTGTACCCTTTTTTTGGCACAACAGCATGGCTGTGGAATACCCAATTCACTCAGCCAGGACTCTGCTCCCTGTGCTCCCAGTGGCTTTGTGGAAATTGTCCTACCTCGGCAGTATTGGAAATGTCATATGCAAGATGTGGACACTGACCTGCATTTATGGGGCTGTTTGAAATAGCCCGAAAATGTTCTAAGGCAGTGGTGAGGTAACACACAACAACTGTCTCCTCCCTAGGTGGTTTTAGCTTATTAATATGCATTCTTTTCTTTATTCAGAAAATATGGTAAGAGGATTAGATGAGGATGAGACGCATTTCCTTGATGAGGTTTCTCGGCAGCAAGAGCTACTAGAAAAGCAACGAAGAGAAGAGGAGCTGAAAGAACTAAATGAATACAGAATATCCTTTGCGTTAAAATGGCTGGTTGTTACCTAGAGGGGGGTAAGAGTGGACTGTAGTTTTATTCTGTCATTGACATTGTTTTTATAAAACTGCTTTAACAGAACAGCTACAATGATAGACTTTCAAAGTTTAATGATTTCACTGTGTCTTTGATAGACCACTGTAATGTTTGATATTCTCCTCCTTCAAACTCCCTTTTCTTTCCTTCTGCCCTCTCATTGTTTTGGGGTTTGGTTGTGGGTTTTTTTTCTATTACTGAAGGCATGAAATACCATCACTAAAAGGAGAAAGAGAATGCAAAGGAAAAAATATCCTATTCTAACCCTTTGCTTTTATCTTCTTACTGAAAGTAAATGCTCTTGCTTATTTTTTTAATTGCATATTGCCTGATTTTAGCATCTTTAACATTGAAATAATGTTTGAATTCATCTCTTCTGTTACTCTTCTTGAAGTATTAGATACTTTCTTCCTTGCTGATGTCTGCAGGATGAGAAATTAAATACATCTGTGCCCATACACTGACTTTCTCCTGGGCAGTCAATGCCTATGGAGACTCTGTTCCTCTGGGTAATACACACTTGTAGGCAGTACTGAAAGCAGGACAGTTTGACTTTGCTGGTAAATGCCAAATTTTCTTTAAGATGTGCTAGAAAATAATATAGGATGTTTTTCTCTGTAATTAGTGCCAGTCGAGGGAAGCTGGAACGACTTGAGGATTTCTGTGCTAAGTGAAATGCTGCTTCTTTGAGGTTTACTGAATCTGTGCAGAACCTGATGGTCTCTGCCTTTAAATCAGTGAACAAACCCCAAGTTTTCAGAGATGCTTTTAATATAAATGAAAGAGTTTGTGGACACAAGGAGGTGACCAAAACCAGTCAGCAAATAAAACTGGTTAGTACTGATGCTACAAAGATCGGCCTTACCTTATATTGGTCAGTGATTTACAACTGGGAGTAAGAGTACTTTGAAGAGCAATTAGCTCAGGAATGTGCTTATGAAAAAGCAATACTGATGCATTTTTTTACTTCAGAAAAAGGCTGCATCTAGTTGATGGATTTGGAGTATTTTCTTGATTTGTTGGATCTATTCATGGGATGTTCATGGGATATATTTAGTTTTGGTGATGTTGCTCACGGGTCTGGCTGATCCAGGGCTGTGCAGTATAAGATTGTGCTGTGGAAGCAGCTGACAGCTCTTGTTATGTCACATATGTCTGGGGTGAACCACACCAGCCCAGAGGGAATCTGGAGTTGTCTTGAATTATCCATATAACACTGATTCTGAATTTACTGAGCAGGGCCTGATCAAGATGTACAGGCCATCTTATCTCGGTCTCTGCGCTCTTAGTAATATTGGTGGCTCTGGATCTAAAGTCTTCTGTAAATTAAACTGTAGGACTTATTGCTGATGGGGTGGAAGGAGGGAAAATGTTTGTAGTCACCTCATCTCATGGGAAAATGAGAAGTGTTGCCCATTCCATTTCCTTTTGTAATTTTTTTATTTAACCGTAATATTTCAATCAATCTCAGAGCAACTTGCAAAACGATTTATCTGTGAAATTTTTGGTGGTGTTCTTCTAAAAATGCAAAAGGTGTTTTTTGCATCTGCAGGTTGTTAGCCATGGTTTATCACTACAGTGACAAAAACTAGTGGGTACTAGGCAAACGTGCTGTGTCTATATGTACTGTTCAAGTGCTCCTCCAAACTAACAAGAGGAATGTCAATCCAATGGTTTTGGTTATTTGCTCTTTTTCCTGGTATAGTATTCAATTTAAGCTACCCAGAGGTATTAATTTAATGGTAAAACCCATGTAAGTATTCAAGTACAGAATGGGTGTTTTTTTTTTCTTTTTTTTCTTCATTTTTTATGTCAAACAATCATGAAATCGTATGTCTTCATTATAAACTTGCTTTGGAATATTTTAATGAACTCATAAGAAATTCATATGCATAAATGAATAGGAATTTTGCTCCCTCCTGCATAAAAAACTAGGTTTGTTTGCTCCTTCCCATATCGAGACCCCTCTGGTCTTACAGTGATTAAAGATTTACAGATATTTTTTAAAGCCAGATTCAAGAAGTGTTTGAGAACAGCATCCTCTTCACTCCTTTGTAAATGTAGAAACACTTCCCCCCTCCAAGAAGCAGGCTTTAACTGTAGGACAGCTGGTTTAATGCAGTTGATATTTAAGATTGAGAGGTTTATTTCTGATTCATGAGAGGGAACACTTCTTGGCTGGGTATAGCATTACATTTGCTAATGGCAGCAGTATGTATGTATAAAATACCTACTAAAATTGTGCTGTGCCTTTTCTAGTTGACTTTTAGAGGAATGCCACCTGGATAGAAGTGAAAAGCCTGTAATTTGGTATCTTATAAAAGAAAAGCCTTTGGGTTCCTCAGCCAGGCTTTTGTAGTGCAATCTGAGAATATAACAAGGTGATGGACCTAAATGTGGAAGTTGACCACTGCAGTGGGTAGAAGGAAAGGTGTGTTGCAACATTAGCCATGTTCAACGCAACAAGCTTTCAGATGGCTTTGGATAGCCACAGGATGGCACTCCTGTGCCATTTTAAAAATGAATAAAATTGAACAGTGGTTTTTGCTGAGAAGTCTTAGCCAAAGTAAGGAGCAGTCTGGTTTACTGCTGTATCCTTAGAAAAATCTATTAAGGAAAGGTGTCTGAATGCACCTGACTGTAAACTGATTGGAGACTGAGTGTGTCACTTCAAAGCAAAGGGTAAGAGTTTGATTTGCAGATGTTCAGTGGGGAAAAAAAGCTGTAGCTTCAAAGTATATGGTCTGTCAGCACGAAATTCACTATCAAATATTTGTCTGCAATAACTGGGGTACCTATGAACCTCCAACTTGTGAAGTTGTAGTCAAAGAAACTGACAGAAGGCTAGAGGTGTGTTTATAAATACGCTTTTCAATTAGGCCGATTTGCCTTTACTGTGTGCAGTATGTAAGCTGTGCAGAAGCTTCTGTGACTCGCATGGCACCTCATCTGCAGTCCGGGGCTTTGCCAGACCTCACTTCACCAGATACAGGTGGACATTAAATGTTACCAGAGCAGGACAAGATCCTGACACAGGAGACCTGTTCAGGGTGTGTGCAGGGTGAGTGAGCCTTGATAACACATAGACCCAGCTCCTTCTTAGCCCATCTGAGAGCCTGCTTAGGCTTCTCCACCTCATTATAGGTTTCAGCCGCATCCCACCTTGCTAACACTGTTTTAAGCTGCTTAGTTTTTCTGTGCAGTCACTGTCTTTTTGGGTGAATCTTGGACTACATTCACCCTTAATCAATCTGTCTCCTTCCTCTTGGTGTTGGTGCTCAGACCAGCAGTAACAGCTTTGTGATCCTTACAGAGAGAGCAGCTGAAAAGACAGAGTGATAAATACCCAGTCTAAAAATGGAACTGTTTTGCCTTGGTAGGCTGAAATCTGCTGGGCTCAGCAAAAGGAAGGTTTTGGAGTGGAAGTGAGTGCACATATTGCTACTTAGTTTTTTTGGTAAGGATTAGAGTTTGGAGCAGCAAATTTGAATTACAAATGTGTTGACCCCATAGAAGGGGAGATACTGCATTGCCTGTTTGGTTGGTTGGTTTGTTTTGATCCAAGCCTGACCTTTAGGCTTCAGGACCTTTAGACCTTTAAGACCTTTAGGAAACGGCAGGATGATGGGTATGTTCGTGAGTGCTGGGTGTCATGTGTTGCACCTTTCTGGTTTCAGAACAGCAGCTCCTGGGCTGCTGCCTGGATGTCTTCACAGGGAGAGCTTCACAGAGTGATCCCAGAGGGTAAAGTCTCTTCTGTTTTGGCTGAGGGTACCAGCTAAATGTCATTACAAATAAGTCTATTTTGATAGAATATGTGAATGAACTTCGGTCACTGCTGTCAGCAGAGCTGGCTAAATATGTCAGAGAGGAAGTGTCTGTTCTCCCCGTTCCCTCCCACATGATCCTTAACCCTTAATTCACAGCACTCTCACCAAAGTGGGAGTCAGTGTGGACCCAAAGAAGGAAACTGAGAAGAAATTGGCCATGAAGTCAGTGGAAAACAAGAACAAATTTTCTCAGGCAAAGCTGTTGGCAGGAGCTGTGAAACACAGAAGGTTAGTTTCACACCTCTATAAATTCATGAGGAATGGAACCCAGTTCGCAGTGTAGAGGGAGGCAGGCCAAAACTGCCTTCAGAGTGTGAGGTGTAAACCTTAGCCCTAAGGGGAAGGGATAAGAAAAGACCAGCCTTGTTTCTATAGGCTCTCACAAACTGTGGGCAAAAACATGAAGCAATTCAAGTAGATGTGTGTGTAAAGCAAGTGGGTAGACTCTTCACTCTAGAGTGCCAGGTTTGGGCAATCCTGCTTGGGGATCTAGAGGGAATCTATTTTACGTCTCTATTTGTAGATATCAGTGTCACCTCACTCCTGTAAATTCATTCAGATTTGCATAATTGATCAGCTGATTTCACCTGTGTTTAAAATGGAATGTTTTAATTGCTGCTGTGGTTAGCATGTGGGAGACAAGGTTACAGGAGAAGAGCTTCGTGTACCAGTTTAATCCTGAGGATGTCAGGGCAAACTTGCCTTGTTTGTCAGGGATTTGCACCGATACATCAACACCTTTTCCATTCCAGGGAGATGGCACCTGGGTTTGTGATGTGTTTGCTATTTTGAACTTGGCCTGCAAATACAGCTGCTGGTATGCTGCAGGTTATGGAGAAACTAGACATGTGGGACCAGACTTATTTCCCACAGATGAATCATCTAATACTTAAGATGATTACTGACATCTCAAAATTCAGTCGGTGTGTTCAAATCATCTCAGAGAATGCGAGATTATTTTAGAAGCTTATCTTGTAGCGTGATGTTTAGCTCCCAGTACAGCTTTAATTGCATGTCTGAAAACTGAAGTAAGCACTTCCACCACTTAACGTGTGTGGGGTTGGGTGAGTTTTCAGAAGGCAGAGAAGAAAAACCTTGAACTGATAAAAACGAGCCAACAATGTTGTTTTTATCTTGTAACTACTAGTACTTAACCCAGTAGGATGTAGAAAAGGAGCTGGTATGTTCTTAATGGCACTTCTAAGTCTGCAGATGGCATCTCTTTGAAGAGAGCATCTTAACTGACTTGTCAGTGTCATTGCAGACTTGCTTTGCAGTCTTCTATTTTTGCCATCTTATCTTTTATTGCAAAGTGGCCCAAAGCAAGTAGTGTGAGCTCTGCATCTGCTCCCTGAGCTTTGTAATTTCCTGTAAAGGATGTATTGCTATTAAAAGCTCCTCGCACAGAGTAACCTTTCATCTGTACTGCAGGTTCTGACAGGGACAGGAAAGAGTTAACACATTATAATGCTCATACTTCATCAATTCATCACAGTTGAAGCTGGGAAGCATTTGTTTATGTGGATGGCTTAGGATTGGGAGCAGGTGGGGTGGGGTGGGTGGAATCTGAGCAGTGACAGGGAATAGCTGTAGAAGCTCAGAAGAATCAGAAGGCCAAGTCATGCTCCTTTCCCCCAGTGCCACTTTGGACCCAGAAAGGACTCCTTTCTAGATACTGCATCTGGTGTGTGAATTGCTGCAAAACCTACTGGGCTTCCTGCTGGCTGCAAGATTTTTAGATGTTTTAGAACAGACTCTCTAGGTACTTGAAGGAGGGGAAGGAAGCTCCGGAAGGGAAAAGCCACAGATGTTGCACCAGCAAGTGTGGTAACCATCCAGATGTGCAGGGCTGTGGTCATATGGGGTGACTGAAGCTCAGGCAGGCATTCCCAGTATCCTGTGGGGTACACCCTGCTGAACAGGCAGCTCTGGGTTGCTGTGCCAGAGGTTTGGCTTGGACTCCCAGAGGTGTGTTCCTGTTTCCCAGGTTAACAGTGCAGTGTAGGTGTTGATGCTTCCTTGGGTGCTGCACGTCCCTCAAGGAGCCCCAGTTAGCGGCAGTCAGAAGCCGTGATGATCATCAGCATATCCTGCTGGCATTCGATGTAGCGTTTTTAGCAATAAATGTATCAATGAATTCACTGTAATTAAGTGGTTGCTTATGAGGAACAAGACACGTTCTTATTTTTTTCCACAGTTCAGATGGTGGTAACAGTGTGAAGAGGTTGAAACTAGATACCGATCATGATGAAAAGAACCAAGGTATGTCCTGACTTCTCCACGTGGGAAGTTGTGTGTCTGTCACTGAACAGCAACCGACTTGGGGTAAAGTCTGGTTTTGCTTTTCTGTTCCTTCATTGTGCAAGACAGCCCAGAGTCTCTTAGAGCAGTAGAAATGGAACTGTAGGTGCTGACAACCTTTGTGGAAAATAGGGCTGCAGGGAACCTCTGTGGGTCATCAGGTAGTTTCCTGCCTAAACCAGTCCTGACAGATGTTTGTCCAAGCTGCTGTTAAGTCTCCACAGATAGAGACTGTGCACCCTCCATAGAGGGTTTATTCTAATGCTTAACTGGTTTTAATCTGAAAGTTTTACCCAATAACTAATGGAAATCTCCTTAGGTGCATTTCAAGCCTAATGCTTATTCTATGGGCAGGAGACATGGAGCGCTGATCATCCCCTTCCTTTTCACAGCAGCACTGGATGTATTTGTATACACCCACTTCAGCTTTTCATGCTATGAAGTGTTTCTGTCCATCCTGAACCACAGTTTGTTTCAGAAAATTGTGGAGAACTAGAAGAAAGATTAAGTTGTGTTTCAGCCTTAGCTGTCAGGGCTGCAATTGACTTTCTGTCAAGACACTGACACAAATTGGGTGAGCTGGAATTGTGTAATGACAACCCAAGGCGCTTCCTGAATCTCCTTCTGTTCAGTAAACTTTCAGAACAGTGGAAATAATTAATTAGCCATGGAAGACGGGAGATGTTGACTAGCAGAATGGTGGAATAAAACTTTTCCTCAACTATGCCGTTATATTGCAAAAAAAAAAATACTCAATTACACAAAGCAGAGCTATTTTTTCCTATTTAGTGGGTTTAGTACTTGACAAGCATCAAACTGACAGCTTCAGAATAAAAAATATGTAATGCCAGCATAGAGCTGGGCTTAAACTAGTGATGGGGGGGGGAAAAAAATCCCCTGAGGTAGCAAGTCCTTACTGTCAGAATGGCTTTATTGCAGCATAAAGCTGCTTTATGCTTTAATTAAATCCCGCAATCATCCACTGTTTGTATGGCAAAAGCAGGTGAGTGACATGCAGCAGCTCCTGGGCTGATTGAAAGCCTTTCCTGCACTCCCGTTTTTGACTGAGGGTATCTCTCTTGCAGAAAAACCCTCCTGTGTTCCCTTGGGGAGCAGCTCTGTGGGAGGTTCCGCAGTCCATTGCCCCTCGGCAGCCGTGTGCATTGGGATCCTGCCCGGCCTGGGCGCCTACTCGGGAAGCAGCGATTCGGAGTCCAGCTCGGATAGTGAAGGCACTATTAATTCCACTGGAAAGATTGTTTCCTCTGTCTTTCGTGGCAACAGTTTCTTTGATGGTCCATAACAAAATCCCTCCTGTGTAATGTAGTGCAGAGTATCTTCCAAAGCTCTGATGGGTGCTTGTTTGCATCCTTCTGCCCCAAATATAATCTTTCTAGCTTACCTCTAAACCTTAATACACTCAGATACTCCTAAAATAACTCATTATATCTTCCCCCACACTTCCAACTTTCCATTTCTGGGGTGCATACTGAGCCTTGAAGAAAAGCTGCCAGCCTAAAGGAGAAGACATACCTAGGGTCACAAAGGTCTGAGGGTAAGGAGGAGAGAGCTTTTTCTTTTACAATTTTTATGGAAAGAATTATGTTGATTTAAGAAGTTTATACAAGACTAAGAAGCAAAAATACTCGAAGCAGTGAAGTCTTGTAGAAACAGCCATGTGTTCTGTTTTAAAATGTCATTTTTATTCTGCATTTGAGAAATGGGGGCAGAACCAAATTTGAGCAGATGGTGAAGTGTAGATTGCCATGACACTGTAAAGAAGTTTTAGTGTTACATGATTAAAGACATTCTGAATGCATTTTTTTATCTCTGCTTGTGCCATTCATAATTGTTCTCATTCCATTAAGCAATTTCTGCTCTACCCAACCAGCCCCTGCCTCAAACCGCCATCCAGGAGAGGTACAAGGCAGCCTCCTACAAATGCAGAGGTGGTGATGGAAAACTGCTGGTCTGATTGAGTTCACAGGAGCTGCAATTGGCTGTTCTGCTCAAAGGCTGTTGCTCCTGCTCCAGCACTTGAGAAGCAATGTAGCTTTTCAGCAGCAGTGTCCAGAGCGGTTGGGATTCCCCAGTTCAGCCAAACCTCTTTGTAGAGAAGCTGGAGAACAATGTCATCCTTGAAGCTGTATTGAATTTAAGAAAACCTGCATGGGTGTGGTTATGGGTGGGGTAGACCAGAGAGCCAGGCATGAGCAGGAAGTAGAGCTAAGGGCCCATCCTTTTCACCTCTCCTGTGCAAACAGTGCTAATGGGAGGTCAGATGGTTGGAACAGCTCAGCTCGACTGCTTAGGGGTGGAAGAGTCTTTGTGACAGTCCCTCACAGTCCTGCTCTATGTACTGCACTTCTGAGAGAGCACGGGGTAAGTGTTCACCGAAGGGCAGTTACCAGGGTGTGGCACTGAGCAACTTGTAAGAGAGCAGCTGGGCTAAAAGTACTAAAAACTGAAGGCCTTTAGTGGATTCATGACTTAGCTTGAGTGTTGAACTTCCCCAAAGGAAACAGGGAGAGTTACGCTCACAATGAAGCTGTCTTTAGCCAAATACCCTTTTCTGTTTGCACACCCCTGTTCCACAATCGTATCCTTACAAACACACTAATTCCTTCCCTGTTCTGGGCTGCCTGGCACCTCCTGTGTTTGCTCCAGAGTTTATCCTGCCTCTTCTCTACCTACTGTAATTATGGCACTTTCAGGTGGAAAATAGGTAGATCTCTGGCAGCCTCTGTAATGCTTTGCTTTCGGTGACTTCCATTATACTGAGCTATGGAGTGAAATGGAAGCAGTGCACAAAAAAATGCATGTTTTTTTTATGAAAATTGCATTTGCATGAGCCTTGAGGAGTTGGTTGTGAGAGCTGTCAGTGTCCTTCCCTGGCATCAAGCTCCATCACTAATCTCACTATAGCGTCAGAGCAGCCTGGCCCAGCTGTGAGCATGCTGGGGCCATTTTCCTGAGTGCTGTTTTGCACAGCTGCAGTGAAAATGGCTGATTTAGACAGAAATTTATAGTGGTAGTTGCCAGCCAGTTTCAGCAGGTGTGATGGTGGTGGTGGTCCACAGGTGCTGCAGGTGAGAGCAGGAGGGGGTGATGGTGGTTGTATTGAACCATAAAAGGTAGGGGGGAGACATGATCAGGGAAAAGCAGAGGTGAGAGCCCTCAACTTCTTTCCTCCTGTTCCCAGAAGAACGGAACAGGGCACTTGGGGGAATGCCTTTGAGTCTGAGTCAGCCCTGCTGTTCTCAGGGCCTGGCCCATGTAAACAAAGTGCAGAGCTGTTCCAGCTCCTCCCTCCATCCATTGGTCCCATTTACCTTTGTCCAGTCAGAAGTCATCTGACATTAAAATACTCCAGTGCCCTGAGAGACATGCTGGGATGTGAAGAGTGCATGGGATGGAGGATAAATCAGACCTGAAAAGGGCAGCTGTGGCAGTAACCTTGCCCAGGGGCTGACAAAGCTCAAGCAGAATGGCTGGCTCTGACTGGATCCAGCAACTTTGTCAGCTGGTGGTGGATTTAGATATTTTTTGTTAAGGAAAACCATGACTGCATAGTGTATGCTTCAGCCCCTCCCCAGGGACAGCTCAATAAACTGCTTGTTGTCTGTGCTAGTTGTTAAAGCTTCAGAGAGGTGTTAAAAAAAAAAAAAGACAAGCCCCCACAAATGCTCTACTAGAAGAAGAGCTTACGAGCTTCTGGAGCTGCGTGTGAGGTTCTCTTTTGGAATTTTAAAAAAAAAAACCAAAACCCCAAACTATTTTTCAAAGCCACAGACTTTGATCTGGAAGCTGAGCTGGATACAGCATTATTTTTAAACAAGCCACCCTTCAAAGGCTGCTTCTCCCTTTGGAAAAGGGTGATGTTGTTGGTTGTTTATTTTCCCTTCCAGGGGGTTTTTGCAAGGCAAATGTTTCACGGAGCAGTACCACCTCTCCCAAGGGATGGAGTCTCACCCAGTGCCATGCTCAGAGCCAACTCAGGGCCTCAGTCAGCTGTGGGGCTGCCTGGGACTGTGCTGGTGCCTCAGGGGCAGCAGTGACAGCCACACCTTTGCTGGTGGTTGTTGGTGGCAGAGAGCACAGCCAGTAGCACGTGTAATGGGCTGCAGGCTTTACACAGGGACACCAACCTTACACCTAATGGGGAAAAGGGAGGTCAAGTCTACTTGAGTTTGGAGTCTGGCTGGTGATCCCCGCCAGATATTCAACAGCATATTCAGCTTCAAAAGACCTTAATCTAGTTAAGAACAGCAGAAAGCAGCAATTAGCACTGAAGATAGCACATTGCTGATGAGCAGCTCAAAGGAGCTGCTGGAGAGCTGGATTTCATTACCCAGCCCAGGCAGGAGGGAGCTTTTGTTAGTCAGGCTCAGAAGAATTTCTAGAGATGAAGCAGCAGTGAACCATAAAACTTCCTTTCATGGTTCGTTGTGGGTTCACCAGTGTTTTCCCATGCACACACCAGTCCCCTGCCCTTAGCTCAGGCAGGCAGTGAGGAGTTCTGCCCTCCCTGGGACATCCACATTCAGTAAATCCCCCTCTGGCGTGCTGCATTGACAGCCAGGGCTGATCCCAGGGCACAGCAAGCAGAAACTGAGTACACAGTGAGCAACTGAGGGACTAGGTAGATCATTTGAGGTGACTCCCAAGCATGCAGAACTGCTAACCATGCAAGCTGCTCCCACACCCAGGAGACCCTTGTTTTAAATGTCCAAGTTTCTTTATTAACCTGAGTATAACAAATATAACATGTACACAGTATAAAAATGAACACAGAGCCTGACACATGTACAGAAACAACACAAATACATGAACTATACAACGACCAGTTCATTGAATGATAATAATATATTAAGCATTTTGTTGCTTGGAAAAAGCAAGTTTTGATCATAAAAATCGTATCCTGTTCCACTGAAATTATACAAAGTACATTCAATACTGAAAAGTGACTCAACGGAGCAGGACCAAGGCATGGCCTGGCTGCTTAGTGTTACCTCGGGCCGAGACTGTACAAAATGAATCCAGACGCTTCGCTGGGATGAGTTTTAAGAACTTAGCAATTAAATTAAGAAGTACAAAGTGTTTCAGGGAGGGTATTCTTCTCTTAAGAGCATGTGGAATGCGCTTTCGGTAGGACCAACAGGTTTAGGCAACATGCAGAGGGAGCAGCCTGGTACAACTCTACGCAGGCTCCGAGTTGATGGGTGGCAGGTTTTGGTGCTTGAAGTACTGGACGACTTGCTGGGGCAGCTCTGCCAGCACAGCTTTGGCCAGGGTCTCCTTGGGGACCTGTGGGCCAGAGGGAACAAACACCAGCGTTAGAACAGCCACAGGGGACCGACGGAGCAAACACGGCTGGGCTGTCCCCAACTCCAGACTGTGGCATTTCATTTAATACTCCCTAGAGTCTACTGACGGCCAGAATTTCATACACTTAGGACTATTATATTCTATACTACCCTTTCCCTCCAGGAGATAATTCACTTGTAAGGAGGAGTAAAACATCCTGGGTGGGTTAGAAAAACCGGGTAGGAGTAACAGGAGGTGAACTAGAATGACCCTGATTAATGGCAAAAAGGGGGAAGATAAGCTGATTTTCTGCATCCTTGGGCAATCCTGTGACAGCAGCAGCATCCAACCCAGGGCTGACTCCTGGCTGATCACAATGGGCCATCCCTCAGAGGGGATATGTGCATGGCCACTCTCTGCACTGCCCCTTCCTACAGCCACCAGGAGGGACCAAGGCCTGTGGAGCTCACCCTCAGGACAATTCAGTGTTAAGCCCTCGATGTGTGGCACATCCCAGGTGCTGGATGAGACCTGAATGGGAGACACCGGCATGGCACTGTGGGGAGGAACACAAGCCCAGTGCTGCCCCATGTTGCTGGGGGAACCTGGACCCTGCTATGATTCACTGATTTTGCTCCCACCTGCCTGATGACAGGGGGTGGAGAAACAGGGGGGATGCTCTGGTGGAGCCCACTACAGAGATGTGGAGCGTTGTTGTCCCTACCCACCCTGCCTGCAGCGCTGATTTACACGGTCAATGACAGAGCATCACTGAGGGACAGTAAGACAGACAGGTTCCTCTTGCCTCTATCTGCCTTTACTGTGGTTGCACCACTTCCAGGGTCGTTTCCAGGCTTGACACCCCATTTCTCCCTGTGATCCCCTCCCTGCTGCCCACACTCACATTGCGGAAATTCCGGAAGGGCACGAACTGGACGATGTCACGCACAGCCTCCTCGCCGGTGTAGGAGCGCAGCACTCGGCTGTCCCCGTCCAGGAACTCCATGGCAGCAAAGTCAGCGTTGCCCACCCCCACGATGATGATGGACATGGGCAGCTTGGACGCCTGCACCACGGCGTGTCTCGTCTCGTCCATGTCGCTGATCACCCCGTCCGTGATGATGAGGAGGATGAAGTATTGCTGTGGAGGGGAGGGCAGAGGGTCAGACACTGCAGCCAGAGCCAATGGGGGTGTCAATGGCCAGGATGCTCCACATGTTGAGGGGTGGCAGGTCCCCTGGTTCACCAGTTCCCAGGACAGCTGGCATCACCCCCTTTAGCAGAACCCAGAAATTCAGGTGATTCTGTTCCCCTTGATTTTTGAAAGATAAAACACCAAACCATCTCCCACCCTGAAATATTTTTCTAATTTACTGTACCTAATGACAGAAAAAAAATCCAATCTCCTGCCTGTGCAGAGCTTCTATGTGAGGGCCAGGAGGAGTTTGGGGCTGGGACAAGAGCCCAGCTGGGAGATGAAATGTTCCCCTCCCCGCACACAGTGGGGTGTGTTTTGGGGTGCTCCCCATCAACATGTCCCTGCCCCAATCTGCTGTATCCCCATGGGGTCGGGGGGCCATCCCACTCTCAGGGCTTGTCCCCCTCCTGTACAAAGCTGTAGGTATTGGAAGGACTGAGGGAGGGGTGCAGAGCGTACTGGCAAGATGAGGCCGTGACAGATCAGCAGCACTAGAATCCGCTTCCCTTCCCTTGGGAAAAGGAGGACACCAGGGCCAGTCCTACAGAGCTGGGGGAGGATGGACAAACAAACAGACAGACCATCCTGCTGGACACAGCTCAGAAAATCTGGAGCATGTGGACCCCCAAAAATCCCATCTCCTCCCTCTCCAGGGGAAGTAATGGCTCAATTCTGGCACATTACACAGCTTGCATGTGCTGGAGAAATGACGAAAACAAGCACTTAAGCACATTAAAACCCTTTGTTCCTCTCCTCATTCTTTCCATTTCCTCTGAAAACCGCTAGCACAGCCATCCCAGAAAAGCAAAAGAGGGAGCACTGCCCCAAGCTTGTTTTTCTGGTCTTCCTCTAGCCCACATCTCCTAAAACCTTCCCTGAGCTTCATTTTCTCTTGATACAGCTCTCCAGTGCTGTATTCCAAGTACAAACAAGGCTGGGTCAAGCCTAAGCACAACCCGAGGACGTGGGTGAGGAAGTTTTCCCAAGCCAGGGCAGCAGCCAGCCCCGTCCCCACCCCAGTCCCTTTTGATGTGTTAGCCCTGCCTGCAGAGCAATGCCCAGGGTTTAGTTTTCCCCTAAATCTGAACTTTTCAGAGCAAATCATGGGGCGACAGACATAGGTCTGAAGAGCAGGACCCCGACATCTATGTCTGGAGGACAAGACTAAACTTCAGGGGAGGACCTGCACTGGTCTTCACTGGAAGCAGGAATGGGGTTTGATTCTGCCTGGGAACCAGCATGTGAGGAAGAGTAAAAAACCTTGAGGGCAGCAGCTGATAACAGGAAAGACTTTAAGCTGATTCTCCCCCTCCCTGCCTGGCCTCTGTAACAGAAACGCAGGAAGAGCTGTTTTCCTTTGTTCCCCTTTTTTCTGTGAAATCCTTAACAGGATCAGAGAAAAATGCTGGAAAGTATGCAGGAAAAGGGGCGGGGGTGCAGAGCTCATCAAATGTTTATCACAGCATATTTCAGAGGTCAAGAGGAGTAAGAGCTGCTGCTGCGGATCAGCCTCAAAGCCCAGGGGCTGTGCTTGGGATGATGAGCATCAGAGATTACAGCAAGGGAGCAGCAGGCACAGCAGGAGAGCATTGGTGGGAGATTCCCCAAGGAGTGATGACAATTTTGGTGGGGCCAGTAAGCGGCAGTGGGACAGCTGGTGCTGGTGGCACCCCTGGGCTCACAGTACCCGGCCAGGGTGGCACCTCTACCAAGCCACAACCAGAGCTGCTGGTGCACAGGGATCAGGTTGGCCCTACAGCTGAGTCCTGCCAAGCTGGGGTCTCCATTGCCACACCAGCCCCGCATCACCTTACTCCTCTTTCTGTTGTTAAAATAGCCAATCTCTGAATCCACATGGGCTCTAGGGATGAATCCTGATCATATGATATCAACAATTAGGCTCAGGCGGGTGAGCGGGACTTGAAGGGATTAGACAGCACTAAACAGCATGTTGTAAGAAAAGGGGCAGTTTCGATGCAAGGACTCTGCTGGAAAGGTGTGTTTTAATTCCCCAAATCTTATTAATCCTTCCCCAAGAGTCAGATCATGTAATCCCTCTGTCCCTCCCCCAACCCCAGCACATTTTAGTCTCCCATCCTTTAACAGCCAAGGACTCCGGTGTTTGTGATCTTTGTTGCCATGGAAAAACTACAAGGTTTTTTGGTTTTGTTTGAAAAATTACGAGTGAGCAGGAGGAAGAGGAGGGCAGGCCCAGGCAGCCACTGAAGCCATCAAAACCAGGGGTGGCTTTGATGCCATGAGTCGAAGATGGGATGGAAGAGAAGACCCAGGGGGAGTGAGATCCCTCATCAATAACGCTTTGTGCTGCCAAAAAAAAGCCTGAGCTAAGCCAGGCTTGCCTCTGAAGGCACTATCAGTGCCCATTATTTAAAATCTCCCTTGATTAAACTATTAGTGCCAGCAGAGGGGTGCAATTTGCATACGATTAGCGCCTCTGCTCAGTGCAGAGCCCGTGGGCTCTCCCTCCCCCACTGACAGCGAGAGAGAAAATGAAAAAATGAGGAGCGACCTGGATTTGTGCTGAATTAAACCAAACTCAGTGTTTCCTTGTGCCTGGAGCTGGGAAGAGCAACAGCACTCACAGCAAAGCTCGTGAAGGTTCCCTTGGGGAAGAGGTTTTGGGTGTGATCCTGCTCTGCTCCAGGCAGGAATCAGGGAAGCTTTTACCCCAACATCTCCTGCCATGCATGTGCTGATGGCCAAGCTGAGTTGTTTTGGCCAGCAAAACCCAGGGGCCAGATTTGTCATCCTCCACAGGTAGCCTGCTGCCCCAGAGACCCAAGTGAGCTCCACCTTGCAGACTTCAGGTGCTCTTCACAGCCCTAAGAGGACCCCTCGGTCACCACTGGCAAGGCTGAACCCATGGCTGCAGCCCACAGTCAACGGAAAGACATGAAATCCCGCCTAGGCTTTGCATTCCCCTCCCCCAAACCATCAGGATTGCCATCCCATCGTGGAATCTTATGGACTTACGGATGCAGTTTCCTGTTGGGTGGCTTGAGCTGCAAAGCGGGCCACGTGGTTGATGATGGGGGAGAAATTGGTGGGTCCGTAGAAGCGGATGTGGGGCAGGCAGGCCGAGTATGCTTGAACAATGCCCTCCACACCTTCAGGGAAAGCAGAGAAGCCAGGCATTACAATGCATCACAGCTCAGGACCACAGCAAGTCCAGTTAGGAATCATTATCTCATGCTGTCATGGAGCTGAACTTAGATCTATTTCACTCCCTCTCCCCTCCCAGCCCCCTGCCACTAACTAATCCAGCTCCACTTAAGTCATTTTGTAGTGGGTTCTCAGACCTTTTGGAGTAGGGAAGCCCTTGCAGTGGCCACAGTCGATGAAGGCATTCCTTCATTGGGAATGCCTTCAAGGATTCTGAAAAAATCTCAGAATCAGGCAAAGAGAAGGAGCAAAAAGAAAAGCAATGCCTGGTCTCTGAACATAAAAAAAAAACAAAAACAAAAACGCCCCCCAGAGATTAAAAAAAAAAAAAAAGACAGAACCCCCCTAAAACAGCACAGAGAAGCAAAACAACCCTGAAAGTGCCTTCTGAGCTTCCAAACTCCTGCCACACCGGAACAGGGTAGATGGCTGCTCTCCCAAAAGGATGCATAGGTGTGTGACTCAAAAATTACCAATTCCACAATTAATCAGCTGATCGATCATCAGTCCTTTGGGAAGGACTTGTCACTGATAAGAGCTGCAGGACAGTGGCTTCTGCACTCCACAATGCCTGCAACACATCAGATCCAACGAACACTTTGTAGCTGCTGGAGAGGGACTGAACGAAGCAGAGGCAGCAGAAAAGCAGATGTTCACAGCCAGCTTTCATGAACCATCCAGCAAGGTTTGGAGGCCCATCTTGCTGGAGTAAGGTGACTTTTGGGGTCCCTTCCCACTTAGGATTTGAGCAGTCCTTCAACCATCACTGTGAGCAGCTCTCAGCTGCCACGTGAAGCGTTAAGTCTGAATTCCCCATCTGCTAAACAGGCCCTGTGTTTCTTGCAGCCTTGCTGGAGGAGCAGACGGCTGGTAGGACACACCAGACATCTGAGCGAAGGCGGATTTTACACCGTCTGAATCCAGTTGCATTTTACCCTGGGCCTTCCTACACACCCCCAAATTTTCTCTGCTTTCCTCTGAGTGTGCCATTAGTTTGTGCTCTGCTTCACTGTTCATGTCTGTCTCTGAATAGACCTTGAAAAATCCCCAAGATCATGGAATCATGGAAATGTTTGGGTGGGAAGGGACCTTAGAGATCATCTAGTTCCAACCACCCCGCCATGGGTGGTGATGCCACCCACTAGATTGTGCTGCTCAGGGCCCCATCCAACCCAGCCTTGAACACTTCCCAGGGTGAAGATGTTATTGAATAAATGCAGAGGAAGGACAGAAAGCACTGAAGGCATCTAAGGAGTCCTAAAGACCTAAAGGTAGATGCTTACCTGAACAGAATGGGTTCCTGGGATTGAAGTTAATGGCAAACTCATGGGATACCTGTGGAGAAGAAATGACCCAAATTAACACAAGAGGGCCAGGGCAGCACAGGCTGTTCACTATCAGTTCAGCTGATGCTGCAGGGCTGGTTTAGGTGTGATGCTCCCCTGGAGGAGGACCAGGTGGTTGTAGAATTATGGTCCATCCTGCTGAGTCAACACTTCCCAGCCCTCTGCTACCCAAACAACAAACACGGTCAGGGCTGAGCAGCAACTGAGGATGGACCAGTTCCCCATCATGGAGCCTCAGGAAATTATCACATCACACTCCTCTACAGTTATCAAGGTGGGTTTGTCCACATGGCTTCCCACTGGCTGCCCAGAGGGGAAGCAGGCAGAAGGGATGCTCTCAGCCAGCAGGGTCATCTCACTGGTCCCTAGGAGAAATGACTTCATCCTATTGCAGGTTACAGAGGGGGCTTAGCCATATTCCTTACTCTGCTCCCAGCAATTTAGGCACCGAAAGAAGCAGACTCTCAGGAGCACCAAGCATGTGCAACTGCCTCTTCCAGCACCTCTGAGGGTTGAAGGGGTGATTTGAGCTTTCAGGCCACCAGCTCAAGGGCTGCGAAACAAAAAGCTCCCGCCCTGTTCGTGCCAGAGTTACAAAACATGGACATTGTCTCTCTCTCGGAAGGGTGGAGGTTTGCTGAGCTTCTCAGCAAGGGAATTGCTTCAGGACACGCGTGTTCACAACACTGGCACGACGACTGTCCTCTGAAGCGCCGTCTGAAGCAAAAGCCCTCCCGAGGCTGCAAACGCAACACGCGTCTGATTCAGACTTTGCAATTACACTGGGCATTGTGTTGAAAGCAGCGGAAACTGTTCTTGCAGGAGGCTGTGGGGTGGGAAATAGCAACCAGACAAAAGTCAAGTCAACCAGAAGTCTTCCCTGTGCTGCAAAGCTGACGTGCTGCCGGACCGGTGATCTGCTCAGGTCTCCCCAGTCCTGTCCAGCACGACCAGTAACGCCCACAGCCACCAGGCTGGAGACAGTCTGAAATGCATGACTGTGTGCTTTGCATACGCCCCTTCTCGTAGAAGTCTCAATTTTGGGCAATATACTCAAATTCAATTGATTTGCAGTTGTAATGAGCTCACTTCCTTTTTCTTTTTACAAAATGTTCAAAATTCTGCCACACGGGGTATTTATAGACAAGGCAAGCAGAAATATTTCCATGTTTTGCACTGCAAAGGAGGGGTTTCTCTTTCTTTTGAGCAGCAACAAAATGGTTTGAAGCTGTATTCCTCACTGTCTACAGAGCAGACCCCCTACGTGCAGAAGTGTTGAAAAACCTCCTCTGGAGTTTTTATAAATATATATATATATATTTATATATATATGAAATCTATATCTGCTAAAAAAATTCAACAGGAAGGCTTTAAAATAACAAAACAAAAAAAAAAAAAAAAAAGGAGGATTTCATTCCCTATTCAGCTCTTACTTTGAAAACATTTTCTGAGGAGTCCAGTTAAAAGTACATGGAGCACCTACAGGTATCACGTTCCAGTAACTCACAGGGAGAAACTCTTTCAAACTACCCCAAAGGGTAAGACCAACTCCACAGAGGGTTCTCTGCCACCTGTTCAAGAATTCCATCCTTGCTGTGACTCAGTTTCCCTATATATATACATATATATACACACTATATATATATAGTTTCCATATATATATATATATACATATATATATGTATACATATATCTATAAAAGGCAAAAGGACAGAGAGTCTTGGGGGCTGCACATCAGTGAAGCCTCCAGCCTCCTTCGGCCGACCCCATCTCCCAAACACAGGTGACTGCTGGGGCTCAGACATTAAGCATCCCCCTCTCTGCTGCTGCCTTGCCTTTGCTCATCCCCCAAAAACCACAACCCATCTGCTTCCCTCTCCTGTTCCCTACTGGGAAACCACTCGAGGCTCTCTACAGAGCTGTTACATGGCAAGATGTTCTTTGACATTTCCAATGAGACTTTTGTGTGCAAAACATCTCGCTCCGACGGGCGCCTGAGAAGCGTTGGGGGAGCCATGGCAACGGGAGCACAAAGCATCGTTCATACCGCTTGTATCTCTTGACAATCTTCACTCGGGTCTGTGGGTCCCTGCTATGTGTCCACCATCACAAAGGGCACGGGTTTTCACGGAGAACTGCCTGCTTTGGCTCCCCAACGAGCCTTGATGGCCAAAACATCTTTAATGAGTGAGCGGAGCCGGTGATACCCAGAGCCTGCGGGCCGGGCGACTTGGGGAGGGGTGAAGCTCCAGGCTGGAGTGGTGTGGGGTGATGCACCAGGGATGGCCCCACTGCTAAGGTGACACGACATGATGGGTCACTCTTGGTGTAGGGTGGGTGACCTTTAGGCACAGGACAAGTACCTGGGGAGGGAGAAGCTGCTCCCCGCTGGGGTTCATTTGGGCTTGGACATCCTTCTGGGGGAAAACCAGGTGTTTAATCCAGTAGCGTTTACAGAGTATCCCCCAGGCCCATGGGAAGCTGTAGGAGGCAGCCACAGGTTCCTCAGCCAGCATCCTCAACCCAGTACTTGCCTCCAGCCTTGCTGGAAGGGCCCCTTCCAGCCCAGCAACGCCCTGCCCATGGTCACTGACCTGCACACATACAGAGCGGAACAGGATGCTTGCCACGACAATTCATCCACTCTCCAGCAGCCCAAGCTGCTGTACCCTTTTCATCCCCACTGCATTTTCCATTCCCATTCTTCTCCTCAAGCAAGAAATAGCTGGTGGCAGCTGGCTCTAAGACCTTGGAAGCTGCCTACCTAGATTTTCCCACCAGAAGTGGTGAAGTGACAGACCAGGGACATTTGCTGGCCAAGGAGGATGCATCAGCTCCAAAGTGCACATGGAGGGATCTCCTCCTGTGGCTGGCAAACAGCGAAAGCTCCCACTTGAATGACATGAATTTTGGCTGCCAGGAGAGCAGAGAAAAGCACAAAGCCAGAGCGGGCAGGCCATCCCCAGCCACAAGGGCTGGCAGCGATGAGCTTCCCAGCCCAATTCCCAGCTGCTCGTGACTTACGTGCCCCGCTGCACTCAGCCCAGAGCACAGCTCCCCTCCCAGAGAACAAAAAAGGCTCACTGAGATTCAACCCCAGCCTGAAAGCTGGGAACGCCTCAAAGCCAGTGAGCAGAAAGAAAATGCACATGAAGGGCGTGAGCAAAGAGCAGTCAAAAGACCCAGCCAGTAATTAACGATGGTGGTGTCCTGGCACATTGTCTCAGCTGTGAGAAGATGTTCCCCATCCAGCAGCCAGGCTGCAGGAGCAGCTCTATACCCTGCCCTCTGGATGTGCAGAATGCTCAGCTCAGGCCCCTGCAGGACCAGGGTGCCTTTAACCAACCCCTCCAGCACCTAATCCCAAACAAAGATCATGGTGGGGTTTAGGGAAAGCTCCTCTGCTCCAGTCCCTGCAGGCTCTGCCTGTGCACCATCACACCAAAGCTCCCCAGCTCCCAACCCCCTTCCAGACTTTGCTGCTGTCTGACACATTCATCCAGGGGCCTTTTCCCTTCCCCAGAACTGTTCCTGCCTCCTGCCAGGAAAATGAATCAATGCCTGGCTCTGCCCATTAATGCCAGGGAGCTTTCGTGCCAACAGAGAAGGGAGGAACGGGCTGCTCGTGCCCCGTCCTTGCCTTGTTGCCCACCCACACCACCATATCTCACTCCCCACCAGCTGAGATCCCACATCCACCCACTCCCACTCTGCCCAACAGCGTCTCCCCAACAAAATCCCAGCAGCTCCTGCCCAGGCAATATAAATACAATTCCACCTCAATCACACACGTGGCCACAACACTTTACCTTCCAGTCTGGTGGGAGTTGGGCACCAAATCCCAGAGCAGGAAACATCTTGTCTCTAGATGGAAGAAGGAAAACATATGGGTGTATTGACACACATGAAGCAGGCTTGCACAGCTTCTCCAAAACACAGAGTGCCTTTAAAATTCCTGGGAGCTGAACAGAGAGAATAGATATTCCCCCTTGGCTTTTGATCTTTAGAGAAAAAAAGAGAGTCCAGCTTTGCTTTGTTTCCCACAGGGATCAGGAGCGTCCTCTTGCCCAAACACCAGAGTTTTTTGCAGTCTTGTAACCCTGGAAATTTTTAAAAATGAGCTATCCATCTTGGTCACAAAAATCCATCACAGCAAGAGCAACAGATTTCAGTTTTGTTTTCTCTATCAATGTATAAGATGGTATTTTTCTGATATTTTCTTCACCCTCAGGGTGTCTGAGGAATGAGGCAGCCTCGGGTCATGGCTCTGATGGTAAACACCAGCGAGCTGAGGGCATCTGCCAGCTGCTCCCAGCAGAGGATGCTCCACCTTTGTGAATGCTCCTTTACTCTCCACAGCAGCAATGAGGAGAGGAGAAAGCCTGTCCCAATTCTCTCATGCACCCCAACGTATACGGCAAATAATACCTTTAAAGTATTATTTATCCCTGGCTTTGCAGATGGAAGATCAAGGCAGATGCATCCCAGCAGCCCCTTGGGGAGCCAGTGAAACATCTGCCAAACAGGGGTGAAGGCAGAAGGGCACGGTGCTTACGAGTCATAGTCCTGGATGATCTGGCCGACAGCCCAGATAGCCGACAAGTACTCGTTTGTCCCCAAGGGGTTGATGTAGTGCAAAGAGGAGGGTTCCTGTGGGTTCCCATTGGAAGCTGTGAAGTCAATCCCAACCTGGGGGCCAAGAGAGAAGCACAGAACCATCCTCTGTTAGCAGGCACCACCACAGACCTGGCCAATGAGCCTCTACTGCCTTTGAGGCCCAACACAGAGTTCTGTCAAAACCCAAATCCCAAACTTTTGAAAAAGTTTAACAAAATCCACCTCTTCACTTTCCCTACAAAAAGCTGATTAAACACTACATTAGGCTGTCATTCACTCTTACACCTCCATTTTTCATCAGTGAGCATCACATAAAGTGTCCCAAAGCAGTCCCTGCTCCTGGAGCAAGCCACTACCACCTCCAGCTCAGGACTCTTGCTGCCCACCTCCCAGCCTCATGGACACCAAGGCAGCCAGGGCCATCTAGGCATTTGGACCTCAAGGTCTTTGACCAAAGAACCACAACCCTAAGCAGATCTTTCCCTGCAACCAGAAAGATCTGCTCTTCGCCAGGCTTCCCCAGGGACCAATATATGCTGAGCTCTCAGGGGACTCTGTCAGCAAGGCACTCGATTTTCTTCCTCCTCAATTAGGCTTTCTATTTAAAGGCGTTTGTAGAAATGCCTATCTCAGACCCAGTTAAATCTGGTCAGAAGAGGCGAGATGCTGAGCCACCCAATCTGATGTGACTGGGAAGGACGAGTGGGGAAGAGGCGAGCGGGCGGCGTGACTGCGCTTGCCTTGTTTGCTTAGCAAGGAGGCAAACCCCAAAATAACTCCACTGCCTAAAATGAGCTCAGGGATTTCACAAGAGATTTTGCTCCGTATCTGTAACGGGAGAGGACGAATAGCAGTTTGGCTGCGAAGGGACCTTGGCCTGTCTGGGGCAAGAAGACATCACAGCCCAGGATATGTCACCACCCTGTGCCAGGGTGGCTGGTAAAACAGGCGTGGTAGGAGAAGGGGACATGTTTTTAAATGGAAGAGGGTGGGTTTGGATTGGTGATAAGGGAGACACGGCAACGGTGAGGGTAGTAAGACACTGAGACAGGTTGCTGTTGATGCCCCATCCCTGGAAGTGTTCAAGGCCAAGTTGGACGGAGCTTGGAGCAACCTGCTCTAAGGGAAGGTGTTTCTGCCCACGGCAGGGGGCTTGAATCAGTGGCCTTTGAAGATCCCTTCCAACCCAAACAATCCCATGGTTCCATCGAAACCCCAATTTCTTTGTTGAGCAACTGTATGGCCTCAACAACCTGCATTTCAGCACTGTAACATCCCTGCCCCTGTGCCCAGCTCCTGCCAAGCCACCAGGGTCAGAGAGCAAGGGGGAAACTGAGGCACAGGGGTGGGGCTCAGTGGAATCACACAGGCAGGTGCCCTGCTTGTGCAAGCAATGCCATCAAGAGCAGCACTCAGGCAACAGATCTGAGAGGGACACAGCTGGTCTGCCTCCCACACAAGGCAAATGGCCCAGCACAACACCCTTCTTTATGGCTTCAGCCCTTCTCTCCCCACCATCTCCCTCAGTGGGGAGGACACCACTGGCCTTTCCAAATTGCAGGGCTGTGTGCAGCAGCATCCTCCTCCCAGCTCAGGTGTTTCTGCAGTGTTGCACCCACTGGAAACACAGCCAGGGGTTTGGATCAGAGATGCCTTGGGAGGTGGAGGAGGAGCCCTCCAATAACTGGCAGATCCTTTTAGATGGGGGGAAGACTTCTGTGTTCAAACCTAATTCATGCAAGAGCTCCGTGCTACCAAGAAACTCACTGATTTTCTCTTGTATTCACTCTCCAGCACCAAGACCAAAGCACACAGAGGCAGAACAGCATACAAAAAGCTCTCCCAATCGTTCCTGTTCCTATGGCAACTCTTCCTCCTCCTCCTACTCTTCCCCCATCATGTTTTCAGATAAAACAACAAAATACAAACCGAACTAACTGTGAGTGCCTGCAGCTCTCTCAATATTGCACCAGGAAAGTTGGCAGAAATTGAGAACCCCATTTCTGCACCGTGGTGGTTTCACTTGGGGTTGTCATGTCCTTGATTAGTTACTCCTGACAAGCTGTGGTCCAGCTTCAAAGAAGGTGGAAATGCCAGTAAAAAGACACAAACCCATCTGTTTAACAGCCTAAAGTCTCTTAGCTGTCTTCAAAATGAGGAGACCTCCCATAAAAAAATGAAGGTGGTTAAAAGACTGAGATGGAGAGAGAAGCTGGTGACATTCTGCGAAGAGTCAGAAGGTCTTTGTATTAATCTAACTTTCAGCTAAAGTACAGACAGCTCCCTCCTCTCCTGAGCATCACAGTAATGACTCCCAAAGCCCCCAAACCCACATGGTTTAACAGCAAAATGCAGCAGCTCGTCATTGCCTCGAGATGCCACTCCAGGCTGGTACCAAATCTCACGCAGAATCTCCCTTTCCAATTCTAACCACTACATGCTTTGGTTTTACAGGGCAAAGAGAAGCGAAAGTCCTTACAGTAAACATGAGTTGGCAGCCTCCCAGGATGTAGTCCAGGAAGGAGAAATCTCTGGTTATCTGAAAGAAAATCCATAAAGCAGTGTTTCAGCAATTTTCATTATTGCAGAACAAAACAAATAACAGAAACACAAAGTGCCCAACCCTGCAGCCACTGAGTCTGGGCCTTTGGCCATGTGGCAGAGCAATGGGAAAACCACTTGAGTCTCCCAGGGCAGCATTTTGGTGCTCCATGAGTTGTATGGGGCCAAGCAGAGCCACATATTGGGCCAAAGCTGGGGTGGGAGGCCTGAGAGCCGGTGTCTGTCACGGTGAACTGAATGGAATGTTCTCTCTTCATGGCCAAGATCGTCTCATGACACCTGCAGGTCCAGGGCTGTGTTGGTGCTTTCCCCACCGTGCTACCGCCACACGTAGGGAGGAATTCAGCACCTCAACTCAGAAGAAGGACCTTCCCTCACCTGTACCCAACCCTTGCCCCCCGTTGGTAAGCACCCTCTCGGGCTTCATGCAGATTCTGCCCACCCTGAACAACTTCTCCTGGAGTCTGTGGCCGCCTGAGCACAGGGTGGCACCAGCAACTCGGCACATCAGGTGCTCCAAGTGGAGAGAAACCCGAGCAGAAAGGAAATAACACTTTTATTCAGGCCATGCAGAGACTGTGATTGGAAATGCAAGGAGGGCAGAGGCAGAAGGGACAGGGGGGATCTCGGGAAGACCCAAGCTCAGTCAGGGATTGAAGGAAACATTGCAGAGACATACTCACTTTGCATGACTTGACAATGATAATCCCCGAGTTTTTGTAGTTCTTTTTCTTCTTTTGCTTTTTGGGGTTAATACACTCTAGCTCGAGCTGTAACACACAAGACAGACCCCCGTGTGAGAGCAGTGTTGGGTTGTGCCACGTGGCTGCAGATGCCAGAGGCCATATATCCTGTGGGCACCCTCCCTCCAGTACTGAAAATGAAGATTTCATTTCCAGGCTGCAGGTAGCAAATCCAGAGGAAAAACAGGCTCAGTGCCTGCCTCTGGCACCATCACCTTGAAAGGAGGCTGGACTTGGCTTCTTCTAAGCACAGACTGAGGGTCCACCGCCAGCCCAAATGAACCCCTTCCTCATTCTTCCCCAAAAGCATGTCAGCACTTACTGGAGAGGCATCTTGGGCTTCACACAACCTGGCCACTGAGGTCTGAAACTCCCCGATGAAGTCGTGTCCCCCATCACTGTCGTAGTCATAACATATCACCTGGTGTGGGAGGAGCACAAACCAGGCTCAGATGCAGTAACTCTCCTGTGAGGAGACCTGCTGAAGTCCCCAACCTCCCCTGCTGGAGACACCAAACAAGGTGGGGTTTGTTGGTTTTGGGGGTGGTTCTCTTCAGTTTGTTTGCTTGGTTTTCTTAATAAGCCAGCCATAGGGATTTAGGTGCTTAATGCTCAATCCCAGAGCTGACCCCCACAAAACAAGCAGAAAGGTCCCCATTACCTTTATCAGCTTCTCCACATCTCCATCACACAGTGACACCAAAGGCACAGTGAACGGCTTCCAGACAGGGTCCAGTGTGTACTTGATCACCTGGAGGTGGGAGCAGCGGCATGTTGTTACAACAGGCACATCCACAGGTGGAGATCAGCACAAAGCAGGGACACATCTCCAAGTGCAACCCTGGGGCAGGCCAGGAAAGCTGCAGAAAGCACAGTCTCAGCCCTCCTGCTGCCTCCATAACTGAGACACAGTGGTTCCCCCTTCTCAGGCTGCAGCACATGTGAGTTACAACAGGCTTGTTTTCATTGCACTGGGTGATTCATCCACCTCCGGGGGCAATTACACAAACCTGCCTGAGAGAACAGCTGTGGCACACTGGAGAGCATGGGCACTGCCATGCCCAGAGCATGGGCACAGCCACCCACCCCACAGCATCAAGGCCAGCAGCTACTATTTATGCCCTCTGCATCCCATTGCATGCACCCTACTCTCATTGCTTACTCCCCCCAGCGCCCCAGCCTACATCCATCTGGGATCTGACCATCGAAGACGATGGAGCAGCGGGATGCTGCAACCAGCCCTGGAAAGCCAAAACAGCCCTGGGCACACTGAGCTCTCTTGTCTCATCTGGGTAACATCTGCTGCCTGAGCTGGAGAAATATTAATTGATGCTTTTTGACATTTTCTGAGAGAATGCCTGTTGGAAACCTAAGCAAACGCTAGCGGGCTCCGGGCACATGCTGGGTACATCAGAGATGCGGGCAGGGCAGGCAAAGACCCTCTTTCACAAAGGTGTTGTGCTCAGAAAGAGAGATTCACGTGAATATTAGGAGTCAGACACAGGCAGCGGATTAACCCTTCTCTGTGCAAGGCAAACACAGGGGATATCTGGCGTGGAGGACACTGGATCTTTGCAGCTGGAGCAGTGAGAGCACAGACCAGCGAGGAAGAGCTCCGTGGCTGCTGGCACGGCCAAACAGCTGCGTGGGAACTGGGACGGGCATCTCGTTTGACAGACAAGCTCTTATGCGAGACCGGGGGAAACCCTAACACTGCGAGCACAGTTTAGTTGAATTTGTAAACACCTCCTCCTGGAGCCTGGAAGAGCAGGGGGAGCCCACGCGCCCCAAGATGCTGCCCACAGGCTGCCAGTCGCCTGGTCCCTGGGGTGGGTGGGGAAGGATCCGGCGTCTCTGAGTGCCCAGCTGGGTGCTGTGCAATACACTTGTGAATAACAGGCTTCAATGAGCAAACTAATCCTGTCCTGCCAGACAGCTCTGCTGCGGCAGGAGAAACGCCAGCATCAGACTGAGAGCTGGTTATATTCCTGCCCTGAAAGCTGCAAGAAGAGGGAATGTTATTTCTTTGTATCCAGCCCCGCAACACAAAGATGGGTCATAGAATTACAGAATGGTCTGGGTTGGAAGGGACCTTAAAGATAATTTGCTTCCAACCCCTTGCCATGGGCAGGGACACCTTCCACTAGACCAGGTTGCTTCAAGTCCTTGTCCAGCCTGGCCTCGAACACTTCCAGGGATGGGTCACGCAGTATGGGATTCCTCTGAAGGCAGTGGGACACATTTAGGGCTGGTAAGGAGGAGGCTGTTACAACACCTGTTGCTTGAAAGAAAACTTGGCTAGACCCTGATCCAGTGAAACAGGACAGTGGAGGAACTGGGCAGCAACCCAGAGGAAACACCAGGATGTATATACACCTGCTCCCCACAAACCTGACGTATTTATAGAGGTCCCAGTGATGGCTGGTGCACAGCTACCGTCTCAAATCCCACACCTCTTCCAGGAGGAAGGGATGGAGGTCACTCCAAATCCTCATATCTGAGAAACACGTCTCGGTGAGTCAAAGCCCAGCTACCCACACTAAACCAGGAGGAAACAATCAAACGAGGTCCCAGCGCGCTCACAGAGAAATGCAGGAGAAATTAAGGCTGATATGAATTAAATATGCATGGAAGGGTGTGTGGGAAAGCACCAAAAAGTAAACAGCAGAGCTGGGATTATGAGGATGACCCACATCAGTACCACAGGACACAGGGTGTTACCCACATCCTGGTGCTCACGTACACGTGGGTGTGTGAGTGAAGGAGATCCTCATGGACTTTGCACGGAAGGGGAAAAAACCCGACATATGAGGAAACTCTGTAAATAAACACCACTCTCTCCTTCCACCTGAGCTCATCCTGTGTTTTGTTACAGCAGTTTGCTGTGGTGGGACAAGGGGCTCCTTAACCAAGCTCTGAAGGGACAGGAACAGGAATGAGAAAAAGCGGGGTGTGAGATGGGTGTAATGGAGCCCACTCCTCTGCCACAGGGGGTGCTGTGAGCAGCTCTCCTCCTCTTTCTGCCAGCTGTCAGGAGCTATGTGCAAACAAAAAAAGCCTTGAAACAAGCTTTGGGGAGGGGGAAAAACACCAGTTAAAAAGTACTTATTAGTCCAATGTTAAAGCAGAAGCCAGTCTGTTTCTCTCTGCCCATGCTGTGTCTGGTGTTCATACCCCTGGCTTTAACAGCTTGAGAATGTAACCAGAGGGAACTCAGATCAAAATATCACAGCAGGTATAAATGAAGAAGAGAGAGGGGTCAGCTGGCCCTGACCATACCCACCAGGACCCTGGTACAAGTCTCTGCTTCCTTGGCTGTGGCTCCAGCTACACGAGACACACGCCCGAGTGCTCATGCACTGGAGATGCCTGAGCATCTTCCCAGCTTAGGTGAAGGTCTGGCAAAATTTCACTTTAACCTTTCCTCATGACATTCCCTGGGCCACCTCCCACCACCTCTCTCCACCATATCACAGAATATGCTGAGTTGGGAGGCACTCACAAGGATCGTCAAGTCCAACTCTCAGCCCTGCACAGGACACCCCAGGAGTCACACCATGTGCCTCAGAGTGTCACCCAAATGCTTCTTGACCTCTGTCAGGCCTGGGACTGTGACCAGTTCTCTGGGAAGCTTGTTCCAGTGTCCAACCACGCTCTGGGTGATAAACCTTCTTCTAACATCCAACTTAAACCTCCCCTGACACAACTTCAGGCCGTTCCCATGTGTTCCCCAGGTCACAGCCCACCCTGATGCTCGTGCAAGGGGAGGGAGAGAGGTCCAGGGCTCAGCCTCTGCCCAGGTTGACCCTAGAGATTAACATGGGCTAGAAGACATCTCCCTCTGTGCTTGTTAGATATTGTAGTGGGTAGTACAGAAAAGATCTCAAGACTTTGCTAGCCTTAGTAAATCTTCATCTGCTGGAGTTCAGCAGCCTCAGCTGGACACCAAGGAAGAGAGTCAAATGCTTGAATCCTACTCTGCTTTAGAGGTGATAGATGAGACAATGCTGTGAAGGGCGTGAAGAGCTGATATAAGGATGAGGGTGTCTCAGCACCCTGAGTTAGAGTTTTGCTCACCTCTGTTCTGTGGACCAGCATCCACTTCCCATCATCACCTGGTTTATGAAACTCCAAGAAGGGGTCTGACTTCCCAAAAAGGTCCTGGGGGGAGAAGAAAGAGCATGGGTTACATGGTGCTCTGCAAGAAGTGACAGCTGGTCCTAGAGAGAGCTTTCCCTGGCAGTGCCCACCCTGCAGAGACCCTCATGCCCTCATGGGACCAGCTCCAGTACACTGGCAAACAGGCAGCACCCAAGGGCAGCATCCTGCCCACCTCCCTGTCCTGAGCATGCAAATCCCCTTGACTTCCACACCAGATTTCAGCACTGACGTGGAGGGCATGCTGGCACTCCAGCGTGTGCCTGTGGGATTTGCCAGCGGGTGCCCAGAACCCAACAAGCTCTCTGGACAGAGATGTCAGGGAAAACAACCCCAGCTGAGAGGCAGCTGCATCTGGGCTTGGAAAAACATACAAAGCTTCAAAGGAAAAACAGAATTATGAAGTGCGTGAGTGTCTTGGGGGAAAAAGGAAAAAAATCCACCCTCCTACACACAGCAGTAAAGCATAAGCAAAGGAAATCTTTAAGGAGCAAGCTGCCCTGGTGTTGACAGAGATCGTGTAACACCCTCTGAGATACACAGCCCTGAGTCAGTGTGTGCTGCCTTTCCTGCCAGCATCTCCTCAGATAATCTTCTGATAAAGGGCTGCTGCTTTGTGAGAAATATGTACACACATACACACGCATCCCTGCTGGGTATCAGCACGGGGGCTGCCTTGGCACCCGCAGCCCCGGCAGCGCTGGTGGCACCGACACGGAAACTCCGGCTTTTCTAAGCAGAGCTTCATTCCCATTCAGAAAAACTAAGAAGTAGCTAACAAGAAACCAAGCCCCACATAACTCCAGGATGATTTATTCAGAACTCAAGTCATTTCAGCTGCGTTTTCCTCCTAGAGGAAGGTGGGTGCCTGACTCCTGCAAACGGCTGGAGGAACTTCTCATGGGTTTGAACAGGAGCTTTTTGGGCTTACAAGTGATGCAGTGGGGATGCAAGGGGCTGGGCATGGAGGAGAAGGAAGCACAGACACCCCAGGACTCTGTGTGCACTGCCAGCTTAGGAGGCAAGGGCTGGGATGGACATGGACTCTAGTGATGCCCCAGCATAAAATCCACCAACATTTCTATCTAATCCTGTCTCCAAAGCCAGTCAGAGAAGTAAATCACTGTGAAGTGTCTTGGCTTGGCAAAACTATAACCTGCTTCAGTCAAAATTCTTCTGCCAGAGGAACAGATCAAAAAACCTCACAGGGACACTCTCTGGGGTGAGATGAGGTTATTTTTCTCCTACTTTTTCTCACACATTTGTAGGAGAGAAAACCAAGCCATTTTTTCTGCAGTGTTATGCTTATGGCAGAGCTCTGATCATGCTCGTCCACCACCTGGACTTGGCACTTTCAAACTTCACAGACAGATTAAAGAACCATTGGTGGGTACCTGACCTGCCTGTGCTGGCTTAACCTCCAACACAAGGCAGCTTCATCAGTGCCAGCCCAGCGTGGGCTAGGGGAGACACGAGCTCTGATGGCAATGAGGAGCTTTGAAGGGTGTTTCTTACCATCCCACATGAAGCAGGCTGGTTTGCAAGTCCAGTCAGTCTTGTTCTGCTCAAATCGAGGTGGGAGATGCTTCCAAGCCACAGGATTGTGGGCTGCTATTTCAAAACATCAAACCCACAAACATCACCCCTGCAAACCTGGCAGGAGATGGAAACTGAGCAACCAGAGAAGCTCAGCAGACCAGATCGATCTGCAAACTGGTTCAAGAATCTAAGTCATCCAAACCAGTCCTTGCAGAGCATGGACGAGGAGGGCTGAGGTGGCACTTCCAGCAGGTGCAGCTCCCCAGACCACAGCTTCCAGCACCAGTCCTGGCTCACTGTCCCCCAGCCATGCTGAAGCATCACTGTCCCCACAGCTGCAGTGGCACCAATGGCTCCAGGGCTGGGTTCACGGGGCTGGTCCCAGGTGGAAATATCTCCTCTTCTGCAGGATATTTTCTTTCAACAGCTCTCACAAGAGCTAATCTGACATAGGGTATAAGAGCCTCAGGCTGGATCTGCTGCTGACACGCTCCCACTGTGCAGGTTCAGCATTTAAAGGAAGGTAGTGAGCTGCAGGTGTAGAGAATGGACATGTGATGGAGAGGAGGATCTGTCTGTGGCCTCAGAGAGGTCCCAGCCTCAGGGTGGCCATGGCAGGAGATGCCTGGGGGTGAGCACAGCTGCTTGTAAGGGGTGCCCACAGCTTCAGCTCGGCGTGCACAGCAAGATGATCCCACGGCCCCACCACGAAATCCTGTGAGATCCAATCCCTTCCTATGACATCTGAGCCTCCAGTCATGCTCCCTAGCTCCAAACTGCGTGGTACAGGAGGTTGTAACCCCCCTGGCTGCAACCTTATCCCTGGGATGTTTTGCTTATCCACTTCTCTGTTGTCTTTCCTAAGCTTAAGTGGGTTTTACCCAGCTCCCACAGCTGCATTCCATCCATGACCAATAATCACCCAAAAATGCTGTTTTTCATCCAACCTTGCTAGTTCTTGGTGACAGCAGGTGGTCACTGGGGATGAACTTTCTGCTGAGCCTATTGCTAAACTGGAGGAAGACCCAGAAAGAACGCAGTCCTTATCCCAGTGCAACCAAGCAGATGCTGTGTTTCTGTATTTTAACTATGGGTTTGAAGGGCACCAAACCCACAGGTATCATGTCCCGGCTGAAGAAAATAAAAAGATGTCACCTTTGTATAACCTGGGAAAGAAACTTGATTGCAAACCAAATTACAAAGGCAACTCCTGCCCATGGAGGAAGTGACACCACCAATGAAGTTGCTTATACAAGAAGTGGATGGATGCCTGAGGTACCAGCAAGGACCTGGGTCCTTGGTCCTGCTCTTCACAATGGCCACAGCTGCAAAGAGACCCTGAAGCACAAAGGAAGAGCACCAAGCCTGCTGTGAAATCCCATCCCTTGCTTCACAAGGGAACAGAGGCTTTTTCTTGGGGTGGTGGAAGAAAACTGTTGCATTAGGGACGCCTTTCCTGACACACATGGGGTTGACTCCTGGCCACATCTCAGAAGAAGCCACCAGCACATTTATGAAATGGAGGGGACTTCTTAAAAAGGGGCATTTAGCTCCTTCCACTAGGCAAGGTAAGCAAAAGGGAAAGAAAACAGACATTCCCAACAGGTGGGGAAAAACACTTGGATAAATCAGACATCTTTCCAGTTTGGACAACGGGACTGGACAAACCACATCTTCTGCCCCAGGAAATGCCCTTCTGCCTGGCTGCTTGCCTTACCCTGTGTTCAAACAAACTGAGGGCCATCCTGCCAATAATGCAAGCTCTGGAGAGACTAGAAAGAAGGGAAAAAATAATATTCCCATTGATTGCTTAGCAACGGCACTGGTTCAAGAGGAATAGCTCTGGTTGCCTGGTAAATAAGGTCAGAAAGGCTCACCATTTCCTGTGTATCATATTCAAAGTAAAACACATGCATTATCTGCCTCCATGAGATCAACACTTGTTCCTCAGAGAAGACAGGCCCTGCAGTTTGATACACAAGCAGATGTTTGCTCTGTTTCCAGAGGAGCTGAATGTCACAGGCCAGGAGCTCTCAGCACATCTGAGATACAGGCTCAGGTGGCATCAAAACTTCCAGCCCCATCAGGAGGTGCTTTCAAATGATACCACTGAAGCAGTGAATCTGCTGCCTTTAAGACATGCCACTACACACAATCCTGTGCCACATCAATCTTTCCACCTCCACACGTGTGATGGAGAAAGCAACACTGTGGCAATGGGGAAACTGAGGCACAAGTGTACCCAGCAGCACCACCAGGACTTGAACCCTCCCAGTCTCACCCTGATGCTTTCTCCAGTAAGATTATTTTCTGTTCCCATTACACCCAAAGCAGAGATTTCTTTAGATCCCAAGGACAGGAGTTTAACATTGCATCCCCCAGACACAGCCCCACTCACCTTTTTATCCAGTTTTCTGCCAGCCATGCTCAAAGTAATCACCCTGTTATCTGAGAGCTCCTGGGCAGCTATCTGAAAGACAAGGGAAGGATGCGTTCATTTTTAGCATAAAAAAAATGAAGCTTCTAGTAAAATACTCATCTCCTTCCTTGAGTGTCATGCTGGAGCTAGTCTCACATGGCTTTTCTGCACCAGGGCTCTATCAGGATGTGGAGAGGCCTCCAAGGACTAAGCCAAGAAGGAGAAGCCATACAAAGCCTTGCCATGAGATGTGGCACCTCATCCTTCATGTCTCAGGCTGGGGATGGCAAAACAGAGCTGTCCCATCCCCTAGGGGAGATGATTGTGACACCAAGGACTTGAGCCACGTCTCTGCACAACCACCTGATAAGAGACCCCCAGGAATGAAGACACCACTGCTGCTCCCGATCAGCTGCAGCAGGCAGGAATGCAGCCTGGACTACTGCAACTTAAGAGACTTTATTCATATACACTCCAGAAGGGCTTCAGCTGCCAACTGCCAATGCGCCAGTTTTGTCTGGAATGTGGTCTAATGAGTCTCTGGGTATTTTAAGGGAACATTTATAACAAAACCTCACATTTATTCACTTTTATTACCAGCCATTTTCTGAATCACTTGTCTTTTTTTCCTGTGTCCTGTCCAAACATCTGCTCCCCGGAGTGGGATGAGCCGTTCCCGAGCATCCCTGACTGCATCCTCCTCCTCCTCCCTGGACACCAGCAGGCACCACAAGAGCCAGGAGCATGGCACGGACATTGTCCTTGTGCACGGTGCTCCCAAGTGCAGCCAACTGCTGGCTCTCACGTGGGGCTGTCCTGCACTGGAGATACACAGCATCCTTACAGCAAGGCTTTTGGATGAAACTCCAGGGGACAGTTTTCTGCAGAAGGTTATCAGCACTCAGGAGAGCTGAGGAGTTAGCAGAGGTGAGGAAGCAGAGATGCAGCTGTTGCATCTGCCTGGGCAGCTGAGTGAGGGGACAAGCTGCAGCTGCTGAGCAACCTCCTGGCCTTCCCATGGCAGACACAACTCTTTGGTCCACAGAGGATCCATTCACCACAAACAAACCCTAGTTTTCACCAATGCTGCATACAGAAGTCCCCTATTGCAAAGCCACGGCATCGGTTTTCTCCCCCACCTACTCTTTCATTGTTGTGTACAGTCACCAAAACCAGCAGGAAGAAAAAGAGCTGTAGGGAAATGGATGTTACTTTGCCCCTGCTACATAACAGCCAGACTCTGCAGACAAATCAGAAAGGTCCTTGTGCTACTCTGCCACAAGTTGCAGGTGGAATCTTCTCTTGGCCAGCATGGATAAAACCAACATCCCTACTGCTGCTTCTGGCAGAGGTGTGCAGCAAGACCTCAGGACTGACTTCTGCAAACACAGAGACTTGCTTTGGGATCCTCCCCTCTCTTCAAACACCCATGTAATCCCATCCAGCCAGCAAATTTTTCTGCTGCATCCACCCTTATGTCATCTCAGTTAAGAAAAGGGATAGCTGGGCAAAATTGAAGGGAAAGGGGGTTAGGAAAGCAGCCTTTGGCTCCAAACTGTTCTATGTGAGTGAGTCCAAAGCTGAAACCTGCTCCCCCAGTGGTGTCCACAGTCTGTGCTCCAGCACTGTGCCAAGCAGTCCCAGCAGGAAAAGGTGTCCACCACACATGAAACTCTGCTGCCATCACCTAGTCCAAGGCAGGGCAATAATCCCCAGATCGGAAAATTGCATCAGTTGTACAAAATGAAGCAGAAATCTCTGACCCTTAGATGTTTAATGACATATTAGTGACAGATCAGGATCTTTTTCTTTAAGTGTGTAACCTTTGAACTTGACTGGAAACTTTTCACGTGGTTCATCTCTTCTCACTCAAGCATTGGACAGGACATTGAGAGCCTGTTCCTCTGGGATGGCACTCGGCATCAGGCACTGCTTCTGAACTTCACTGTGGCTTTTCCTCTCATACTTAAAGACTAACTACAGCAATTAAGAGAGAAATGCATCTTCCTCTAGAGCAAACGGCAATGGAGATGCCCTTGCAGCATCAGGTCCTGGGCTTTTAAACCTTTCCAGTGCTTTTAAACCTGACAGAAGTTTAACTCCTTACTGGCCTTTTCTTCCACATCTTTGCAGCCCAGCTGCACATCTCACAAAACCCGTAAGACAGCAGAGATCCAAAAATGATAGGAGCTGTGCTAGAAGGGAAACACACCTAAATTTAGTCTTTTCTTTTAAAAAAAAGCATTGCTAAAAAGATCCACAGCAGGAAGGCCACTGCCCGGAGGGGTCTGCATCGGATTCAGCAGCTGTTGCTATGAGAGTTGTTGCCATGGCACAGCTCCATCCTCATCTTACAAATAAAATCACCCATCCCTGGAAAAGGAATGAGCCCTCTTACCTCTCGCTACACCAGAGAGGTCTGAGCAGGCGCCTTGTACCAGATAACAAACAACAGCAGCAGAGATTTCCTTTGTACTTCTCCAGATTGAGGTTTTTCTTATTTCTGAGACTGAGGTAGAGGTTAAAGACTCACAGCACTGGGCACGAGACAGACACTGGGCAAGTTGGTCCCTGTCCCAAATAAATCATTGTCCAAACAGACCAAAGTGGCCAGAAGAGCATGAGGTAAAGGGAAAAATATTCATGGGGGACATCCCTGTCTCCTGGATCCCAGGTGAGTGTCCCCCATCTGCCTTTACACACTCAGTAGGTAACACAAAGGAGTAACTGTACCGTTATCATCCCTTTCCCAGCTGGCTTCCCATTCCCCAGAAGGAGAGTCCGTGTTATTTTCTTGCTGGAGACGATCTAGAGAAACCAAAGAAAATAAAATCACGATTGTACAAGTGATCAGAAGCAGACTCATAAACAACTGATCATTGCTCATGTTAGTTAATTCAGATTAGGCACTCGCAACAGTAGAAAAAAGGCATTTTACCCAGGGGTGACCACGAGAGTGGGAATATCCCCACGGACAGCCCAGCCCATGGGGTGCAGGGCAGCAGCTGCACAGAGCAGGGAAGCAATGGCATGAGAAGCTGAAGCATCACCTCCCACTGAACCCAGGGACCAGCCCTCTGGTGGAGGAGGTCAGTGAGACCTCACACAGACGGAGCTACTGCCATTTGTTCCCAGCAAAATCACCACTTGAACTCTCAAACTCCAGTTTAAGTACTTCTAACACAACCCCTGCCACACCTTGCTTACAGAGCACATTTCCATGAGTGGGTCCTGACTACATGCCAGATGCTCTCCCCCAGCATCATTCTGGATGCCAAGCACAGGGGTCAGCACTCCCAAGGGTATGTTCTGCCCTTCACTTCTGGTTTGTAAGAAGCCAGACAGGACATTCTGGGAGAGATGAATTAAAGAGATTTTTCTCACCTCAGTGAATTTCGGTCGCCTTCAGATCTGGGGAACCTGTAATTCCTCCTCACGAGACACAGATCTGCACACGGAAATCCAGCAACCTGCTGGAACTACCTGTGCTCCGCTCCCGTATTTAGCAGGTCCCATCAAGTCTAGATAAGTTTTAAAGGTCCGTTCCGATCAATAAATTTGCAAAATATTCTGTGATCCTATGATTTTTGCCATTTCAAAGCAGAAACCCTTTTCTGATTTGCCGAGCCAGCCATGTTCCTGGTGCTTTTGATCCACAGGAATCACCAGCCAGTGTAACCAGATGTTTGTGCCACGCTGTGCACGGGCAGGAGAAGCCTCCTCACAACCCTGGCTAGCAGAAACCACGGATACCCTCCAGCCTGCAGTCTGATCCCTGCTACACTTCCTTTGGCCACAGAGGTCATTACAGGCATGTGAATGATCTAACCATCCTTTTAAATCCTACCACAGACCTCATTAGCTGCACTAAGCGATCTGTCTAATCTGACTGAGCTCCGATGCAAACTCAGAATTGAAAAGTCAGATGCTCACTGTGCGGTCAGTGCTGCCCACAGCTGCTCTTTGCTTCCGGGAGCTTATGGAAACATCTCACCAGACAAATTCCAGCCACCAGAAAACCCACAGCAGGGTGGTTGAACCCACAAGGCCCATCTGCTCTGTTTCACCCCTCTCCTTGTCCCTGTGCACGTGCTACCCCTCCAGTTCACCCTCTGCCCTGAGACCAGGCTGTGCTGCAGGCCCACCCTGGCATAGGGAGAGGAGGCTAACAGGATTTCAGGGAAAAAAGGGAAAGGAAAAGATCCCTCCACTCCAAGCTGCTGCCTTGTTGCGGACTAAATGCCACCAAGAAGTTGACATGGGAACTGCTGCCAAAACTGGGCACACACACAAGCCAAGTTCTCTTTTGCAGAGTGGAAATGCTGGCTCAGAAGGTCTGACCTCTCTTCTTTCTGACAGACCAAGCCCACCAGCTGTGCCCAAAGACACAGCAGACAGCGATGCCACCCCCGAGAAACAATCAGTTGTTCTGAGAGAGCCCTTGGACACAAAACCTGCCAACAGCTGCCCACCCCCAGCATTACCACAGCCCAAGAGGCTCTGTCCAGGCTCATGCTCTGATATAATCACCTTCCCAAGCATCAGAAGTGTTGGGCTGTCCTGGGAGACTCAACAAGCAGGAGGTGGGTCAGATTCTTCCACCGTCCTCCCCAGAGGTTATCTGCATACAGGTAGTGTTTCTCTCCAGCATGCAGAGCCCTGGACTGCTGCAGAGCCACATTTAGGAACAGCAAAGTTTCAGCTCTGTTTCCTCATAAATTCTCTGCTTGCAGCTTCCACCAAGACCTTCAGAAGCAGCCTTGCTGAGCTGCCCCACATCAGAGGTGGCCATGTTTCAGCAACAGCAGAACAAATGGTGAAGGATGGGTTTGGGCTAAACCACTGCAGGGCCAGGGCTGTTTCCTGCACTGTCTCTCAACTTCTTCAGGAGCAGAATTAGGTCATCACGGAGCACTTCCAAAATTCCAGACATTAAACTTCTAACTCCGTAAATGTCAGTGCTCTTCTAACACGTCAAGCTCTTGAGCTGGCAGTGGTAAAGTCACTCATCCCACCTGCCACATGCAGTGCCATATTGCAGTCTGTGTAAATACAGTGATCACCCTCACGAGCCTCCCTGAGCACCTCGGGTTGGCTCTCCACGCTGACCCCCCTATTACAGTACCTCCTTTCTCCCCATTCCCAGCACTGGGCACAACAGTAACATTTTCTCCCAGGCTCTGCACTTATGCCAGGTACCACAGCAGCCCCGACCTGCCAGATGCTGCAAGAGAATGGAAAAAATCCCCTCTCATTCTCTGCTTCTGAGCCAGAGGACAAAGACATTTGGAGAATTTAACTGCCAGCTTCTAACAAGGTCTGGGCTCGTGAACGAAAAGATCTTCCAAAGGCTTATAAATCGCATTGTTTCCTGAAAGCTTTTCCACAGGAAGAGCAGAAAATGCATTCCAGCACCAACATGCTCAAGTAGGAGAGATGATTTGCTGCACAACAGCAACAGGCACAGGTTTCAGAAAGAGAAAAAAGTGAGACAGAAGGGTAGACAGCAAAGCATCCTAACTTTAACCATCTGGAAGTTTTGCAAGCCCAAATCCAACTGGACATCAGGGCTCCTGTTATAATCCCTGGTGAGACCCAGAAGCTTCCAGCTGATGCCTTTTTGCCCACACCATGACTTAACTTACACTTGAGCAAGCAGACAACAGACCTAACATGGAGCAGTTCAATCTCAACAGCAGAAGTGTGACAAGCGAATTAAATTAGTTTTGCCAGGCGAGACGCAGCAAACTTTGCAGTAGGTAAGAGTAGCAGCTGTAATCCCACCACATCCCTGTGGCTGGTAAGATTTGGGGTCACTTTTACTGCAGGGAACCTCAGAGACTCACCATGCCCAGTGTGCAGGAGAACTCGCCCAGGAAGTCATGCTCGTACAGCTGCGTGCTCGACTTGTCCTGGTCAAACAGGGCAAACTTGAGCTTCTGCACTTCTTCAAAGTGGTAGTCAATGATGAATTTCTTGGCAAAAGCAGGGTTGAGGTTGTTCACAGCTGTCTCTGTCCTGTCGAGCTGCAAAGGAAAAAAAAAAAGAGGCATTTAGGCATGTGCATCTTTCGTCTCTGTCACTGTCACATCTCTTCTCTGACTTCAGCCCAGAAACACTGCAGTGACGCTAAAAGCGAGCGCACCAGGTGCTCAGCAGAGCTGCCCCTAAATGCAGGCTATACTCAGGGACACAAGGTGGGATCCATCTCAACACATCGTGGCACGTCCTGCAGAGCTGACTCCCCAGGGCTGGGCTGTGTGGGGCTGGACAACCCCTCCCAGCCAACAGCCAGGATGGGAGCGCACACCCGGCCAAGGCTCGGCATGGACTCGAGGCTCACTGAAGCCACAATTGTTTCATTTGCTTCTAACCCCTGTTCTCCCAAGAGCTGAGGCTCTCACGCATCTCTGATCCTCAACCAGACCCTCACAGCTGTAGTGCCAAACGTGTTTCTTTCAGACTGTGCAGCCAACAACAAGGACAAGCAAAACAAGAAGCATCGTGAGCCTGAACAGGAACTCTCTGGCGTTCCCCTCTAGATCTTAAACTGCATCCATGTGGTTACTTCCCCCTTGTCCTTCCTTGGGGGGGGAAAAAAAAAAGAGGGGGAAAAAAAAAAATCACTGCAGGCCATTTTTCATAGATTTCATCAAGCATTAGGAGAAACAAGAGGCTGGAAGGACCCAGAAGACAAGACTTCAGTGGACATTGTCACTCTGAGCTATTGCAAGCAGGCTGGAAGAAATGATGTCTCTGAGAGCTTGGAAGGGCAAGCACACAGAGGATGATGGAAACTGGAAGGCATGTGGGGAACCCGCCGTCGGAGGGGAAGCACCACATTGGTCTGTGCAGCATCCCACAGCCAAGAGCAGCGATAAGAGCAGAGGAAACTTGGCAAGCAGCTGGTGGAAGCGTGGGTTTGCAACACAGCATGGCACAGGTGGACAGAAAGCCTTGTGTGAGCCAAAAAAAAAAAAATAAATCCTGGGGATAGTCACGCTGGAGATTCCAAAATGCCGCCCTCCAGCAATGGAACTTTGTCCCAGACCCCATAACTCACACCACAGGAGGGCTGGGAGCATAGCAGCACAGCTGGAATCCTGACACGGGCTTGCACAGAGACAAACCCCCACAGTTCTAGTCAGTGTTAGAAAAAGGGAAAACTGGGAAACAGGCTGAGAAAAGGTGGTGTATTGACTTCTGGAAGTCAATGGCCAAGGAGAGCCTGAATGGCAAGACCCATAGTTCCCATCAGGCACCTCAAGAGGCACAAGAAAAGGGCAAGTTTGGAGCCCAACATGCAACACACCCTTAGGAAGCTAAAAGGGCAGGAAGGGCACTGGCAGCACAGACTGAGAGCTGAACAAGAAATGAACACCCACAGCTGAGGGGAAAACTCCTCACCATGCAAACCAAGCAGGAGCTTTGTCAGGAGAGCAGCTGTTGGTACCGTGTTGATATCATTGTTCAGCCTGGAGAAAAGAAGACTGAGGAGACCTTAGAGCACCTTCCAGCATCCAAAGGGGCTACAAGGGAGCTGGAGAGGAACTTTGGACAAGACCATAGAGAGATAAGACAAAGGGGAATGGCTTCAAACTGACAGAAAACAGAGATCAGATATTGGGAAGTAATTCTTCCTTGTGTGGGGGGTGAGACATTGTCACAGGTTGCCCAGAGAAGCTGTGAATGCCCCATCTCTGGAAGTGTTCAAGGCCGGGTTGGATGGGGGTCGGAGCAACCTGACCTAGTAGATGGCATCATGACAGCATCAGCATTTTGCCCCATCGTTCTGTTATCCCAGGATACGGTAACATAGGCTATTAAAAGAGAAGAAAAGGCAGGTGATCTCCAGTGTGATTTTACCAGAAGCTGCTGCCCTCAGTGCCTGGAAAGATCACACCTCTGGCCATGCCGTGGCCCCGGCCAGCATTCCACCTCATCTTACAGCCAGGACACCCAGCTGTGGGTTAGGCTGAGCTTCCTGTGCATCCCAGATCCCAGGGCAAGACCTCTGGAGGGAGCAGCCCCCGCGCCGGGATCCCCAGGCAGCGCGGGCTGCGGGACGGGCAGGATGTCTGCCAGAGCTGCAGAGCCAAGAATAAGCAGAGCAGAAAAAAGTCTCAAAGGAAAAAAGCAAACACATACCTTAGTCCCAAAGAAACTCTTTCAGCACAGGAGGCAGGTTTTGGAGGGGTTGAGTGGAAATGTGGTGGGTTTGCTATATATATACACCCAACGATCGCAGTGTTTTTTGAAGTTGCTCGCTTAGTCTGTTTTAATTGCCAAGAAACGACTAAAGTAAATGCTGTGTTCCCAGAATAGCCACCTGCTGCACTCCGGGGAATCAAATCCATCAACACCAGTGGGCTGTGAGCTGGCGAGGCCACACAGCTTCACACAGATCCCTCCCTCTCTGCTGCCCTCTCGGACCGAAGGAGCCAAGCATCTGCTCAGAGGTGGGGTGGACCAGAAGCAGAGGGCATCCTCAGCTCTGCCTTATTTCAGCAGCACAACACACACAAATGCCCTTTCAAGAGCAGGAGATGAGAGTGCACAGGCAGCAAAGATGGATTTTAGCTCCTTTCATAGTCTTTGAACTCCTGAAAAGGACAGGGACCAAGGGAAACCAGCCCTTTCACTCCCAGACACCAGTTTCAAGGAGATGATTTGAGGTTCTGTCTCCAGTTCTGTCCTGAAAGGGGTGGCCCAGGGAAAGGGAGGAAAACCCAAGACACCTTGGGATAACCCTTGGGGGTGATGGGGCTTTCTTCAACAGCCAGATTAAACCTTTAATCTCCTACCTAGTGTCAGCATGAAGCACAATATTTTAAGCTCCAGCTGACAACTACACAAGGTTTGGTCTTTGGTTTGATGAGCACAAATCACCTTGCCAGTGACTATTACATATCATGCCTCTTCACACGCCATCATCTGCTATCAGCTCCTGCCATCCCCTTTACCCCAGAGTTTACAGAGCTGCCGACTCTGGAAAGAGGAGAGGTGGCTTTGCCACCCAAGAGCAGAAAAGCACAAGGGTTTTTTAAGAGGCAGCCAATAAAAGATGTGTTTGGATATGAGTCTCAAAGGACCATGCAGATAATTAGAGGGAGGAGGAAAGACTGAGAAAATTGGGATTGTTCAGCCTGGAGAAGAGAAGGCTCCAGCGTGACCTTAGAGGACCTTCCAGTACCTAAGAGGGGTCCAAGAGAGTTGGAGAGGGACACTGGACAAGGGCATGGAGTGACAGGACAAGGGGGAATGACTTCAAACTGACAGAGGGCAGGGTTAGATTAGATATGAGAAAGAAATTCTTCCCTTTGAAGGTGGTGAGACACTGACAGAGGAGCTGTGGCTGCCCTATCCCTGGAAGTGTTCAAGGCCAGGTTAAGACAGAGCTTTGAACAAGGGCTATGGCAGGGGAGTTGAAACAAGATGATCTTTAAGGTCCCTTCGAACCCAAACCATTCCATGATTCTAGGATTCTGCAAATCAAACATGAAACTGGTAAACCATCTCCAGCAACACCCCTTGTGCTCAGTGAACACAGCCAGAGTGTCTGCCAGGGAGGTTGGCTGGAGACCTTCAAGCATCCCCAGCACATGGAAGTGCTTCATGCTCCGACACTGGGAGATGCTCTCCCAAGTGCCAAGGGAAATTCATGCTGCCCAGCTGACTCAGAGTGGCACGAAGGCAGCTGCATGGCAGTGTCATGTGTCCCTGCTCCTGGCACCAAGGGTCAGGTCTCTCAAGGCTCCTGCGAGATGTCGTCACCAGGCAGAACGTTTAAACATCACCCATCCTCATGTCACTTCCCAGCCTGTGGTTTACCGTCCCTCCCTCCCCCACCCCTCCAAGGCTGATCCACAAAGATTTTTTTAATTCCTATTAAGCTCAGCGAGACAAAATAATTGTATTTGGGAACAAATGTGACAGCTAGAAAGAACAGCGAGCAGCAATCTTCCTGCTGGCATCAGCTGGTGCCACAGCCCCTCCTCCCAGCTCTGACACTGGCACCACCACGGCCAGGGCTGGCCCTGAAGGATGACACCCACCACCCAAAGCAGGTCCAAGGCTTGGGATGTGTCCCTAATCTGGTGCAGAGGACAAAGGGGCAGTGTGGTGGGATGAGTTCGCACCAATGAGCTTATTCTGTCCTCATCCATCCCCTACATTTCAGCTGTGTTATTAAAGCCACTGCTTTCAGACAAGAAAGAGGTTGATCTTATTGGCAAGGGGCACACGTGTGTGGCCAAAATCCATACAGAACAATGCAGGCACTCCAGGTAGCTCTGAACCACACAGCATGAGCTGCCAAGGGTCCACCAAATGTCCCATCCAACGAGGCTCTCCCACCTCTCCTGACCCTTCCCAGCATCCAGCCAAGCCCACCCATCACTACTGCCACAGTGGGTGCGGAGGACTCTTGGTCCTGGCTGTGCCCCTGTCATGCCAGCTGACCAGAGCCAGGTCAGTGGCACACCAGCACGCCACAGCACGTGGCAGCCCATTCAGCCTCCACTGACGCCACAGCAGCGGAGCACTGAGCAAGCTGCTGCTCAGCGCTGACGTCCAAGCGCCTATCGTGCCAATTAAAAAGAAGCTAAAAATAGCAGAGGAAAAGAAAAAAAAACCTAAAGGCACCACACATTTGCATTCTGAAGGAAGCTTTGGAACCGAAACTACTGAACTGAGACATTACTGACAGGAAGAGAAATTCCTGAAAAGTAGAATCAGGTCAGAGCTGACACCTATCAAAGCTGGAAAGCTCATTAGTCTCACCCAGGCAGCTGAGAAAAGTTAGTTGTGGACCACAGCAAGGTGAGGTTTGCCTGCACACCCTCCCCACTGAACGTGAGGAGATCGGCTGTCGGACAGCTGAGGTGATGCCCATTGATTCATCAGCTCCTTGGCCAAGTGCTCAAAGGCTGCTCAACTTGTCTAAGTATCTGAAAAAATGCAACCGCTTAATTTCCCAGGAACTGGGACGATTTTGGTTTGGTTTACATGATTTAATGCCCTTTGGCTATTCATTTTCTGCTGCATCCAACATTGGTGCCTATGCCATCACATCTCCATGCTCTGCTTACCTGCTCCCTCATGACTATCTACAGCTGCAGGCAAAAAATGGAACCCTCAATTTTTTTCTGCAGGTATTTCAGCACAGAGTCTTTCCCCCTGGAGTCAAAAGGTTCTTATTAAGCACAGATAAATGCTCTCGCGCAGACTGGAGTTTGGACTCATGTCACCAATTTTATCACAGACAGCACTTTGCCCAGCTCAAGACTCCTGCAGAAGAAGACAACAACTAGAGCTTCTCCACATGGAACGCTGAACAGTCAATAAAGCACCATGAAAACCATCCTTAGGAGTTCCCAGTCCACTGTGTGTGCACCTTGACTGCAAAAGCAGCCTGGGCCATGCATCTCCCTGGGACACCCACCCACGTGAGACCTCTTGCCGTCACAGCAGCACTACTGGTGATGACCAAGGTCACGCTGCTCAAAGCCAACCTGGGCACCTCTGGGTGAACTGTGGTGCTGGCAGCACGCCAGTCCCCACTGCAGCATCACCCCGTGCCCCTTCCCTGCAGGGGGGCGGAATTCCAAAGGAATACACATACAGCTGGTGGGTATGCTGGGAAGCAAGCTTTTGGGATCAAGCCAACGTTTTGCTTATGCTACAAAATAATTCAGACAGCTGCTGCTGAGGGTCAATTCCCTCCTGCTCCAGTAGCCTGGTTAGTGGCAGACTCATCCTGCTGAAGAGGAGGGCTGGGAACAACACACAAGGGCTCCCTGTGCACTGTCTGCATCTCAGAGAGGACTGATTTATCCTGTGTTCACCCACCACCAGCGATGGCACAACCACCAAAAGTCCTTAAGCAGCCTTTTATCTGCAGGGTCTTTCCCTTGGCCTTATTGAACATCATGAGATTTGCACACACCCACTCCTCCAGCCTGTCACGGGTGGCATCCCTCCACACAGCTTGGAGTCATCTGCTCAGGGTGAACTCAGTCCTGATTTCCCCCCACCATGCCCTCTTTCCTTAGGAATTATCTTTCTTATTTGTAAGGAGATGGCTTCAAAACCGAAAAAATAACAAGATCATCTGCAGTTTCTTCTCAGGGCTTTCCACTGTCAAATATGGCAGTTGAAGCACATATTTATGAGATTTCTGGTAAGGAGGAAAGACTAATTATCTGCAAGGAGCTCATCCAGGATTTGCCAGCTGGCTGCTGTCTGTCTCCAGTTGAAATGGTCCAAGTCCCCACACACCCACCTCCCAAAAGTCCTTCCCCATCCCATGGTCCTTCTCTTTCCAAAACCACTCCATGAAATGCCTGACTCAAGGAATGTTGACCTTGATACCCTTCTTGAAGGGGGCCACAGCACAAGCTGCCCTGGGTAGTGTTTTACCACTGGACTGACCTGCCAGACCCTCATCCAGCACGCTCTTGGTCCCGAGAAAGAGCCACTTTTCAAGTAAAACTCAAAGACCAGCTTGCCACGCAACTCAGGATCCAAGAACCAGCTTATCCTGACTCACCTAGAGACACACCACATTGCAACATCAAACCTCACAGCTTCTAACTCTCACATGGGATCAGCATTTCAGGTACCCAAATCTGAAGCACCATCAGCTCACAGCAGACTGAGAAGGGGCTGGGACCCCTTTGAAGGTGGAAAGATCCTTTCACACCTGCCACAAGCACTGTCAGAGATCAGCATTTTGAGATCTGCAGTTACAGCCAACCCCAGCACAAAGCAGAAAGCACTGATGGGAAAAGGACTGGTTGCAAAACAGAAGAATTAACACATCAGCATGACACTCACAGCCTCTGGGAGGACCTGAAGAGCTTCTGCTTCTGATCAGGGAGGAATGAGGACCAGCCTTGTAGCAGAGCACACCATCACGAGCAAACCACAGTAAGAATAAATCCACACAACATCAGGACTTACCTCTACCCACTTCCCATTGACTTCCATGAAGAGGACACAGAAGGGGTCGGATTTGGAAGTGACATCCCTGTCCAGAAGGTTTTGGCCGCAGATGGACAACTCAACTTTGCAGACACAGTACTGGGAGCCGACGGGCCCCGGCGGCGTGGGAGTCATGGTGTACGCCATGGACTCCGGTGGCAGCAGCTCCAGGCAGTCTGCGGGACATGAGAACAGAGAGTGCTGAAAGACAGCAAACATTCCATCAGCACGGGTGAGCTGGGCACAGACAGAGGGGCCACATGCAGAGCCTCAAGCCCTAAGTTACATACATGATCTAAGACAGGAGGCTTTCCTGTCTCCAAAGCATTTGCCCTGCCAAGTGACCATCTCCGTATGGTCACCCCACTAAGCAGACATCCTGAGTGGGAGTCCACAGAGCACCTACAACCTGCTTTGGGTTTGCTCCATAAATTTTTCAAGGAAAGGCAGTATCTTCTGCTTACCTTCCCAAGGGAGCAGGGGGGGGTGTCCCCAGCCTCTTCTTCCAGCATGCTGGGCTTTTTGTGTGTGTGTGTGTGTGTGTGTGCGTAGGAACTACATTTCCACAGCACCTTCATCACAAAAATTGGTTGTTGTCTGGCTGGTCCCAAGTCATGGGGCCACAGACCTAATCTACAAGGGCCACACTTGAGCTGTGCTCCCCAAATCATCACAGGAAAGGAGTGGGACTGTGAGGATGAGTGGAGCGGAGTGGAGGACACTTCCAGCCCTGGTTCAGCCCTACCTCCACCCAGCTCCCCAGGCCAGCAGAAAGCAGGGGCTCTGGCAGCAGCTAAAAAGTGGCAATAGCTGGTTCAGAGAAGCACAAGGCAAATGTGACAGCCACTGCACGACCTGGAGCATGGGATGATTTACAGCACCCTCACTAAAAATCCATTTAAGATCCTACCAAAAGTATGCTACCAGTCATTTTGCAGGCAGAAAAGTGTTTTATACCACTATTAGTGCAAAACCCCATCCCGCACGACATTCTTGCCCTGATGTGCAGCTTGTCAAAAACCACGAAAGGTCTTCAATTGAGAAGAAAGGGTGGGGTAGGAAAGATAAGAAAAAGCATTTTCAGATTAATTTATGCTAACAAACCTTTGTGGCTGGGGTTGCTAGCAGAGAGCAAGCTCTTTTCAGCAGCTGCTTTAATACCTTCTGTCTTCTTTTTTAAGAGTGGCTCACCCACTTCATCTGAAACCCCCAAACACTGCCTTCCTCCACCTTGATAAACCACCTGCTTCTGTTTGGCATTGAAGCCCCAATTAACATTATCTATTTGTTTTGCCTGGGCCTGGGCACGAGTACTTACAAGCCCCTGTGCTGCTGGGAGCTGGGCTGCTGCCCTCTTCCCTTGAAGCCCAGACTCCAAGCTGGAAGAGGGATGCGGGGGCAGACATAGGGTGATCCCAGCAGGGCTGTGGGAGAACGAGCTCCGGGCTCACCGTCAGCTGTCCTGAGTGCTCGGCCCTGCTGCAATGAATACTGAGCAGAAAACACCTCCAGTTTCCAAGGCTTGGAGCCCTCTCCTTCTACTTGCCAAGATTCCTGCTTGGCACTAAAGTCACCAGAAACAAGCCTGGGTTTAACCCCCATCTGTAAACACAAGTTCTTTCTCCCAGCCTGCAGCTCAAGGAAAGAGTGGTGCAACCATTCCAATTTCATAGGAACCCAGAAACTTTTCCAGAAGAAGAAAATCCCCTTCCTTGGCTGCACACACCCAGGTATATCACCAGAACAGCACCCATGTCCCTTTCCCGAGCGTGGTTCCCCCTTCCCTAGACCAAGCTTGTCTCGTGCCATCACCCCCTGTCCACAGCAGCACAACACCAAAACGGTGGCAGTGTGACACCAAAACGGTGGCACACGTGGGAAACCTTCCACCTACCACGGCTTCAAGGAGAAACACATGCAGAAGCAAAAGTCCTCACGGCTCATCCACCGTGGCCGGGGCACTGGCTCCAAAGTCCCCATCCCTGCCTGCGCTGCTTCTGCTCCTCCCCAGCCCACGTTATCAGTTGCAGCTAAAGCCAAGATTTCATTTAATTTTTCTTTAATGCACGGATCATGTAATCGATGTCTTAAAATAGCCAAGCCTGTTCTATTTACGCTGCTGTCTGTCTGCCACTCCCTCCGAAAAGCAAACACGGGGCAGCTGTGCCCTGCCGGAGCAGGGAGGTCTGGGCTGAGTTTTTCCATCTCCCCCCAGATCTCAGTGCTGTCTCACAAAAAGCAGAGGCAGCAAGTGACTCAGTGGAAAAACCTTTTTTTTTTCCCAGGACTGTCAGGCACCAAAACATCCTCTTGGTGCGCAGCACATTGTCTGTGCTCCAACCCCTGCGCTCCCGCTGTCCTGCTCCCTGGGGAGCTCACAGACACTGGGACGAGGAGAGATGGCCAGCGCCAGCTGGGGCACACCAGAAAGCCATCTCCATTCCTGCTGCACCAGCATGGATCGAGCACCTCCTGCAGGGCCAGGTGGGGGTTCAGCCTCTGACACCTTGGCAGCAGCCACAGGTCCCTCCAGCTCAGAGGCTTCACCTCTGAGGAACCACGGGGCTTCAGCAAGCTGGTGGCACTCTAACATCCCAGCAAATGTTTTAAATTCAGGGGACATTTGAGCTTGCTCCAAAAGATTTGGCTCACCATCATCTCTATTCCAGTCTCTCCTCCCATTTTTGTTCTCCTTTCCTCACATTCACCACCCTGAACAAAGTCCTGTGACTTGCTCGGCATCCATGGCCAAATATTCTCCCAATGTACAATCCCAGCTGCTGGCCTCGTGCCGATCACGCAGACACGTGGTCCCTCCTGCCAGAACACGGCCAGGTTACCAAGGAGAGCTCTCAGGGACAAGCTTGAAGCTTTGATTGCCCCATGGCTCCATCTGCCATCAGCCACAGCAGGATCAGAATGGAGGGACATGGTCCCCAAATCCTTTCTGGGCTCCAGTTTCCAGGACCTCCTGAGCTGGATGCATCTTTGTGCTTCACAACTTTCCAGTGCTTTTTTTGCCTCTTCATGACTTGGTCACTTCCAAGCTGCTCAAAGTCCACAACATCCCACAGAGAAGGGTTTTGCCAGTTTGGGGCACATAAAAGCCCTGGGACCACCCAAAATATCTGAGAGTCCCAGAGCAATGCACACAGATGTTCTCCTCCTCCTGCTCACCCCATGACCTCCTGATCTCTACAGCAGATCCCCAAAGCATGTGCAGAAGGGCTGGCAGGAAAACCTGGGACCTTTACTTCCTCTCTTATCTAAAAGAGGAGCAGGGGAAGGAGATACCTATTTTGCAAACTAACTCATGTCTGGAGAGGTTCCCCTTCCCTCTGCAGAAGAGCAGCCCCATGACCTGAGCACTTGCTCAGGTCATGCCAAAGCACTGTTTTAAGCATTAACAGGAAAAAAAATCCGAACTTAAAAAATAAAGCTGTGCTTTAATTGAAACGTTTTGGGGGCTTTTTCAATCTTAATAGCACCACAAATTCAGTGACGTCCTCTCCTTAAAGGTTTATTTTTACAGCCAATACCAGACATACTTGAAACAGCCCCAGAAGTACTGATACCCACCAGTGATACCATGCAAAGTCCTTCTGGGTCCCTCCCAGGGATTTCCATCCCCCCTTCTTTGGAATGATCCATGATTTCTGTAATACCCAACACAAGTCACCTGTGACTCAGGTTATCCACTCAGGCTGTCCCACTACAGCCCACTTGCAATTGTGGAAGCAAATTTCCTTTCAGGAAAGGAAAAATGAGAGAGAGGAGTATCAAACAGGCAAATTGGGGTTCCTATAAAGCACATATCTGAGCTTACAGGCAGTGGAGACACAGAGGGAGAGCAGCAGTACCTGAGGGAGGATTAAGACCAGGTGAAAACGGGTTGTCAGAAGATTGACGCAAAGGAGAAGGGTGTGAGGACACAGAAACTGGTTGCCCAGAGCAGCAGAAAAGCTGAAACGCAGCACACACACACACACAGAGCAGCCAGATAAAGCCAGGATACACTGCACTGGATTCCCAACGCAGCTCCCCACACCATCAAAATGCATAGTGGCCACTTTGCTCTCTCCTATCAACAAACACAGTCATCTCCAGAATTCCTTTGCAAAGCAAAAATATTTGCCTTTCAGTCTCTCCTGGGCAACACAGTGGATTCACCAGCTCACACCTGGTCCTCGGAACGGCCTCGTTACCTTCTGCACACACGTGCAATTAATTATGTACTCAGCACCCTGCAAATGCAAATGCCTCTGCCACCTGTTCCTCAGGTACCTGCTACCATCAGAGGATTTTCACCTCTCCCATGAGGCAGGGAAAGGCTGAAAGCTGCCTCCGAGCATCCCAGTGTGGGCAGCATGGCTGGGACTGAGCTCAAATTCTCCCAAATTCACAGATTTAGTGTAGACCTGGCAGAGGGAGATGCCCAGCCAGGGCTCTTGTTTCCAGCCGGATGCACAAGTCACACAGTCCTGCCTTCTGGAAGTCAAGGGGACTGTACCAAGATACTTCGGGTGCCTCATACAGAAGGACAAAGTGTTTCAGGACAACCTAACTAACTGACTTCCCCAGTGAACCCTTCCCAATGGAAACTGCCCCTAATGGGCTACAATAGGTAAAGTTGCTCGTGCCAACAGCTGGACTTCTCACACTGGTGCTGCAAAATTCTGTCTCATCAGCTGGTGGCCACCTCAGTGTGACAGCGGCTGCTTCTTCATTTCTTGCTCAGGCAATTCTCACCCATTGTGCCAGCTCCTCTCAAGACCACTGCTGTCCCCAGAAAAGCTCTCACTCACCAGGTTTTGGCAGGTTTGGTGCTGGTGAGGGCAGCACCTGCCTTGCCAAAAGCCCAAGTCGCTGCAGCAACCACCACGTGGGCAGAACCCAGAAAGCTTTCTCTGGGGGTTGATGATCAGCAGAGCCACAAAAAGTCACTTGGGGTGACCTGAGAGTCACAAACCGCAGGAGGCAAACCCTGTGGCACCGAAGGTGGCCCCCTCAAAGTGGCTCATCTCATTTTGAAAACCTCATCACGTGAAAAGCAATCCCAAAGCACTTCCCCTGCCCAGCTCTGAGCTGAGGCAGCTGCTGATGATGTTAAGCACAGACCCACCACTCCCAGCAGCCTCTCTGCCAACCCCACATGTGGCACAGCGGCTGCTGGACTCCGGGAAAGAGTGGCATTAGTGAGGAACCTGACCCAAGATGAATCATCCACAGGGTGGGACTGAGACTCCTCCACACAGCCTCCCTCTGCCCTCCATCCCTGCTCCCTGCACCACCACACAGCCCTGATGGAGACTCCAAGGGTCCCTCCCCCCTCCCAGCTGCCTGTGGTGCCACAGAAACTGCCATCCTGGCTGCTTCCCCCATCTGAGCAGGAACTGGGGCATCTGGAGGCTGCTCTGCTCCAAGCACCCATCCTGTATATAAGGGAAGCTGCTGACCTCTGCGAGGGCATCGGGAAAGGCAAGAGCTTCTGTGCCATCATCCCGCTGGGGGGTAAGGCCAGTCCCTCTGCAACTCAGAGGCACACAGCCACTGCCTGGTCACTGCTCCAGCACCAGAGGATGGACCCGTGTTCTCACAGAGGGAAAATCACACCCACAGAGACACCAAAACTGGAGATCTCAGCAAGCCAGGGATGTGAGAGGAAAACCAAACACCTTTAAGTGCTTCAGGCGTGCAGGCAGCCTCGGACACCAGAGCCCTCGGGCAGAGCCTGTCCTGGCACCGGGGAGCAAAGAGCAACAGGATTTGTTCTCCAACCCTCTCCGGATGAAGCCTGAAAATGCCATCACGCTGTCCCCAAGGTATCTAAAACCACTTACTCGGAGAAATCACGAGCCCCGAAGAACAGGAGAGCCAAGCGCGCCAGAGAAAGCGGAACCCCCGGGGCTCCCGGCGGCAAAGGGGTTTCCGTAATAACCACTCGTCGTCGGAAAGCCGAGGGTTCCTGCCGGGCAAACGAAAGCAAAACTCGCTCCTCCACACCCCGCGGTGACGTGCGGAGGGAGGCAGCACCACTGCGCGGGTCGGGAGGAGCTGCTGCAGGAGACGAGCGCGTTTTGGGAGGGTGCTGAGAAAAATGAGAAAGTGCACAAAAGCACACACACAAAAAAAAAGTCCTTCCTCAAAATCAGAGAGAAATCGCGGGGCTCTGGTGGCTGCTACCATACAACTGCACCAGGGGTGCTTCTGCAAGAGGCAGAGCCCAGCCTTGCTGCTTTTCCTGCGCCTGCCCCGCACTCGTTGCCCATCCCGCACCCGTGTCCGTCTCGCAAATCCCTCTGTGGCTTCCAGTCTTGCTGCTCCGAAAGCAGAACGGGCTAGTGAGGGGCAGGGTGAGACGAGTGTGCAGCAGCATCCTCCGTTCAGGACACACCGCGATGGCCGAGCCGCACAGACCGACCCCATTCCCACTTCCAAGGGCACGCACGTATCTGGCTTAGATATGCAGGGAAGGACTGCACATTTTCGCTTGACTACAAGTTTCCTCTGGGGCTCAGTTTAGGGAAATCTGTGATTTAGGGCAGAAAAACATCGTGATGTCGCTGTGAATCGCGGCGATCACATCAAACCCCGTACGCAAGCGCCCTACAAAACGGACCCGAGGAAAAGGATCGTGTGCCATCTCCGCACCCGCTGCGATCCGGAGCTGGGGTGCTGAACCCTGCGGGAGCAGCACGGCCAGAGGCAGCGCCCGTGGGAGCCCTCCGGCCAAAAGAGGGAAACGCCAAACACAAATCCCTGACCTCCCCGGGGCAGCGATGCTCTTGTCAGGCACGTGCCCCGGGTGGGACAAACAAGCAAATCACGAGAGGCAGGAAGGGAGGGGACAAGGCACTTCTCAGGATCTGGGGCAGATTTTAACTTCCAGCACTTAAAAATTCTCTGCCCCATCCTAGAGCGGCCATGTGAGAGCTCGGCATGCTCTCACAAGGAGGGGAGATAGATCTGTTTCAAAAGCGAATTTGGAGGGAAAGGTGGACTTATTTAAAGCCAAACCCTATGAAATGTAAAGGATCGGAGCAGCCCCATGGGGAGGGTGGCTGGGCTGCAAAGGACACCCAGCCAGCGGGGCTCCCCTTGCAGGTGCAGAGAGAACCACCTGCTTATTAAATATATGCCACATATATAACAGTCTGTTTAACTTATTAACCACTTTTCTGAGTCATTGAAAACAAAAATGCTGGCTTTCCGAATCTTAATTGGATTCCTATTCCCAGCCAACACCATGTTTCACATGTGAGATGGGAAGAAAAAAAATCATCACCAAAGTGATCAGAAATATCTTCCACTGCTTTTGAACCTCACTGCATGCCAACCTAACCTCATGCCAGCCAGAAGAGCCCCAGCAGCAGGCAGGCACGCAGGTCCCTCCATCCCATGCACCATTTCATCCTCAGAGCAGACAGAGCTTTAGAGCTGATAAGATAAATAAATATTAATTCATGGGTAGTTATGTGCAACGCTCATTTGTGCTGGGACGCTGACAACAAGGGCCCAGAGCACCAATGATGTCCCCATGGCTGGAGCCCACCTTCACCCTCCCCTTCCATCCCACCATCTGGAGCCCGCCATCCCCTCCCCTTCACTACAATCCAACGGTTTCCTACAGAATTCTAATTTTTTTGGCCTGCTTTGCAGCAGAGATATGCTGCCACTTGATGTGTGAAGCTTCACCCTGAGACAGAATTGTATGCCAGCGGCACAGAAATGTGGTGGTTTATGAGAATGACATCTGATAAATTCTCGACCCCTTCCCAACAGCTTTAGACACCACCCGAGGGAACATCAGACCGGGTTTAAATGGTTACACAGCACCGGACTTGTCGTTTAAAAGCAAAACTTGTGTTCCCAGCTTGTCTCGTTTTTCAAATCAGCCTCATGACAGCTGATGTTTCTTCCTAAATCCTCAGCTTCTAGAATCACGTGATGATGGAAAATCCAGGGCTGGGGGGAAGGCAACTATTTTAGACACAAGATTTTTCCTGCTGGCTACAGGCAGAAAATATGACAGCTCCCAAACACAAAGCCTCAGCAAAAGCAGCAGACAAATACAAAGTGGAGCCCTTCTTGCTGAGTTCTACACTCATTTGTTTTTCTGGCATTTTAAAAACCATAATGTTATGAACTCCAAACTCACCTGAGTTCTTGGAAATTAATATTTCCCCTGCTCCTGTGATCCAAACAAGTAACCTCACAAAACCAGCAGCCAAGAAACTGAGCCAAAAAAGCAAAAAGTGATGACTCAGGTCCCTCAACAAGTATTTTACAGAGGTCTAAAAGACAAACTAAGATTTCAGGGGCAGCAGGGAAAGCATTCAATCCTTTTTTTTTTTTCACACTGTTTTGTAGGTTTTGCATCCTGCCAGGAGCACTATTTCAAATGCCTGGCTACTCCGCCACACCAGAAAATTTACCTTTCCTTCTCCTATCCCCCCACCCTGCCTCTGAACACAAGCCAAGGTTCTCACATAAAGAGTTCCTTATGAGAGCTGGCAGCCCTGAACAAGGACAGGAGGCTGCAAGCGTTGCTTTTTCATCAATTAACCCAGAATTACGTTCCTGGCACATCAACAGCTCCCTGAGAACAAGCCCTGATTTACGGTGGCACAAGCGGCTCTGGCCAGCCCCCCCAGGGAAGAGGTTTCCACTGAAGTCAGTGGGAAACTCTTTCCACCAAGTGTAACAGGAGCAGAAGTTATTCCTCCCAGACTCTTCACACACCACGCTGAGACTGCTAAAAAGGCAAACAAAGCTGATGCAATTCCAGTACACAACTGGGCAGACTGGTAAAGTACAGAGTGGCCAGTGGGCGCTCCAGTACCAAGTAATCCCGCTATTTTAGGGTGAGGGAGGAGGATCACTGGGAAAGGAGAAGAGGCGAGGACTGCCAGGGTCTGTGCGGCTGATAGAACCCCCCAGGGCAAAGAGCATCTTCACCCACAGCTCAGCTCCAGAAGCGGAACCTGAAGAGGATTTTTCAACACTGGAACCCCCAGTTCCCAGGCCCCCTTCCTACAGCACCGACTGGCCATGCACTGGGGTCTTCATACCCCCACAAGCAACAGCTTTACAAACTGCATTACCTTGTCAGCAACCACCACAGAGTCCCTTACTGTCCCCCAGCACAAACCCCCAAGAGCAAAGATGTCCCCAGGACACAACACACTGATGTGCCTCCTCACAATCTCAGTCCTCTTTAGCTGCAGCTCAAAAGGGCACTGGGGAAGGAGAAGTGTCACAGCAGTCAGATGACTTTGCCCACCCTCACACTGCCATGGGGCAATGTCTGCAACCCCTTCAAGAGGTGTAACCTGGGACCCTGACCGAGCAAATCCTGGGGACAGTGAGGCACATGCCAGTGGTGCTAGTGGAAGCAGGCTGCTGGCAAACTCCGCCCCCAGGGGTTTGGGGATGGGGTTTGATCTTGGAAGGCAGCTCCAGGAGTGCTTGTCTACCCAGGGGCAGGTGCTAGAGGCTGCCTACGCCACAGAAAGGTGCAATTTTGGGGACACCTGGAAGCTTCACGGGGTGCCCTCCCTCCTTATTATCCTGGTCGGGATGGTCCAGCAGCAACAGGAGAGAAACAGAAATACACATCACCAGAAAACATATGTCCCAGGCTATCACACAGGTGTAACCAAAGCAAATGCAGCGTTTCCCCAAGGCTACTACAGGAAAACATCCTCCACTGACTCCGTTCTCCAAAACAAATCCTTTCCACATGCCCTGAGCTTTTGTGCCCAGCCTTCCTCCTCCCATCTCTCCACTCCCTGCCCATAAAAGGCTTTGGTGGGAGGCAATTTCTGGCTGATAACAACTCATTTTCTGACCCCAGAAAAGCACAGTGGTATCACAGGCACCAGTACCTGGGCTGGCACAAGGAGGCTGATGCTGGTGACAGGGGAGCAAGATGAGAACTCAGCACCCCTGGGTTGTGCTTACACCAGCCCGATTCCAACTCCAGCTTTTCCAGCAAGGTTCAAGTGTATTGCCAGGAGGTTCAAACCTGGGGCTCCAGGTTCACAAGGATCTTCCCAATTCCTTTCTACAAAGCAGCTCAGACTCTGGGGAGCCAGCAGCAAGGACCCAGCCCTTCAGAGATGTTTCTGCCACTGAAGCTCAGCTCTCTACTCACCTCTGCTTCCTGTTCCACCCTCCTTGCAGTGACCAGCTCTGAAGGGCGTTTGCCCACCAACTCTTCCAGCCTCCCTGGCTTTAATCCAGCCACTTGCCTAAATTAGGGTTACTCACACAGCGACTTATTGCATCAGGTCTCCAGGCTGGCATTGCTGACGAGAAAACACCTCCCTGCCTGCCATCCTCTGAGCACCCTCATGCTGCCAAACGAAATGCTCCACTCGCCCCTTTCTCAGAGAGCAAGGTGTCTTGCTGGGCACAGAGAGAGGAGCAGCACATCCATGAGCGTAAACCCTCTCGTTCCTCCCCCTGCCCCCCCGCAAAACGCATGGCATGAAGATAATCACCAGCTGGAGCAGCATCGGGCTGCAAACAGCTCTTGAAGAACCACTTCTGCACTTCCCCAACCTCCAGCTCGCCAGATCGCCCCTGGGTCTCGATGCCAGAGGTTAAGGAGACGGGCTTGTGGCTGCTGCCAGGAAAAATGCCTACAGCTACCCCCAGGCGTGGGGAGTGAAGCCATCAGGCCCCAGCATTTGCATGGGGTCTCGTGTCCGGTTGTCATCTTTAAAAAGCGATGCACATGCACAGAGTGGGAACGGGGCAACTTCCACACCGTGCACGAACAAAGGGACCTGTGCTGGGGAAGGGGAGCGTGAAGCAATGGGGGGACTGTCCTGAGGAATAGTCAAGGGATGGAAGGTCTTTCCCAGGGCTGGAGCGTCGTTCCCTGGAAACTGAGGGTCTGCCCGAGTGGATGGGGAGTTTGTCCCAGAGGATGAAGGGTCTTTCCGAGGGGACGCAGGGTTTGTCCCAGGCGATGGAGGGCAGAAGTGCCACCACGCACGCCGGGACAAGCCAGTGGGGGCACAACGCCCTGCAGGTCCCCATCCGCTGACTGTCACCGGGGTTACGGTGTCCCGGCCAGCGCCACCCTCCCACCGGACTACCCGGTATCACCACCCAAGCCGACCCACACGGGGGCCGATCCCGCCGAAGAGCCCCGGACCTCTCGCCCCTCCGTTATCCCCGCGGCCTCCTCGAGGGCTGGCTGCCGGTACTCACCCCCGGGCCGTGCCGTGCCGTGCCGTGCCGAGCCGAGCGGCTCCCGCGGGGATGCGGGCTCGGAACCTCCCCACGGCCGCGCCCGCCCCTCGCCATCACCGCCCACCCGCCCCGTACGGTGATGCCGAGGG
>JAWWEU010000020.1:14190675-14260988 GCA_035583155.1 Acropternis orthonyx
ACGGTGATGCCGAGGGGCGGGCGCGGCCGTGCTTGGGCTCCCCCCTCGCTGTCACCCACCCCTCCCCGCCTTCCTCGAACGAGCATCATCCGTTTCCGATTAAAAAAAAAGAAGGATCCACCCCAAAAGTTCCCTGCTGGCTGCTTTCGCTTCGGTGCTTGCGGGGGGGGGGAGGGGGGAAGGTTTTGAAACACCCTCGACCAGTATGTGTGGAAAATAATTTTCTGTGTTATCCACTCAGCTCCAAGGAAAACGTAACTTTCTTGGATCAACACCCGTCATTTTTAAGCAAAAACACGGGGGTTTGTGTGGTTTGGGTGCCAGCGAGGTTTTCCCTGCCCAGCTAATGTGGGTGCTCCCCCTGCCCAAAACATTTCAGGGAGCAGGGCAGGTCCCTGTGTCCCCCTGATGCCACTTCCCATGGGGAAAAGCTGGCTAAAGAAGGAAAACAAGCAGGCCCTGAATGTACACCCAAGAAGTGAAGGGGAACCCAATCCAGTGTCACACCAATCCATCACCCTGCTTACCCCAAAGGAGCCTTCAAGGCTGGCACCACCAGACTTGGCCCCAACGTGCCATAAGCAGCCTCACTTAGCACTTCACAGACACATCATCAGGTGTCCAGGATATTTATATAGATATTTTTTATATGGTGATAGGGTAATAAGGCTGGAAGCGTCCCTCTGAGGCTGCTGATTAAATAAACCGTCTGTATTTGTTCAGAGCCCTTTACTGCTTATGCTTCAGATCATGGGCAAATAAGCAGGTCCCATACTCCCCCAGACAGCTGGAATACTTTCTCCTCCTTCAGCCTGAGTTGTGAAAGCCAGAGGAGTTTTAAGGCACCAAGTCAAACTTTAGCACAGACAAGACGCCCCTTTAGTCAGCCGCAATCCCTTCCTGGCACCCCAGGAGCGGAGCAGCAGACACAGAACGGGCTCAGGGGTCACCAGTGCTCCTGCTCAGCACACGCAACGTGACAGGCAACATCCAGGTAAAAGCTGAGCCTAATTTTTAGGAGCAACCCCCTTCTTTCTGTGTAAACCCGGCCAGGAACCAGCACAAGAAGGGACAAGGTTGTGCCTGAAAGAGGAATTCAGTGGGAGAAGTGGGGTCTGTGCCAGACCTGCCCTCCTACCTCCTTGCCCGCGGCTTAAAATGTCACTTCTGGGGAAAAAGGGAGAGTCAGACAGTATTTCACAAATACCAATGTTCCTGTTTTCTCCCAAATCAGTTTTTCCTATGTTTTCTCTCCTGCCCAGCATGATGCCTCCAAGTCATAGCAGGTTCAGGGCTACCTGATTTTAGCAGAGGGGAAACAGCAGCTCCATTGCCAGCTTTTTGGAGCACCCACCATCGTGTGCAGGAGCCTGGCCCAGCCTGGCTCCAGCTGCTCCCCAGCACAAAACACAGGCTCCCTCCCGCCCTCCCGCAGCACGTTTATTTACAGCAGAGTATTTCTTTCTAAAGATCTGGTCTCAGGGGGCAAAATCCCTTCTGTGTATGAAACCAGTACTGACTAGCTCAGACATTGTCTTCCAGAGACTGCAGGCAGCCTGAAACAATAGGGGTGTGGGGAGTGTCCTGATGCATTTCCATTTTTGGACCATGATAAATCTGAAACCTAATAGTAACAGCTCTAAAAATGGCCCACGGTAATTAGCTGGTCGGGAATCCATTTGGGACTTGGCCATCACGCACAATCCCTAATGGCCTCACGTCCTCCTGCATACCAGAAGATTCATTTAACTCCTCACACATGGACAAAGCTCCCAGGTTCCCTCTTGGAAACTTTCAGGCACGAGTATGAGCTGGAATATGGGCATCAGCAGCGCAATGGAAACGGGAAGCATGCCCCGAAAACCCTTGGCATCAGATGTAAGAAACGAACCACTGACCCACTGCGTTGTTGTGTTTCATGAACAACTCAATTCCAGTCTCGTTTTTAAAAAAACGCAACCCACGCACACAAGACACAGCACAGAGCCCATCTTTATCCAAAACCACTGGATTGCAGACAAGCACTCCCCATTTTTGGCGTTTTGCTGACACCTGGTGTTCTGGAAAAGACGCTGTGAGTTCCTGCAAGTCCCTTCCCTGGCTTCTGTTGGGATGGCCACTCTCTCAGGTCAGACCGATGGGTGACTGGGAGGTAATCCTGAATTTGGGGAAGATGCTGAGAAATGCAGGTATGCAGTTAGATTCCAGAGGAACTCTTTAACCTTAAGAGCAGGGCTGGAGCAGTATTTGCAGCATGGCTTGTTATGTCACTGCAAACCTCACAGTACAAACTCCTAACTTCAGGAATCAGGGGAAATGCAGTGGAGAACCTCAGCTCTCATTTGTCACACAATGGCTTGGGTCAGAAGGGAGCTTAAAGATCAGCTCGTTCCAACCCCCTGCCATGGGCAGCAACACCTTCCATTAGACCAAGTTACTCCAAGCCCCATCCAACCTGGCCTTGAACACTTTTGGGGATGGGGCACCCACAGCTCCTCTGGGCAACCTGTGCCAGGGCCAGCCCACCCTCACAGGGAAGAATTTCTTCCTTGTATCTAATCTAACCCTGCCCCCCCTGTCAGTTTGAAGCCATTCCTTGATCACTCCAGGACCTTGTCCAAAGTCCAAAGCTCCTTTAGGCACTGGAAGATGCTCTAAGGTCTCCCTGGAGCCTTCTCTTCTCTATCCAACCTCTTGTATTTCCATAAGAAGTCCAGGACCCAGCTGACAAACATGCTCACCTTGAGAGCATGACAAGCTAAACTGTGAAGAGTGTCTACCTTGTAGATGGCTGCCTTTTGTGCCACTCTCGTCCTCTGATGAGTGCTGGGAAGATTCACATCTGCAAATTAAAACTGAAAATACAGGATGAAAATAAAATCCCCACCTGGTGAAGCTTTTCCTAAATGCCAGTGTTTAGATCTGAGATACTTGATTACTTAATTGAATTAGGGTCTGATAAGGAATTTCACTACCTCCTTTTTCCTTTGTTCTTCTTTTTAAACCCTTTTCAGAGCACAGTCTCTGCAAAACGTGTCCCACTTCCACGCCACAACATCATTATCTCACAGAGTGTAATGCTGATCTTTAAATAAGGACAGAGGCTCCCGCAGGAATAACCAGCACCAGCTGTTCACGTCTTTTGCCCAAAGGTTTGTTGGACCAGTATTTCCATCTCATTCCAGATGCCTGCCCTGCCCAGATCAGATCAGTTACGTTTCCCCAGGCAAACGCTGCCATAAACAGAATTCCATAAATAAAATCCACCACAAGATTTAAATATTTACAGCACAAACACACGAGGAAAACCTTATAACATGTGTTAGCAGATAATGAGAACCACGTGGCCACGCTCCTGTGACACAAGCTGGCGATCCACGCATGCTGTAGCCTGTCTCCTCCACCGAGCAGCAAACTCAGTGTTTGGGATCTTCTCCCTTCAGTTCCCACAGGTCCAGCATCCACTGGCCAGCAGCACGCAGGCTTTGGAATTTGGGAGATAGTAGAGACTTGAAGGATCTATTTTGTGGGCAATATTTCAAGCTAACTGACCCTTTGCACCTCCTTAAAGAGATTAGTGCAACGGAGTCACCATGTGAAAATAGTAGTGCACACTCCCCTAACAGGATAGTCAATTTCTTAGTAGCTGTTTTACAACATTCAGTCCTTTAAAGGAAATTTAGGTTAATATCAGCTTTTCTTTGTTATCACAGTATGAATATTTATCATTTTTGGGCAATGACTTGAAATTTCAAATCTCCTGAAGTTTCAACTACAAAACTTGAGGCAATTCTGTATTGAAAAGCAGGCTGATATGAAAACAACAAGAACAAATATTACCTTTTTTTTTTACCTTTTGTGTTTCTCCCAAGAGATGCCCCATCCCTGGAAATGTTCAAGGCCAGCTGGACAGGGCTTTGAGCAACCTGGTCTAGTGGAAGGTGCCCCTGTCCATGGCAGGGGGGGTCGAAACTAGATGGTCTTTAAGGTCCCTTCCGATTCAATCTGTGATTCTATGATTTTTTTGCCTAAAAATCAGAGGAATTTCACAGTTACAGATGATTTTCAGGCAGCCTCTTGGAGTGTACTTGTAACAGTGCCAACAATTTACAATTTTACATCCTCTCCTGGAGGATGTGTATTCTTTTATTGCAACACCCTCTAAGTGTTGTAATCTTGATCAAAGATAATAAAATACTCTGCTGGCTTTCTGAACAACTCAGCAGATGCATCTCATGCTAGAATCATGGAACCATACCATCATTAATGTTGGAAAAAACCTCTAAGATCAAGTCCAACCCTTAACCCAACATCGCTGTGTTCAGCATTAAACCATGTCCTAAACTGCCACATTGGCAAATCCAAAATCCCACAGCTCTGAGAAAACTCCAAAAAAAGCTGCTTTTTTCTAATTGCATGTGGCAGCTTAATTATGACCTCTCTTCTTTCTGTGTCTCTCATTTTCTGTCCCTCTAAATATTTAACTTTTGACACAGCTGATGTTTGGATGGAGATGCGGGAGGTCCCATTTTCACCAGGCCAATACATAAATAGTGTCTAGTACACAAACATTCTCATCCACTGTTTGCTAATAACTTTCCAAAAAGTTATCCTCTTGAAGAGAGTTTCAGTGTTTTTACACCAAGATTACCTGCTCAGCAGCAATTCTTTACAATCTTTTGCTCTTCTCTACAGTAAAAGCTCACAAGAAACAGAATATACCAAAAACAAACAAACAAAGTGTTCACACTTGGTTCAGTGCAGCAAAGGAAGACGTTAATAGTTACAGTTTTCAACTGTACAAACTTTGATTTCCTGGATTCTTCAGTGCACTTTTTTAGGACAGTGGGAGACGGAGAGCAGCTTCTAGTCAGGCAAGGGCTCTTCTTTGCTAGCTGAAGGAGAAACACAGTCTTGGGTCTTGGCTTGTCAAATCCTCAGCGAGGCCCTTGGGCACTGGATTGTCCCACAGCCTACAAGGACAGCAAACGTGTTACTGCAGGACTAAGCACAGTGAGAGTGGAGGTGACACGTCAAGCACAGTGGGAGAGGCAGCTCGGGGTTTCCACCAAATCACGTCTGATGGTGAGACAGGACTGAGGTATGGGCATATCCCGGTGACACAGGAGCAACCTGCCCACTGAGGGGGACTCACTTATCTATCTTGGGAGAGAGATTAAGGCTTTGAAAAGTCCTTGGGCCAGTAAGATCTCAGAAAGCAGAGGAAGAACTGAGTCACACAGGAGCAACGTGATTTACATGAGCCACCCTTCTTCATCTACCTCATTTGATGTAGTCTAACCCGAAGTTGCTCATCCTGGGACTCTTCCATGGAAGCAGAGTGCCCCGAGGAGTGAAAGGGACAATCTGAGCAGGGACACAGGGCCCCAAGCTCCAGCCAGGACCAGAAACATTCCCCAGTGGCTCTGGGGCAGACAGAACCAGTTTGGGCCAGAGACAGCTCGGGCAGGAGCAGTCACTTGACTCCAGGACCTGTTTTACCAAAATGCTACCAGAGGACCTCTCAGAAGAGTGACTTTTCAAGTGAGTGAATGATCTCTCCCACAAGAGGCTTCTAGGGGAGTTTGATACCCAGGGTTTGGAGATGCAAAGAGCACAAAATATCAGGTGTCCAAGTATCTGGAAGATATGCATCCCATGACAGAGCGAGACAGGGCAGGAATGTATGTCAGAAGTGAAACTGTAAGTGATGAAAGAAAGATGAAGAAAGAAAAAAATACAACAACTTCCCCGTGGGGACTTTACACAACTGGGTCTTAATTTTTGACTCCTTTAAAGCCAGGAAGCTTTTCAGTTCCTTTTTTCTCCCCAGGACTTTCTGAGAAAGTGGAGCTGGCCTAGAAAACCCTCAGCTTACTTGGCTTGTGTCTGCATCCCCTGCAATACCTTATTCCATGCCAGATAACCCAAGGCAGCAGGAGCATGGGTCACATCTGCCCTGACTTCTCTTTGCTGAGCCAATAACCAACCACGGAACTCCAGGGTAGCTGCTCACCTTACGAACTGAATTTCTGGGCACCTGGCAAGTTCCTCCACTAGCTTTGTGGCTCCACAGGCTCCAATGCGATTTTTCTCCAGGCTGTTTTAAAAAACACGAGAGAGTTTTAAAATCCAAAACAAATCAGGAGTGGAAAAGTAGCTGAATAGTCACTGGGTCCTTTTCCTCTCCCAGGAGAGGTGCGCAGCTACACTGCTGCACCAGCACAGCAATTCCACACAACTCACATCAGCCTCATCTTTAACACCTCGGCCCTGTTTACGCAGGGAGTGTGCGTGCACTGCTTCTCACATCTCCAGCACAGGAGATGCATTCAAGCTTCCTGTGAGCTCCTATGGCCCAACACTCACAGTTTGTCTAATCCTGGGGATGGATTGCTTGCCTTGCTGCAGGCTTCCACAAAGGAAAGCTCTCTGAGCACAGTACCCATCTAGACCATCCCAGACACTGAAGAGAAGAAAAAGCTTGCAGGAAGCAGCTCACCTGAGGTCATTAGGTGACATGAGTCAGTTTCTAGAAATACCAGTTTGTCCTCTCCTAACTCAAACAGGAGACCTTCACAGATAGGCTTCTACTCATGCCACAATGATCTTAAATAAAATATATGCTACTTCCAAGTGTATCACCCAGGCAAAGCTGGCCCTTGGTGCCTGGAGCAGGCTCAGCAACAAGTTAAACTGCAGTAGCCTGTCTGTCTGTTGTTCCTAATGTATGTCCCCTTTTCAGAAGTCCTGTGATTGAAGGCTCAGTGACAGAAGATCTTCCTGGGGTTGCTTTCAGGGCTGTACTCACTCTAACACCTTCAGCTTTTCCATCTCTGGGAGAGCTCTGGCCAGCTCTTGGGCTCCTCCATCTCCAAGGGCATTCCAAGACAGTCTAAGGCAGACAAGAAATACTAGCCATGAGTCAGTGGATAAACACAAGCAGATACTGCCCACCAACTAGTACCACTGCTGTGATAGGACCCCCCCATAGATTAACCTGTTTACAAGACCTAATAACCTCTTATCATGACAGGTAAACATTCCCCTGGATTATAAGATTAATTTTGAGCAGCTTTCTCCATTTGACCACATATCTCCACGTATGATAAGACACCAGGGAGTGTCACCACACAGCCTGTGGGTTGTGGTTATCTCAGAGTCCTGCAGGCCTAGAGAATGAGATATGAAAGAAGGAAATGACTACTGAGCACATAGCTTTATCTCAGGGCTACTCCTGCTTGTGCCAGTGGTGTTAAACCCAGCATGAAGGGTGAGACTGTAGAGCTGGCGGTACACCTGGTTCATGTACAGGCTGAATTCACTCTGCTTTGAGCTCTCAGTTCAACCTCTACAACTGCACAGAGAAAAACCTGCTCTGCTCTGGGACCCAGCTGTGGCCACCTTGTAAAAAAAAAAAAAACAGAGGCAAGAATTGGATCACAGTGAACAAGATGAGGAATTTGTCCTGCCTCACAAAGCAGATGCTAAAAGACTAATGACAATGGGCAGAGTTTGAAGTTGAGTGTTTTCCCTCATATTCTGTTCAGCTCTAAACATTCAGCTTCCAGTAAATTGCTAGTTAGACTAGAAGTTTTTAGCAGTATATTTCATCAGTTAGTAAATAACTAGTAAATTTATCACTAAAAAGTACCTAGTGGAAAGTATCAACAAGTATTTGGCAGGATCAGAAGTGCACTGCAGTTGCAAATAGCAGCAGACATTAAAACAAGAGTGACCTGTGTGCTGAAGAATCTCCCCATCCCTTCCCACACTCACATTATCTCCTCCATGGAAGGGCACTGTCGTAAGCCGTGAGAAAGTGATTTTGAAGCATCATCAGTGATTCCACAGCATTTCAAGCTGAGAGAAAAACCAGAGGGCACAGTGTGCTGGTGTCAGATCCAGTGGGGGATGCAACACCAGCACCATCTGCTGTGCTGCCAACACCAGCCGCGCTCTGCCCCCACAGCCCTCGGTGCCCTGGTACTCACTCGATCTTCCGGAGGTGTTCAAAGCATGGCAGCCCCTTGGACAGGGCATGGATACTTTGTTCTCCAAGGGCATTTTCTGATAAACTGTTAAGAGTAATTGAAAAGCTTTGAGTGGGCACAGAAAAGCAGGTACGCTCAGACAAAAGCCACCACAAAAATGTAAATATGTGAACTAGAAGTCAGTAACTAGCACCCAGACTAAGCGAGGACTCTCTAGACAGCAGGGATGAGCCAGATCAGTACACAGCAATTCTAGGTCCATTCTGTGCTTCTATGATATGTTTGGCATGATCCCAAGTGCATCTGCCATGACCTACCTTATCTCTTCCAGCAGCTCACACACCACCAGGGCTCTGGCCAGCTCCAGCCCTCCTGCCTGCCGGATGATACTGTTCTGCAAGCTGACAAAAGAAACATAAGCACTGGAGGATTACTTTGGAATAAAGCTGTAATAAAAGCTCATATTTAACTTGCCAAGAAGAAAACTGCTAATCTTTTGAACCAGTGCTTGGTATTGATAGCAACCTGGGATCCTTGTTGGACTAGTCTTAATGAAGGGGGCCAGGGAGGCAACAGTGGGGACCAGCAAAGCCCAGTCAGGCAGTCACTGCAAACACAGACACAGAGCTGCCAGGAGTCTGACTCCAGCTCTGTGCACAGGGCATCAGTTTGAGATGGGTGAGGAACGCCTTTAGGAACAGAGATGGAAATCTCACTTCTGCAGATTTTTCAACAACTTTCCACTGAAGACAAGACCCTATTCAGAGGATTAAAATCTCCCACCACTGGGATAGCTTTTCTAAGTTATCTTTTGATGACACCTCAGACACAGGCTGGAAGAGACACCTCTAAGCTAACTGAGCACAGTGAGCTGTTCTAGCCAATTTCTCGGTTTTGTTACTGTATAACACTATGAGAAAGTCCTACATGTTAGAGCCCTGAAAAGCCTCCCATAAAAGGTTTAAAAATATGATTGAGTTCAGGGTGAAAATACGACTCAGAGGTGCCTGCCTCACAAAAGAGTGAGGGACCACAAAAGGTGCTCATATTTATGCTTACTTTCCACCAGAACTAGAGGACAGGCAGAGGCATCAGAAATTAACATACTCAAAAACAATTTTAAGGCTTATTTTACTGTATGTACACTACCTGGTTCATCTCCTAAAGCTAACGCTGCAAGAGATTAAGCAAGAATAGTTTATGTGACTCTTACAGTAGAGTACAGTGGAGAGTTTCTCAATCCTGAGACACTGAAATTACTGTCTAAACAAGAGACCAGTGCACCACCACAGCCTATGCCTTTCCCCCTTCCTTCTTTCAATGATAACCCATATTCCCCAGGATATCCAGCCTTCCTGGGGCAGAGGCTGACACTCACTGCAGGATCTTCAGGTTGGTCATGTGAGGCAGAGAGAGGGCAAGTGCCACTGCTGTCCTGTCTCCAAAACCATTCCTTGACAGTCTGGAAGAAGCAGAAACAAAATGTTACCGGCAGTGAAGTACAGAGCCTCATTCCTCACCTCTGTGTCGTCCACACATATGTGTGACCCCCATTCCTCAGCCACGTGTGCATGGGACTATGCTGAAAGGAGGTAATGTCCATGATTCAAAGGACACTGAGGGTGGGAGGAAGGAACAACAAGATTTTGTAATCCTGCAGAAGTTAAACAGGGATGTGAAACTGACTTGCACTTCTCAGGAGCACACTGATCTCCCTTTCTGACTGAGTTGACCTGAACTGAAATAGGACTTTTTCACATGTGCCCTTATAGCCCACACACTCACTGTAACCTGAAGGTTACATAAACAATTCCAGTATTTTAAATGTAACTTTTCCCGGTTCGCTATTTTTAAATTTTATTTATTTAATAGGGCAGGACACGTATGTTCTATAAACTGGTCTGGAATGGAATGTCAATACATCTGGCCGTACAAAGCCTCTATCTGTCCTCTTCCCTCCAGTTTTGCAGCCACACAGATTAGTGCTGATTTCTCAGGCAACACAGGCACTGCACAGCCCCAATACCTGTGACATTGCCTATGAAACCACAGATTTAGCTCTTCCTCACCAGTGCTGACTGTGCAGTTCTTGGAAATCTCTGAGAGAATCCAGTGACCAACCAATCCCCAAACCTCCCACACTCAGTGTCACACATTCCTTTCCTGTGTAGCAGACAGTTTTTACCCTGCTGTCATAAGAATGAGTGGTAAAACTGATCTTGGTTTTATTGGAGCCACATCAGATTTGGTTTCTATGCCTTGATTTTTGCCCAGTTCCTGAAGAGACATTGGAAATTACACACTTACAGTAACTCCTCGATGTGCTTGCAATGGGCAAGAGCTTCCACCAGCTTTTCCCCTCCAGCAGGACTAGGACAGTTCCCTGAAAGGCTAAAATAAGCATGAGATTCTCAGTGACTAAATGAGAACCAGAATGCACCAGCTTAAGATATTTCACTGTTTCCCTGGTGTGATGGGAGACTTGGGTCACTGCAACAACGGGCTACAATAGGTCTCTGGGGATTTGTAGTGCTTTTGTCAAGTGCTGGGTAACTCCTGGCCTTGCAGGTACTGGGGGAAGGAGCAGCTTTCCCTCTCCCAGACAGAACTGAGAATTTCCTTTTCTTGTTTCAAGTTATTTCCAGGTTTTTAATTTCAAAAACTTACAAGGCATAGGCCAGAGACGAGCCTAACAAAGAGCCTGGATGCTCTGATTTCTGTTTCCTTGGAGAAGGGACAGTTTAAATCCTTGTCTAGAGACTGTCCTGGCTTTGACAAATTCTCAGTATCACTTCCACTTCCGCTAGTAAATCAAAGCAGTCTGGCAACAGTGGGAGCCACCACACTACAGAGCCCACGGAAAGGTGCTGCCTGGATATGAGACTTGTACAATTCCCCACAGATTTACTTTCCAGGACACAACTGAGCCAGAGATCTCCCCGTTCAAACAGGTGGTGGGCACTGGCAAATGCCACCCTCTGTCTCTGGGGGTGGCTGCACGAGGATGTGGCCATAACCTTCACCCTCAGGGAGTCTCTGCAGAGAAAGTCATGGCCAGTCCTGGCTGTACATGGGAAGGACAGGAGAGGAGATGCCTTCCATTGGTTTGGTACATTTTGTATCAGGTGTTCAATGACATTGAAAACGCTGGAAAGGTGGAATGCTGTCTAGGAAAAGCACAGGGACTCCCACACAGACTTCCCTACCAACCATGGCCATGACCAAAATAGCTGGAACAAAACAAAGGGACTCACTCAATTTTCTTCAAGTTTTGCATTTCCAGCAGGACAGCAGCCAGATTTATCAGGCCTGGATCTCCAATCTTGTTGTGGCTTAAACTTTAAAGAAGAGAGGTTATGTTGTAAAGGAAAGCACAAAGTACCAGGCAAAGCACAAGATCTTATTTAGTGTCTCCCATCTGCTGGATGACACCTCAGACCTCGGCAGCAGAATCAAAGAACTGTTTGTCTCAAGTGCCTCATGAAAGATTAATAGGTGTTAATGAGGCATTAAAAAATTTGCAAAGAACAATCACAATCACTGGAACCTGTCAATGGGTGGGAAATTATTTCAGCCAGAATACCAAGACCAGCAACAGGCTGCTATTATTTTCTAAACTGCTACGGTGGAGAATGGACAGCATGTGGCAAGAGAGAGAGGGGAAAAAAAGGGAGGAAGCCTGGGGTTGGCTCCAGATTCAGCTCTTTTCAGACTGGACAAGTGCTTGGTCTGAGGTTCTCTCATGAGAGAAGGGGGCCTCTGGCCCTACTCTGGATCCCAGGGAAGATTTAAACCCAGAGGCTGTTTCATCCCTTTTCTATGTGACTGCAGCAGAGTGGGTTAAGACCAGATTCTCCTCTTTTGAATATCAAGTTCCGTTTTCCTCTAGTCCAAAGTACCTCCTACATGAGCCCTTTGTAACCTCCCTGCTTTTGTTACAACACTGTGTATAAGGTCGTCTGGGTCTCTCCAAATGCTGGAACCACCAGTGGTCACCTCTCTGCAAGAAAGGAGAAACTTACTTGATTTCCTCCATGTAGTGCATATTCCTCAAGGCTCCTGAGAGTCTGGAGCAGCCATCATTACCAATACTGTTGTGGTTCAAGCTGGAAACGACATCCCCAGGAAAATGGACATTAAGCTCCTGTTACTCTGCATCCCAAGCCGGACCAGAGGCAAGCTGCAGTCACATACTTACATAAGCCTTTTCAGAGATGGCATCTTACTAAGTCCCAGCACAAGCTTAGGAATGGCAGCACTGCTGAGTTTCATGTAGCCCAGGCTAAAAGATGAAAAAACACAGAGACAAGTAACTACCCATGGGCAGTCGGTGCAGAGAAGAGCAGAACAAGGGTGGGAGAGACATGGGATTGTATTCTAGTCCCTGTGAATAATTTTCTGTTTTGTTCTCTAATGCAATTCTAATGGACATGTCTGGATCCTGATAAAATACCAAGAGAATCCCAAACCTCTGGAGCAAGAATCCAGTCCCTTGTGGAGCAAGGTGCCACTGTGACCACAAGGTGGCAAAGCTCTCATAACACTGACACACGCAGTCCAGTGGCAATTCAACACAGAAGGAGGCCCCACATGTAGGTGCCTGGACAAGACACCTTTATGTGAAGGCCTCCAGATCATCCTCCAGGAATGAAATTCCGGCTCTGGGATAACTGCAGGGGAAACACTGCCTCCCAGCCGGGACAAGAGTCATGCAAAAACACCACCAAAACATTTGAATTCTCTGCTGGAATTCCCTGCCACAGACTAGCGATCTCTGTCTCACTATTCATTGCAACTAAAAAGGAATTGGTGCTTCTTCCTCATCTGAAGTCCTCCACTCATCAGAAAAAGTACATCTGTCCACAGAACAGGTAGAAGAGAGGCTGCAGTTTAAGTAAAGCTTCTAGAAAGACCCATCAGACTCTGGACAGCCTGGTAACAACACACTCACTTGAGCTCTTCAATGGCCTGGCAATTCTGCAAGCCCATGATCAAACAATCAATTCCAGTTGTCATAATACTGCTAGAGGTCAGCCTGCAAAACAGGATGAAAGAAGATTAGGTCTCAGCACACTAAGAAAGAGGAGTTTACTCCCCTGGCAGGCAAACTTTCCCCTTTCAAAATCCCAGCCAGCACAGACATCAGGGACCAGTAAGTTTGGAGAGGCTTCCACACCTCCCATGTGCAGGACTAAGAGGACCAGGCAGTTCAGAGATGTTCACATGATGTACATATACCAAACAGCACAGTTTCTGCCTGGACCAAACAAGCCCCAGACTTGCACTAGGCAGAGATGCCCTTTACAAGCCTTACAAGCAGTTGAAGAGGGCTGTCAAAAGGCTGCTCAGACCAGAAGCAGCTTTTTTTTACACAGTAAGGTAAACTTACCCACAGTGTAAACAAGAGCCAAGGTCTCAGTCCCAAATTGCTTTCACTTCAAAAAAGGGGAAAGGAAAAAAACACATGCAATGCAGTGCCCTTAAAACCACCTTTAGCATGAACTGTACAGAGCTGTTGAGTTTGCAACCTAGACATGGCTCAGGAGAGAGACCCTAGAGGTCAGGACGATATTCGAGATAAGGAGCGTTAAGAGCAGATTGGTATGAGACACAGGGCTGTGCAAACAATAAATATGTGGAAAAGACCACAGCTGAGAACATACCCAAGCATCTTCAGCTCTGGAAGAGGTAACAAAATCCTGACTAGAATTTCTGCTTCATCCTCATGGAGTTCCACATGAGACCATCTGCAAGAGCAGAACAACAGGTCTTGGCTATGTCATCTGCTGGTGACAAAAGGTCTGTGCCAAGCCCACAGCCCACACCAGTGCAGGGACATTGAAGAAGTGGCACACTGATACTTGGAAAGGTCCCACGGGAGCTCCCAGCCATGGTATAGGTTCTCTGAGCACAGAGAGATTTAGATTACTTCAAAGGACACACCAGGAAGCCACCAGGTCTTTGGGTCTTCTATTTGCTCTTCAAAGACTCTAAGTAGGGGACCCAGAGGGCAGGGACTGAGACCTTGCACTGGCCTCTCTCATGCCCTGCTGTGTGCTCTCCTGCTCTCACTAGAAGTTTCTCCTCCCCCCAAAATGCTTTACAGTGCCTGGCAACTCACCTCAGTTCCTGAAGCTGAGCACATTTTTCCCAAACCCCTTGGCAGAAGGAAGCTTGCTTGATTTCTGGCTTGCACAGGCTCAGTCTGCAGGACACAAACACACAACATAACTGTCTGTGAGGATCAGCAGAGCCCAGAGCAGCATCTGGTGCCCCTCAGGGCCAGGATTAGGGACAGATCAGGGCTTTCAAGAGCCCACCCGGGGCTCTCCTGCCATGTCCCATTTATGTCACAGTCCAGTGTAGAGAAGCACAGCCCCGTCCCCTCTGCCCAAGACGACATTTGCTGCCTTCTTCGGCTGCACAAAGGAAAATACACTAATTCTGCTCGCTCTGCACACTCATGCAGAAGCCAGCATGTCTTAAGAGTCTTCAAAGTGCTCCCAGTTCTGCAGGAAAGCTGGATTTTTTTTTACCTTGTGCAGGTCCACTGTGGGCCTGAAGGAAGGCAGCCCGAAAGACACATTCACACGAGTAAGGTTTCTCCCACTCAGACTGAACCCACGGAGACCAGAGCCTTAGACACTCTGAAGATATTTTTCATCCCACACTGAGCCTCAGAACAAGCAGAAAATAATGATAAATAGTTGCTTTCTCACCTGCTAATGACTGATTCCACCTTCTCCAGGCAGCGTGGGAACCTTATGTCTAATTGGAAGAGGGTTTTGTCTTTACATATCCTGGAAGGGTAGAGATTAGAGAACATCACAACAGCATAACCCTGTGAACTCTTGAGGGAGAGAAAATACTATTTTCCTTAAGAAAAATCAGGAGGACTGGATGGGGCAGGACTATGCTGATACATGAATGCTCACCACCCACCTCTGAAGAGGTTTGCAATGTTTAAGTTAGTTCCAGAGCCAGCCTAATCTTGCTGCCCTTTCTCCCAAAGGAAACTAGGAAAATGGTCTCCTTTCTATTAAACCTTTTGAGATGTGTGACCACAAACCTTCTAAGCACTCCTACCCACCAGACATTTGGGTTAAACTTGTTTCAAGTTGGCCAGTAGCTCACAAATGCACTAGAGACAGTGAATAAAGAACAGAAGATCAAGATCCAGTGCTGGCTTCAATCCCATCTCCTTAAATGTATCAGGCTAAAAGAAAATAACTGAAAGGTACCAGAACCTGAGGTGCTACTTACATGATCTTAGTAATGTTTCCATAGGCCTGGACAGCCAGTTTGAGAAGGTTCATGACTCTTTCTTTGCATACCCACGGCTCTTCTATGCTGCAAAGCAGAATATAGAATATAAAGTTCTGCTTTATTCACACGCACAGATCCACCTCTGCCTCTGTCAGCTGAATGCTCCACACTCTCATATACATGGAAAGGCTGCTTTGCTTAGCAGAGTCATGAACTACAAAAGACACAGGGTGCAAACTGGGAACAGGCAGAAGCAGCCCAGAGGAGAACACAAACATCAACTTCCCTCCTGCCTGTGTACCACTGAGAGCAATGAGAGGGAGCCAGCCTGGCCCCTGTGCTAGAACACAGCACATTCCGGGAGAAGTGGAGAATTTGTTACCCAGGTGAACTGCGGGATGCTCTGGCAAGGACACAGTGGGAAGGTGTTCACCAGAATTATCAGCCTTCTTTGTAAGGCAGGTATTACTCTACAGAGACAGCACAGTTTGTGGCCAGAGCTTTACGCGATGCTTAGTAGGAATGAAGGAGATAAGGCCAAATACCAATAATTTAGAGGCAGCCATGGTAATTTCTCAGGCCAATGCTACCTGTCTTTGGAAGAAGCACAGTTCACTTTTGTTTCTGAGGAAGAGAGATCTTAGACGATCAGACCAGCCTTAGATCTGTGTCTAAAACAGCACAGTGACACAGTACCTGATTTTCAGAGATCCCAGATCTTTCCTCAAGGAATGCAAAAGTCTTTCCGCAGCTTGGACTGTCATGTTGTTATTTGAGGACCTGAAACCAAAGCTCACTGTAATGAGGAGCTCACAAATGAGCCCAACCAAAGGGGTCCAAGCAGTCATTAACTCACGTGTACTCTGTCAGACCAGTGCACTTTTCCAGGAGCAAGAACAACTTTTCCAAGTGCTCTCGCTGAAAGTTGCACTCTGCAAGTCTGAAAGGATAAAAAAAAAAAGAGAACAGCCTTAGTTCACCACACACAGCTCTGGCTTTCTAGCCCAGAAATCTCAGGCATCACAGCCTGTCCTCACAGACAAAGGTGGATACCACCAACACCTTAAACACCTTTCAGGGCTTCAAAAAAAAAAAAAAAAAGATTGTGGCAACACTTCAAAAGCATCTGTTGAGATGTTCTGGTAGGCCATACCTGTATGCTAATGGTGCAGCTTTTTGTGGCACCCTGTCCTGTGACAGGGACTGTAGAAACACCTACAGGTGAGGAACAGTCAGATGGGAAGGAGAGAGAGAAAGGGATGTGGGATTCTCTGTGGTGTGAGAAAGTTCTTCTCAGAAGATGCATCAAAGGAAATGTATCAGCTATTAGTGTAAAATATCACCATGCCAGGAACTAGGGGCAAAAAGAGGTTTTGTCTGCTTTGTCCCTAGAAAAAGGGCACCACCTTCACCAAAGAAATCACTGCAAAAAATCTGTAACATTACCTCAGAATCTTTCTTGGGTCCTTTCTGTTTGTCAGCTTGAGGATTAAAGTTCCTTTGGAGCATAAACTGCACAGAGAAGAGGTGAGTGTAAGATTTTGAGGGATAATTACTGTTTTTCCCAGTGGTCAGAATTTACAACGCAGAATCCAACCCAGTGCAGCAGTGAGAGAGTTACCTGGCCCAGCTCACCACCCCTTACAATAAACCAGCCCAGGGCAATGGTTCAATAAGGTCTCGCTAATTCTAAATTGGCATAAGGCAGCACTGGTGTTTGGAGAAGCAATCTTGATCTGTCCTGCTTTTGTCTGCCTCCTCCTGTCCCTGCACTCTCTGCCAAGCTCTGGGGAGAGGGAAAATAGGAGACTGATCTGCTTTAAAATAGCCCAGCCCAAAGAGTCAGCACTCAGATTTAACTGCAAGAATGAATGGAAGTGGCCCCAGCCAAAACTGGTTCAGGACCAACTGGTGCTGTGACCATAAACCCTGGTAAGGGCAGATGTGCAGAACAGCCCAGCCTTGTGACTGGAATCTGTGAGAAAAGCACTTCTGCCAGTGCAACAGGTCCAGAGCCCATGGGCTACTTTTGCCTGAGAGGAAAGGAGATAAAAATGCAAATCCAAGTAAAGAGCATTGAAAATTTCTTTCCATAGACTCTGAAATCTCAACATGCTGAAGAGAATTCTGGGGAGCAAATGCTGACTTCTGCCCTGAAGAGATTCATTAACAGATACATACATGACAGTTGGTACAGCTGAGTGTCTGTGTCTCTATGGACAAAAATTACTTGGCCCTGCGCAAACACAATTCTGTTTGGCTCTTATGTTTTGCCATTAGAAATGGACATAAACAAAAGCTCTGCATGCACTTGTACATAAAGGTAGTTGAACACTATTACTTGAAGATCACAACACTATTATTTGAACACTGACTCTCAACACTATTACCTGAAGATCACAAACTTTCAATAATTAAGAGGGAAACAAGCAGGGAAGAATCAGAAATTCCTGAAGAGAAACAATCACCTGACTTGAACTTCAGTGATGTTTCCAGATGTGGCAAAGGCATTTATGAGATGCAGAACTCCTTCCTGAGAAATCCTGTTTTGGCTGAGGCTGCACAGAAGAGAAGGAAGGTTTTTCAGGAGTCAGGGCTGTCCCCAGGCCACAGCAGCAAAATTGAAGCTGACACTGAAGGCAGGGCAGTTTGTGGGGTGCTGAGCCCCTTGGGCTCAATGCACCAACCCCCTCCAAGACACAGTGCTGATGACTTCAGGGACACAGCAACAATTTGCCTCTTACACTACAGAGACAGCACTTGCTACCCCACCAGAAAGGAAAGGGGAGAGGCTGGTGTAGGGCACCAACTCAGCTCACAGCATCTCTGGGTCTGGAGTCACTCAAAAAGGACAATGTTCATGGAAAAGTGATGAAGTGAAAACTCAGAGCCTGGGCCAACTTCTGTCACACCACCCCACTCTGGTCCTTGTTGTCTCCTGCTGATGCTAATAAAAATACTTTTACTTACTTCAGCAGGTTTTTGATTAGACCCTGAGTCACCCTGGCCTGAAGGTCTTGAGTTGTGCTCATGGCTCACTCAGACCTTTCCTCCTAAGGCAGGAGAAGGCAAGAAGCATGACAAGCAGCTTCAGGAGGGATCACACAAACACCTTTCTGCAAGGGCACCTCAGATTCACAGTCTGTTTTCTTACTTGAGGGAACAGGTAATGGGCACTCTATGCAAGTGGTCCAAGAGGCACCTCAGCCCTTCATCTCCCAGCTGATTCCTGGAGAGGCTGAAAGGCAGAAGAACAGTGTGACCAACCAGAACTCAGCCTTTAGAACAGGTTGTCCAGAGAGGTGGGGGATGCCCCATCCCTGGAAATGGTCAAGGCCTGGCTGGACGGGGTTCTGAGCAATTTGATTTAGATGAAGATGTCCCTGCTCATGACAAGGGGTTAGACTAGATGGCCTTTAAAGGTCCCTTCCAGCACAAATCATCCTACAGTTCTATAATTCTTTTAAACAGCAATGCTCCTCTGAGAAGCTTTGAAGGAAAAAACTCAAATTTCCTGGACTTAAATCCCAGCTTGGCCAAGAATAGCCTGTTTATAACAAACCATTGCCTTATGAAACTACCTCACGCATAAGTTCAGATGAAGACCTCTGAACACAAGCTCAGAGCAGAGCTCAGGTGAAGCAACAAATGCCTCAAAACAGCCACAGGGTGAAAATCCCAAGGAATTTGTCCCACCAGCTCAAGCCCTCCTGAAATACATATAAAGGACTTGTGTTATTTCTAATTGATTTTGTTTCTAAACAGTCTGAAGGAGCACACATACCCACGTGGACAGGCTGGGAAACTCCAGCTGTGGTGAACAATGCCAAGGTTGGCTCAAGGTCATGGTCACAACCCCAAGCCCCACTTACTCTACTTCTGCCAGCCACCCATGCTGCTCCAGGACTCTGCAGAGCTCGTCTACCTGCCCTTCCCCGATGGCACAGTCTGTCAGCCTGCAGGTGAGACAACAAGAGAGTAAAAGCACGGCCAGTGGCCAGGCTCAGCCTGAGCACTCGGAGCTGCACCAGTCTCTGTGCAACTCTGACATCCTCAGACACACTACAGCCTGCTTTCCAGGGGACCATCACTCCCAGAGAGGCTGCAGACACGTATCACATACACATCACACGGACGTTCCTATGGAGATTATCACCCACAATCTGGAAAATGCCGTGACTAGCATTCAGCTCCCTGTGCAGCAGAATTTGGTACAACTCAAGATGATCGTGAGAAGTCCAGCAGCCACTCAAGACAGGAAGGCGCCTCCTCCATCCCAGTGACTCCAAATGGTTTGGGGTTGCACTTAGGCAGACAAATTGAGCCCCAAAGCTTCAGCTATTAGCCAAAGCTCCTTGGCTACTAGTCCATGAATTCTCAATATAAGAGGAAATTTGTCTCCCTGCACTAGTGCTTCAAACCCAATCACAGGTGAATTACTGTAAGTGGTTGTATGTCAGTACCTGCAGGATGTCTTTTGGCTTTGCACGCTTGCTCCTAAATGCAAAAAGGCACTTTCACTTGACCTGAAGCAGAGACAAAATAACAGTCCTTCAGCAATGCTTTTTGAAGACGGCAAGCTTTGTAGTCATTTTAGAGCTGAGCTCCAAACAGTGAGTGTTTGAGTGTCTTACCTGATGTCCACCATTCTGATCTGCCCACAGACATTGATGGAGTTGAGGAGTAGAACAGCACCACGTGGAGACAATGTGTTTTTCCTAATGCTGAAAAGGAAGGGAAAGAAAAAACAATGCAAATTGGATCTTAAGAAGAAGGGCTCCAATACACATGGCCCAATTTTCCCCATTGTTTACAGGATCAGTGAGCAAGGATTCATGCAAGGGCAGAGCTGTGAGATGCTGACCACTCAAACAGGTGATGCGCTGTCACCACATGTCAACCAACAGCTCCTACACCTGTTACGGACCCTGGAAGTCATGTTCCATGGGGCCTGCTAAGTGAGGAATTACATGGTATGCTGTGCCTAGGGCAGATATCTCTCCTCTTGTCCTTTTTTTTGCCCCCCCCACTAAATATCATTAAAGGAAAAAGGTTCTGTGCTGCTTTGCTTCTAGAAACAAGACACAAATAGGTTTCAAAGCATTTCTGTGTTTTCTTTGCCTGGTTTGTTCATCTGCAATTACTGATTAATGCTCCTAAGATATGCCATGGGACTAACACTTTCCAAACAAATGTTTCATGGCAGCAGTGAAAGCAGGGACCCCAAACATTACCTCAGTAGTGTCAGGTAAGAGAGGGATGGCAGGAAACTCAGTAATGTCTCAATGCTCTGGTCACTCAGTGAATTTCCAGACAGACTGTAGAACATGGAAGAAAACAAAATGCAAGAGAAACTGGGACAATCTGTAAGTATTTCTATAACATTTATACAGACATGCACACATGGTGTTATGGGCAGCTTCTAAAAAAGGACATGTCCAGAAACACCATGAAAGCTGGGCAAGATTTAGTCCTTACAGGCTAATCTCTGTTTCTCTATATCCTACAGCAAATTAACATTCCAGTTTCAAGAATCTTACTTTTCTATTACTGTAAATTTATAAAATGATGTTACTGATGTTTCATGCATGCAATATGGGTATTGTGTTGTTTGTATTTGCCATTACTCAGTTTTTGTTCTGACCAGTATTCCTCTTAATTTTTTTGATGCCCAGCTCCCACCTGGAGTGACCAGCCCTTCAGAAGGTCAGTTCATGGCTTAGTGGGCCAGGTGCTCCTGCTCTGGCTGTACTGCAAGCCAGGGTCTCAAGGAGCAGATGGCAACTCTTGTTTCTAGACACAGGACTGAGGCAGACCGTGGGAACACATGTGTGTTCTGGGGTTTTTACACACTGATATAGTAGACTTAGGAGAGGCCAAACTCTCTTTGAAACAGGGCAGTAGAAGGTCTGGCTTTATCTGAGCATCTGGGTGCAGTTCTGCAGGGATTGTTGGGAGGCTGTGGTGAGAGGAGAGTTGATTTACACCAGCTGCCACACTGAACACTGACTCTGTACCTGCAGGCTGGGGAGACAGACAGGCAGGCACGCTGCTGAGTGCACAACACTTACTTGATTTCTGTGAGCTGGGGACACTGAACCAGTGTCTGGCACAGCCTGGCCATGTCCTCTGGACCCAATCTGCAGTCCCTGAGACTGAAGAAAACAAACAAAGCACTCAGGAGCTGAACATTTCCCATGATCATGGTAAGCTAACACTCCCTTCATACCCCAGACCTAAGACTAGACCTGTAGCAACCCTCTCTCTTTCACCACATATATTTTTCTATCCACAGTCTAGGAGTGCAAAGTCAAAACCTGTGACAACAAGATGAATTCACCATGTCTGAGCTGATTCAAGAGAATCAGTCCACCAAAGTACCACATCACTTTGGGTATTGCCTCCCTAGAGTCACATCACTGGTACTTAAATTGCCTCATGACAGAGGACAGCATCTTTTCCCACTCAGCACTGTCTCAGCTCTCCAAGAGAAAGTCTGGAAATGGTGCCTCCTATGTCTTTCTCCATGAAGGAAATCACAGAAACCCTTTTGGGTGACAAACTGGCAGGTCTCCATGGGACAAATGTAGTAGCCAGACAGATCTGTATTTCATTATTTATGGGTAGAAGCTTCCTCTGCAGGAAAGCAAGACAATCCCCTCAAACCTACTCAAGCAAAAAGATGCACTATTTATTTTCCTCTCTGAGGAGACACAGCTGGAGGGACAGGGCTGTTCCACACTCTACACGATGCAGATCCCCACAGCCATTCCTTCCTACACTCCTGGGTGACAAAAGGAAGTCATACCAAAAGCATCGTCCTTTTGCTTCATGCTTAGGATGTGCCAGGAAATCACTTCTCCATCTGCTGGTACTTCTGGGGAAAGAGCAGTTCAGCCCATGAGTTGTGCTGATGTTATTGCCCCCCATGTAGCTGATCCCCCATGAATAGGGTGAGGTGGTGGCAGTGGCCTCACACTCTGATCTGTCGTTTCTAACCAGCTGACAGAAGGAGGTTCAACTCATCCCCAGAAGAAAAAGGGCCTAATTATCCCTCCTCCAGACTCCAGGGAGTTCTGCACCCCTTCAGCACTTGGCCATTTGCTCTGTCCTGGCCCAGCAGGAGATGACTGCAGCCTGGATCAGCAGGCTGGGCACTGCTGGCCTCGAGCTGCTGTCAATCCATCAGCCATGAAACAGCTCACCCTGCTTCCCCCACCTCGACTGGAGTGTGGGGCCAAGTGGCTCTTTAATTGGCACACCTCAGGGACTCACACAGCACCATCTAAGATTTCATAAGGAGGAGTTTGAAAGGCTTAGATGAGTGGGTATGATTTTACCTGACTCTTTCCCAAAAAGTTAGATGAACCACCTGTGTGTGTCCTAAGCTGTAACCAGAAAAGAACATCATTATCATGGAGTTCGACGACACATGCTCCTCTATCACTCCTCAAAAAACACACCTTGAGGTTTAAAATTGGAAAAAAAAAATAAAAATAAAAATAGAAGAGTACTCCTGGTCATACCTGAGGCTCATTGTTTTAATGTGTTCCAATGCAGATAAGGACTGAGCTAAGAAAAACACAGAGTTCAGGGAGATCTGGTTGTCATTAAACCTACAGGAAGAAGAGATGAAATCAGCTGCTGCAAGGAAAGCTACTCACAATTTATACCACACCACACAATGACAGCAATCCTTGTCCAGCACTCTCAGGCTGCTTCTTTGCCCACTTCTGCCTGTGTTTCCAACTACAGTTCTGCAAACAAAACTCACTCCAGTACTTTTTAAATTTGTCCCTCATGTTTAGAGCTCAGAGAATCACAGAACAGCTGAGGCTGGAATGGACCTCTCGAGCTGATCTAGTCAAACTCTCCTGCTCAGAGGAGGGTCAGACTGGAGCAGACTGCTCAGGATATTGTACAGCTGGGTTTTTAACACCTCCAAAGATGGAGACTCCACAATCGCTCAGAGCAACCTGTTCTAGTGAGAACTGTTAGTGACTGGAATAGTCTTGGCTTGAGAACAGCTCAATTAATCAAACAGGAGCAATAAATATATCTTTCAGTAAAGCAGACTGGTGCTACAACTCCTTAAGCCACAGTTCTGTACAGTGCACTTGCAGTGGGAGTGCTGGGTGAAATACCCAGATAAACATATGCCACCACTGCAGATGAATTCAGACTCCACCACCAAAGCTGGAGCTCCCCAGCATTTCTCTTCCAAAGCTGCCCCCCTCAGGAGAGGAAGGACTATTCCCCCTCCCAGTGAGGAACTAGGAGAGGAAAAATTCAGTGACCTGACAAGGGCCTCAGGCTGTTTTAGAAAGCAGGTGTTACGCCTCACACAGGACCGCCTGTCCCTTTCCTGGAGGGCTGAGCACAGAGGCTCTGGGGCACTGATCTCAATAAAGCCTCAGCTGGAGTCAATCTGTTCTGGACTAGAGGTGGGGACAGACCAGACAGCACAGCAGATCACTACACGGAATATTCCTGTAGTTGATCCTGAACAGCCCTTCCCAAATGGGGAATGTGCTTCCACAACCAACACTTCCACAAAACCCAATGAATAAGGAGAAACAGGAGCTACTCACTTGAGAGAATGTAACATTTTCAGATTTGGGAGGCACTGAAAGATCTGCAAAAGTCCCTTGTCTCCCAGATAATTACGTGATAGGCTAGGATTTAAAAAAAGGCATTTAATTTTCATAGGAAAAAAACCCAATAGGCACCATCAGCTCCTAATAGTAACAAGAGCTCTGAAAGCAGAACACAGGCACCCTAATCAAAACAACACATACACTGCCCCTCTCCACTCATGTCTGGAGCCTCCAGGGAAACCTGAGACAGGGATTAACCAGCACAAGACAGCCAAAAGCTTGCTCAGGGCTCATTCTTTGCTTATGTGCACCGAGGGACCCCTGTGGACTCACAGTGCTTTTCAGTGCAGTTACCAGGGACCAGAAGTCCACAGCTCTGAGGAATGATCAGCCTGGACAGGCCCGACAGAGGAGCCACAGGTTAGTCCTGGAGAAGGTATGTCAGGCTCTGATATAAGAGCCTAAGGATTACAACGGGCTATGCCCCACATGACATCAAAGGGCACAACTGCTTAAGAAAAGCAGAGGCTAAAAATCTCTTCCACAGGCTGCCAGGGAAGGGCATGGCCAGCTCTGAGCTGGTGGCACACAGACTGTGTGGTTGTGCTGGTCCTAGTTCTGTCCCCAAACCTAGATGTGGAGGTGTGTGATAGCCTTACCATCAGGGCTGGGTGTGCTCACAGCAAACAGGGTGATTCCCCCCACACTGTGCTAAGAGAAGAAAGTGCTTCGGTGCTGAAGGTCCTTGTGCACCATATGTGGGACCACCAGCAAAAACACAGGCTCCCAACCTCCACTTCAGTGGGATTCCTCAGCCTCTGCAGCTTTGCTCCCAAATGGCCCAAAGGCGAAAACAGCAGGGCAGGGTTTTACAGCTTTTGTGATACCTGAAGTTCGGCTAAGTGTCCAAACACCCCTTTCTAGATCTATGTCCTGCATCCTTTTGCACTAGAACTGTACATCCCCTTGGCAAAGGCTATTAGCCCATGCACAGCTACACCCTTCACCAGGCTACATCTCTACCACACTCTCTATACAACACTACAGCACAGACAAGTGGCATTTTCTCAATATCCCAAAGGAGTGCAGATAAAGACAGTTAAGAAGGACTCACTCCAGCTCAGAGATGTGGCTACATTCCTTCAGGACTGCACACAGATTATTCAGGTCACTGCCTTGAAAATTGCTGTCTGTCAGCCTGGGAAGAAAGAGAAATCAATCAACCAGTTCTGCAGGACTGCAATCAAAATTGTAAACTTCACTCCTCCAGAAAGCCAGAGAATAAATGAGATGATAATGAAAACAAAAAAACCCCTTGAAATATCTCACTGTTCACTGGTTCCTGCAGAGCCTCTGGGTGACCTCTGCAGGTCCCTGTGCCCTTTGTTAGGCACAGGGTGGGCACCAGGTCAGGCCCCTTGCTGGGGGCTCCAGTCAATCCCTCCACCCAGGGCACAACCTGCAGCTCACATGGCAGCTGAACCCTGAGCCACCAGCACTGGGGGGATTCCTCAACATTTGCCAGTTGTGATTCACATTCAGAGACGTAGTTTATGGAATCCAGAGTTAGGACAGGCATGAAATACAATGAAAATTAGCCAGGTTACCTTATTTTTTGGGGGATGGCAGGGGTATGGTCTTCCTCTCCATACTGCTGGTCATCAGCAGAGAACACAGCCTCTTCCCTAGAAGAGCACAAAACCAGAAACTTATGCTATTAGGAATTTGGCATATCTCTGGGGCTACCCTGGCTCTAGCCCACGTCCATATCTTGCCAATGGCAAGCTCTCCTTTTCTAACCATGAGCATGAAAGCAACTGGTGACAAGGGGAAAGCTGCATTTCTATCTAAGCTACAGACTGACAGAGAACTCAGCTTTTGTCTAAACATGTTTTGTGAAGAGTCCATGTTTGTGCAAAAATCTGACTAGTCATAACTAAATGGAACATGCAAATCCTAAAATATCAGTTTGAAATGTCACCTGGTGCCTTAAAGGAGCTCACAGATCATGTGCCTCAGGCTGTCACTGTTTTTCAAGCAGAGCCACACCAGCTGGGTTGCACCCTGTTATTCCTCCCTGGCTAAGAGGTGGGATGCAGGTCTACCATGGGAAACGCTATTTTATGGTGGGCTCAATCCACAGAGAATGAGGGCACAAATAACAAACCTAAAGCTCCAGGAGCAACAGGAAGGCACTTCTTGGTCAAAACATTTGGGTTGAGCTGTTTTGACCATAATTTTCTGAGGAGTAAAATAAAACTCCAACCTTCTTTCGACTCAGGAGTACCATAATCCAGAATGCATAGCGTAATGAACTAGGTGGTTTTAAATATGCAGAGATCTGTGAAGCTTTTCAGAATTTGGTTTGGACTTGTGGGCTTCCCTTGGGTTTCTTTACTGCTCACTATGATCAGATAGCACAGCTGTCATTAAACAGCCTGCTTTGCTTAGGGTGCTGTGGGTTAAAATATTCTCTAGCAACATAAAACACTACAGAAGGCTGCAACAACTTCTAAAGTGGCTGAGATAGCGAGGAGACAGTTCTACATTTAGATTTGGGGGGTGGGAGGCAGGAACTGCTGTCATATGGAGTGTTACCCTCAGTACCTACACAGGATGCAAGAACTAAAGGAGATGCTGAGATAACACCATATATACACACAGACTCCACCTCAGAGGAAGTGAAGAAAACTGTCCGTCTTCGGTAAACCGCAGCACTGCAGTCTCACAACGAAGGCTGTGAAGAAGAGAAGGAGTCAATCAGTGTCAGAACTTTCTGGTTTAATGCTTGGCTTTGTTCTGCAAAAGTCTTCGGTGACACCAATCACTTAAAACACTCGAAAAGCAAGCAAAAACTAATCTCCATCAGCTTCAAATCCTGGTTGGGTGAAACTATGCAATATCAGATGATCCAGTTTCACTGGATCGTTAGAGAAAGTTCAGACAAAATTGTTACGCTTGAACTCCAGTGGATTCCCAAGTGAAAGGAATAATAGAGAACTTCCAGTTCTGCTCCAGTAGGTGTCACCAGTTTTCGTAATTCCACAGAGGTCCTGTCTCCAAAACTTTTCCAAGGTAGAGAGTAGGGAAATGTCTAAAACTGCTCCCACATATGAAGGGACACACAGTTCTGTACCCTCTCAAATTCTGGTCAACAGCTCCAAAAAAATCAGTTTGCAGCAACATATCACCAAATGTCACTGTCAGTAACTACCTTGGGACATGCTCTTCACTGCCCCACTTCAGAGATGACTCAATAAAAACCTCAAAACACAACTCTCAGACTTGTATATTTAACCCCAGGAACGATTCAATATCTACATACCTGACTTGCACCTCTATCACCTTCTGGCAGGTGTTTACTGACTTCAACAGGTTGCAAATGCCAGTGACAGAGAGGTGGTTTTGACTGAGACTAAGAAAGCAAAGAAAGAGGCAATTAGCTGGTCCCTGAAATCACGCAGGACTGTCCTAGTGGAAGCAGCTGTCAGTGTGCTGCATGCTTGAACCCATTTCACTTCAGATGTGGCAGGGCAGAAAACATACAGGACCACTGCTCCTCAGGAAGGGGCCTTAATGAAAAGGCACTTCAGATGAATTTAGACCATTTTCCACGTGTGATGCTCTGAGCAAGTGACCAATTTTAGCCTGGACAGTCTCATGAGCAGAGTCTCACCCTCCCTCAAGAGTGCTCGAAGGTGCTTCTGGTCTGGGTGAGCCTTTTGGCTCCTGCATCCATGCTCAGCATCCCTGTACAGTCCTTTCCAGGTTAAAGTAAAGAGGGCAAGTTGGTTTTGTACAAGGCAACACTTACTCCAGCTGCTTTGAAATTGATATCCGAGGGAGACTTTCCAGCAGGAAACTGCAGCCTTCATCTCCAAGCTTGTTACCTGATAAACTGAAGCATTTTCCAGTTAGGAGGGACTGTTTCGAACAGTATAAACAACAAAGCCCTCAAAATCTGCTTGCTGTCCCTTTCCTACAACTGCTTTTATCCTCAACTATTCCTCTGTGCCAGCTCAAACTTCCTTGGTTATCACCACATGAATCAGCTTCAGACAAAGAGTTCTACCCATAGGACAACACAATTCATGTTTTAGCTCCCAAACCATCTTACTTTAGAAAAGGTGTATGGGAATACAAAAGAGGAACCAAATCTTACTAGACATAACAGAGTACTGGGACCTTGTCTGACTGCCCTCTACATCCCTGGTCTAGTGCAAGGTGTCCTTGTCCATGGCAGAGGAGTTAGAACCAGATGATCTTTAAGGATCTTTCCAACCTCAACCAGACTGTGAGTCTACGACCCCCTTCTCCCCACCACCTGCCTACAGCCACTGAACTGGAAGGAAAGGAGGCACTTACTCCACTTCAGAGAGACAGGGACAGCTCTGGAGAATGGCAACAATCCCCACGGCATGTTGGGCAGACAGGCTGCAATCCTGCAAGCTGTGGACAGGAAGGGTTAGTGAGCAGTGAGGGGATGGGGGTTGCCCAGGCATTTCTGGAGTATCTCTCCAAACGAGGGCACACAGAAATACCAAGAGAGGGAGCTTTTACTCTCTGCTCTGCCACACAATCCTGGGTGTATTACTCTGTTTCTCCACAGCCCGTGCTGCAAAAGGAGTACCCAGGGATGCACTTCCAGAGGGCTGTGCAAGTGCAACACCTTGTGTGAGGGCTGCCTGGCACTGCCAACCCAGAGAAGGGGATGGCTCTAATTGTTCCTGTTGTGTAAGAGTGGTGAGGGAAAGAGAAGGAGGTAAGGGAGGGCCATTTCCCAGCTCTGAGATCTCAGATAACACACCCAAGTTCTACTTGCAGCAAACCACTACTCTTCTGGAGCCCAGGGAGGAAAGAAAACTATGGCTCATGCTTTTCATAGTCAGTAGAACTTGTGGCAAGACAAGCCTTATCAAAGGAACTTTGCCTCTCTAGGGCTGTAGAGCCCAACACACGGGAACTAAAACCACTGGCTGGGCCAGATAGGGATTTCTATTGTTATTTTTATTTACTGATTCAGGTGTATTTCAAACATTTTCAGAAGAGGAAATATCCTCTGTCCTTAAGGACCAACCCAGCTGCTATTCCTGCCCTCCTGTAGTATGTCCTATGCAGATCACATGCACCAGCAGGGCTTTCAGTGCCTTCTCTTACCATAACTTCATGTGTCTAGTTGGAATTGCAGGTTCCTTATCTTCTTCCCACCTCAAATCTGAAGATCTGCAAACAAGCAGAATATGTGGCCTTTATTATGCCTTCATGAAATATCTGACAGTTTGGGTGCTGGTCAGTATTTTCTGGCAGAAACCACAAGGTTTTTGTTCTGTCCAACCACTCCACATACAGTTAAGTGGTTTCCAAAATCCAGAGGAGCACAAGATGACGGTTCAGGCACCTGAACAGGAGCAATTTCTTGCTGACTCAGTTTGCACATGAATGCAAAATACTGAGGCCCCTCAAGGACTGCACAACACAGGGCAAAGTGAGCCCCCTGTCAGGAAACATGGCAATATTTCATAGTTGCCTAATTAAGGCCAAATCCACCATTCCCTCAAAAGTATTCACAGGCAAGAAGAGCACAGGAGCCAGCTAGAGAAAAAGCAAAGTATTTTCCTTCATTTTCCTCATGTTCATCTGGTTTTGAGCAGTTTTGCAGTAGAAACATGGCACTTCAAGCTTACACAGGCACTAAGGCACCGCCTTTGTGGAACTGGCTGGTAGGTTTGTGCAAAACGCAGCTGTTTTGGTTACATTCCACCTTGATCAGGTGGACCCAGCTCTGCCAGATGCAAAGGCAGAGGCAACCAGTTCTGCTCCAGGAGTGGTTTATGGTGACAGCAAGCTGATGGTTTGACTCAGCACAACCCTGAATACAGCACAACCCCAAGTGCAGTTTCTCACCTTGGGACTTTCCCAGAGGAGCCAGAAAAATAAATAATCACCGTGTCTTTCCTGAAAAAGAGATTGAGAACAATGTCAGGGCAGTGGTGGAAGGATGCCATCTGTTTAGCAGAGAGGCTCAGTAAGGACCAAAGCTCTTGCTGGGATGCTAAAGAGGGCCTTGACATCTGCCATGGCAGCACATTGCCATGGGTGAGCAGCCAAGCAACGGTGTGGTTAGAGGGGACCAGGACACCCCACATGTGGAACTGGGGCTGACACAGTTAAAAAGATTGGGCCAGGATTCCTTTTTGCATGACCAGAAGTTTTTTTTGGAAAGAGGTTTGGTAGAAACTCCATTCCAGCAAGAAAAACAAGAAAAAGCTGTATGCAATTCGAGACATAAGGGATTATTTTGGCCTGTTAAACTTAGAACATAAGACAGCCATAAAAGCCAGGATTTAAGAAATCTACCCTTTCTCTGTCATCCTGGCCACATGAAAACATCAAACCCTGTAATTTAATGGACCACAGAGCTACTTAAATCCACACATTTTTAGTAAACCTAGCTGATTTATAGCAAATTTATGCTAGTTGGTAAAGAATTTCCTTGTTGATATATTGCAGAGCTTAAAGGTTTAATTTCTATTATGTAAGAAAAAATGTTGCACCCTACAAGTGAATTTATAGACCAAGGATAAAATGACCTATTAAAAATACAAAGAGGCAGTACATGATATGGTGAACTCTCATTTTGTTTCCAATAGAAAAGAAAAAGGAGTCAAATTAATTTTTGTTCACAGCTCTCACATATTGATACCTGACATGCAGCTCAGTAGCATTTTGACACACGACGACTTCCTTTGCCAAAGTGAGAACAACATTCAAGGAAAGATGGTTGCTGCTGAGACTGTGAACACGAGGGAAAACAAATCAGCTGCTGGACCCCACAGCACACACTTTTGTTATACAAATGCGCTCTGCTCTGCACCCCAAACGCCCTGAAGCACACATTCATCACTTCAAAACTTCTGAATTTCGCATTTAGGACTCAACAAAAGCTTTATCAGATCACAGCTCTCTGCAAGCTATAGCTCCCATGAATTTAGAATCAGGGATAACTTCTTTATGTGCAACAGAAGGATCATTAGTTGATTCATACCTGAATAATTACACAACCAATCCACAGTGCAGTTGAACTCCCGCTACAACAAATCCAATTTAACTACGGCATAGTAAAGCTGTGAGGTCTAAATACAATCCTCCAGCCTCTGAGGATTTATTCTTTAATTGCATGTTCATTCTGTTTCATTAATTGTTGGACCTCATTAAATATGAAATGTAAGGTCTTGCTTCTACAAATCCTCTGCTTGCTCTCAGAGCCACAGAGCACCATTCCTGCGAGCCCCAAAGGAATTTTCCACGAGAACAACACTGCATGCGTGCAATAGAGATGTGTGAGGGAATGAGGATTGCAAACTGCACTGGTTTCCTACCTTTTCCACAGCATAAACTGCTGCTCTGGGGACAGGCTGGCACTTCCCACAAGCTGTTATCCAGTGTGCTTGGGAAAGCAGAAGAGCAGGTACATTTCCCCTCTCCTTGCTCTTTCTGCCAGGCTTTTAAACATTTCTAACCATACTGCAAAGCCAGTAATTAATTCCTGCATGGGATCGAGCAACAACCAGATATTTTGGGGTTTTTGTGGGTATTTTGGATTTGCCTGCTGGCACCTGGGGGTATGTGGAAGACCTTTAAAGGCAGAGTCTGTCCCTTTCTTTACCTGGGGTGGGCAGGTAGTGCTCTGGCTCTACAGCTTTGTGGCTATCCCCATCCTGTCACACAAACTGCACTCAGACTCCCACACTTGCAGCTGCTGCTTCAGCTGCCCCTGCCAGCTTTTCAAAGGCTTTAAATCCCTTCACAAACCAGGCTGGTTCTCTCCACCTGAAAAGTTACAGATCCGTGCTGGGAGTTTTGCTCTCGGACAGTCCCTCTCATTCAGCTCTGGGCTGCTACAGGAGTGTTAGAAGGAGAACATGAGAAGGGCTAGCTAATGGGAAGGCTGGGAAGACTGGGATGGAGCCATCCTCCTTTAATCAGAGGTGATACATCTCAATCTGAGCCTCACCAGGGGGAAGAGAAGCGAGGAGACAGAAGAGGAAAAAGTCACGCCAGGCACTGGGTTGAGCGCATGCATTGTAATTCCTGGAGAGGTGTCAGTGGTGCCAGGATGCCCTTGGGATTATTTTAAAACACCTAGGTAAGAACTATGAGGCTGAGCCTATCTCAGACTGAGTCAGAACTCCAGCACAGCCCTGCTTGCACATAAAACTAAGCCTCAGCTTAGTGTCCCACACATCTCTAAGAGCAAGTGTCACCCCTTATAGACATCCAGCAGCTCTGCTCTGAGAAGGATTTAAACTCAATGATGCTATGCTTGGCTCCGTCGTGGCTACCATTTTCAACAGGTTGAAGCCATTTCTTACTCACTTTATTTTCTTCAGCTTTTGCATTCTGGAAAACAGGTCCATCAGCCTCTTCACCTCTGGATCCCGTACCCGATTGTCCTGCAAGCTGCACAGATTCACTCTCATTAGTATCCCAGGCCCCCAAGGAATGAACAGTTGATTCAAGGGCCACTGCCACAACACACTCACTTTATTTCCTCAAGCTGGAAGCACTGTGATGAAGCCTGGACCAAGTTAGTCATCCCCTCAGCTGTGATGCTGCTGCCTGTCAACCTGGAAAGAGAAAGAATCATTCAAGCCAAGCAGAGGGAGGATTAGCACCCCATGCAGTGAATGGCAAGTCTTCCTCAGACATGTGCCTGCACCGTGCTCCCAGCACACCAACACTGACAGGCGACAGCCTGACTGCATCCCAACCAACTTAATTCTCCTTTTCAAGCAGGACAATGCAATACTCCTGTTGATGCCAACATAAGACCAGAGCCACATGTATCCGTGCTGCTCTGCATACACTGTGTCATCCTCTACACACTGCTGCACAGAGTGAGCCAATGCAGGTAAGTTGCTAGAGAACAGACAGAAAGAGAGAAGGCTTCGACCTTACAAGCAAAGACTTACTCCAGTTTCTTCAGGTTCCCCATTCCCCGTAAGGCCTTTGAAAGAGCAGCAGCAAATTCATCACCACATCTCCTGCTACGAAAGCTAAAACATGAAGAAAAGGGAAAAAACATAAACACAACAAACCCCAAAAATAAGCTAGCCCACAGAGCAGGCTAAATAATTATTTTTTTTAAAAAAAGCATTGAATTTCCTTCTTATCAGCCTTGGTATCATGCTCTTTTCAGCAGCGTCTTTATCTCCCAACACTAAAGTTGCACATCAACTGCAAACACCTCAAGACACAGCTTCTGCCTTTAGTACAGTGACACCATGTGTGAGTGCTGCCACCAATGAAGTCTCAGCCCCATTCCACGCCCCACCAGAGGCAGGACCCTGGAGAGCAGGGAGGTCACACAAGGCAAACGAAACTCAGAGAGTGTCTAACAGCTCCCACGTGATGATCTTCTGAGTTACGAGAGGGTTGATTTCAGGCCAGATACTTTAAATTTGGCTTTCAGAGTAGCCAGAGTTGTCCAAAATATAAAAGACACAGGACTTTTTTGAAAAGTACCTCATTTATAGAAGGACCTGGTGGCGGTGGAAAACACATAGAGCACAAAAGCTCTCCTTTGACTCAGCTGCAGAAGGTGCTGGTTACAGGATTCCATTGCATGTTTGGGGGCCACGAGAGCAGAACCCCACCTATGGCCCTGCTGCCCTACGTGCCTCCACCACCCTTGTCTGAACCAGGGGGAGTCAGGAACGAGCTGCAGAGATGCAGCAGACATGGCCCATGGTCTATAGGAGCACATATGACATGATGCTTCTTCTTCAGACACGTTCTGTACATGCAGCTGAAATGCTGGGGGTGCCGCTGCCTTTTGCCCACCTCCCAAGAGATACTACTCAGAGTGCCAGTAATCCTACAGACCACAAATAAAAGCAGACAAGAACTAGAGTATGTATGAGCCCCGGAAGAACCCCCCAAAATCCCCTGTTTTGTTCTAGCACAGGGGAATAGCCCAACCATTCTCAGGCATCTGCCTATTCTGCTCTTTGAAAGGACTCTGTGCCCCGCCCTGTGACTACAGTAGCAATTTAGACTTCGGATGTATCATCAGCAAGCTTTTCCAACAGTAACTTACATGGCATTCCTCTTCACTTTAATGGAGACAGAGAACAAGGGATTATTGTACTTTTCACCATGGTATCAATATCCAGGAACAGTGACTTTCACACCTCTTTTTCTGCTTCTCCGCTTCACAGCGGACAACATCATTCCCTGCAGGTCAAGGTAATTCTCACCCTGGCTGCTCCCCAGCTTCTCCACATTAGTCAACTACCCATATTCCTTTAAGTCATTCACAGAAGCACAGAATAAGACCCACCCCAACAACGGGATCCCAAGAAACCCTCCTTGGATCCTCCTCTTCCAGCATTACAGCAAAGCACTGACAGAGAGCACCTATGAGTGCAGCTGTCCCCTCCTGGTCAGCTGATTAATGGTAATTTCACTTAGGTCACAACTTTCTCATTTGATTGCAGGGATTCTCCCTGCCTTCACATTGTCCAGAAATGCCTATCATTTCCCCCCTTATCTACTGCACTAACTACCCTGTTGTTTGATTATTTTAATCAAAACAGAAAAACATACAAAAATAAAGCCAGAATGAAGGATATTAATGTGATAAATCCAATCTCTTACCAATTCATTATTCCACACATTTCCTCAGTATTGAAGCTACGCTGTTCAGATCAGAATTTCTCACATATTCTTTCTCTCCCTTCTAGAAGAAACACAAGGCTTGCCCTTCCAACCCCCTTAGTCCTTCTTCCCCTTTACCACTCAGTGTGTGTTTTACCTCAAGTGCTCCACACTTTTACAGCCAGCCAGAACCTCCAAACAGTCAATGTCCACAAGACATCCTGCAAAATCCAAACCAGTCAAATCCTGGCCCGAGTCTATGACAAAAACCAAAGCTGACATGTCCAGAGGCGTCAGTCTAAAGTTTCTGAACTCATACTTGAAATTCAGCAGGCTCCCAATGTGCTGGGCTACTTCGAGGTTTTGTGTTTCAAAGGTGCAGTGGCAGAGCTCGAGGACCTTAGGTCCTGTCAGATGAGTGGCTGCCATTTTCTTGAGAGACTGCAGGATCACATCCTGCTTATCCTGGACCCAAGCTTCATCTTGTTCTGCTAGCAGCATGAGAAATGTCCTACATTCTTTGGACGACAAGCCCGACAGGAAGATGTGAAAACTCTCCATGAACTCGGTCTTCGTCTCGTTCTTTAAAGTCCACTTTGACTTCAAGAAGAACTTCTTCTTCAGGTAGTTCTTGTCCACATTCCTACTCACCATGAGACACAGCGCTGCAAAAAACTCCTGCAAGCTCAAGTGTACAAAGGCATAGCCAGCCTCTGGGCAAGTGCCACTTGTCTTCACCTCAAAGATGGTCAGCAATCCATGCAGGGAAGCAAATTCCCTCACATGCTCTGGAATATCATCAACGTAAAACACAAGCTTCTTCTCTTCCAGGCCTTTCAGTGCAAGATCACACAGACCCAAAATGGCCTTCTTGTTAGAGTTCAGCTGAGTTTCCTCATCACCTGCACACTCTCCCTGCTGTTTGTTCAGGAAGATGAGAAACATTTTGATATAAAACTGTGTCATAGTCTGAGGAAGCTCCACACTCATCTGATGTTTGAGGAGCAAATACTCCAAACAAATGCACACAACATTACACAGAGCAGGGATGAGGCACATGTTGAGGAGCTTCGTGTTGTTCTTCAGGTGAGCGATGGCTTGTTCTTTGAACGAATGTTGATGAAAATAGCGGCTGACATATTGCTCAACCTTCTCTTGGTCAAATCCCCAAATTTCTGCCAACACACTGACTGTGCACAATAAGAAGTCAGGCAGCCTCTTAGGTCGGCTGGTGACCAACACTGTGCAACCACGCAGCAGCTTCCCATGACAGAGGTCTGCAAAGAGCCGGGATATGGACATACGGGAGGTAAGAGTTGGGCCTCCCTTACAGGATGACACGTCCATGTTAGCTGCAAACTCATCCAGCCCATCAAAGATGATCAGTGTCTGCCGGGCATTCTCCAGGAGGTACTGGAACACCGTATCAGGGTTGTCTTCTGGCTGAAGGAACACATCAAACAAAAGCTCCTTCAGAGTCAATTTTCTTTTTAATAAATTCAGCTGCCGAAATTCAAACAGGAAAGTGAAGAGAAACTGAGGTAGGACACCTTCAGCCCATTTCTGACAAATCCTGTGCATTAACATAGTCTTGCCTGTACCTGGTTTACCAAATAAAAAGATCACCTTCGTCGTGTCCAATGGGACCACACTACAGAACAGATCTGAGACTTTCACGGCTGTATCCGTGCATTCCTCCAGCTCAGGAGCACCTGCCACATCCTCCCGGGGTTTCTCTGTTTTCTCTTTTAGTCGGGGGGCTTTGGTCTGGCGAATGACAAGGTTGACAAAGGCTTGGTTGAAAGCCAGTGGCTGTGTTTCTTCCTGTGCTCGTGCTCCTTCTTCTCTCCTCCTTCCATATCTCTGGCGGATAGAATCCACGAGGAGATGCCGGTACTTTGCAGATGAATCTAAGAGAGAAGGCAACAGAGGGAGTATGAGGGTGAAAAAGTTCGTTTTGACTCATGACAGATCCAAAATACTACCAGTTGTACACAGAGAAATAATGGCCCTGATCAGAGGTTGCTAGGTAGAAATGACAAATTTTGAACACATGAAAATAATCCATACTTTTCCCCTCTTTCTGCACAGGGGGGCAAAGAAGAAGAAAATTCGGGGAAAAGATGCAATGCCTTATATGAAAACTAAATCTTCAAGATGAGAGTTGGGCATCCCTGTATTATGCACAGAATTCCCTGTTCACTAGCTCCCTCTTCACCCATGCTGACTTTGTGCCACACTTGCTCTGCACCTCGGAACAGACACAACCTCTGCTTTTGACATCCCCAATGGTACCAGCATCTCTTTGTTGAAGAGAGAACAGTGATGATAATTAAGGGTGGGAAGCACCTTCTGAAAAACCCTACCCACACTGCTGTTAAGTTTGCTGAGTTTTGTCAACAGACAAGATCTGGCCTCCTGGGAGTGTGTCCTCAAGCACTTCCCTGGGTGGAAACTTTCAGCCAAAACCAGGCTCCAGCCCAGCTGCAGCTGCCAGCTTTGCCATGCTCCCTGTGCATCCCCACCAGACCCCCAGCAGGGCTGGACCGTGAGCATTGCAAGGCTCAAAAGCCTTCATCTAGAAAAGGGTGAAGAAGGGCAGATGGTGAAAGAAAATATGTGGACACTCAGGCTACCCTATCTCTCTCAGAATTACCATGCACGACTGTGTCATCACTCAATGTATTCAGTTACTTCTCCATTTTAAAGTGATCTGAAATCACATGAGTTTTTAAGGTACTAGAGAAACAGTGAAACTTTTAGTGGGTTTTTAAACTGACAGTAAGTCTGCTGATTTGGTTAAAAAAAAAAAAAAAAAAAAAAAGGAGGCAAACAAATAAAGGGATTACCCAGAACTGAATGTCTTTCTGGCATATCCCTTTTTAAGGGAGCTCTTAGCCTTTGCCATCTACATCCCTTATGGTCAGGTAGACTTAATATATCTCTGAAATAGAAATGGATGTTTCCTGTTATTTGCCAGGTCCTGTTGTCTTTATAACCTGTTGCATTGAGAGTTTATGCAGCTACTAAACAAAAGTTTCTCTCAATGCTGGAAGTTGATTTCTTGGGTGTTTCTGCAAACAAGTTAAATAGGTCCTTCCCCAGAGGAAAGCACAACACGGTGCTGCTTCTGGAACATCTACTTACCGAGTCGTTGCCGTTTGGCTTCCTTATGACTCCCAGAGCTGCTGTGATGGTGACCAAACCCTGAAAATATAAAGGTCAGAAATGTGTCAAAAGAGCAGCTTATTAAAGCTGGGCAAGACTCTCCAGGCAAAGCACTTGGGGAGCTGAAGAGGCAAAATTGGAGAGACAAAACTATTTGTAAACCGGGGCTGAGTTCTGAGATGGACCGCGACCACCTCACTGGTCAGTCTTTTTGTAGGCTGAGTGATACAACTGCCTTGCTTTGAACACAGGAACTGTTTTTGTTACCCTGGGAAATGAGACAGGAAACAGCTGCTTCTGAGGAACACAAGGCCCACAGATTCACAGGACTGTTTAAAATGGTTAATTCTGTTTGTTCGTGGTGCACCGTCAGATGGAGAGAATAGACAGTTTAGAAAGGCATGAGTTTTTCCTTTCTTAAGTGGTCCTGGTAACTTTCAGCATTATTTTCCCATTTCCATTCCACCAGCAACTGGCAAGATCAACTCACTAGCACGGTGCAGCAGCATTCTGTCTGCAGAACAGAAAGATCACTTGTTTCCTTTGTTTTCAACTTCTTAAACGTGCCTATGACACACAAGACATTTGCAGTGCTGTGACTCACAAGCAGTCTGCGAGCAAAAAAGCGGAGGCAAAAGTGTCTCTGTGACCCCACGAACAGCTGGAACTTCAAAGGGTAGGTTGGGAGCTGTGACTTAAAATGAGTAACTGCAGCAGAGATGGGCAAAGCAGGGAGCACTCAGTGCTCAGAGAATGCAGTGCTTCTGGCCAGGAGTAGGGGATGCAAACCCACAAGTTAAAAGGTACTGAGGGAATTGGCAAACCTCAGCAAGACTCACAGCCAGCTCTGTGAGAACCTCCTGCTGCTGTTGAGTGTCAGCCTTATCCTGGTCCCCAAATTCACACAGCAAAAAAAAAAAAAAAAAAAAAAGAAGAGCAGCTTTTCCTTCAAATCATCTGTTTTTCACCAACAGCCATTCCAGCACCAATCCACTCCCTGCCACCATTAGGTAGCTCTGCAGGACACAAAAAGCAGGGACTTGGTAGAGTGGGTGGGAGATTCCCTTGGCTAGAGAAGCTAAAATGAGTGGGTTCCTTTGCAGGGCCAGCAAGCCTTTTCTGAAATTCAGGGAGAAAAAATGAGAAGAGGTGAGATTTGCCTGAAAGCGCCAAGAACAGAACACTCAAACCTGAAGTTGCAGTGGCTTCTCCACACCTGGCCAGCACTGAGGCTGGAACATTTTTAGCCCTGCCCAGGATATGGGCAGAGAAGGTAAACTCCAAGAACACAGTGCCCCAGGGTCTGTTCCAGCCTTACCTTTTGCTGCAGATGACCGAGTAGTCATATCTGTGCATGCTGCCTCTGTCTGGCTGAAGTTACCTAAAGGAGTTGGATAGGAAATAAAATAAGGTTAATGAGAGCTTGTTGCTCTTGAAATTTGGAGTGCTGCTGGCTAAAGTCAAAGGGCAAGCAGCTTGCAAGATAGATAATGGTACAAACCAAGACTCAGTACAAGGGCTTATGCAACACAGCCAGGTTTCAGGCTCCCCATGTGATCTTTTCCTTTGAGATTGGTCTAGAATACAGGTAACTTCTGCTTCAAGAGAAAGTGAAACAACTTTCCTCTATGACACATACAAACTGGGAGCATGGGCAGCTTTGGCTGATCTAAAGCCACACTGCAGCCAAAAATGGAAGCCCTACACTTCCCTGTCCCTGCAAAGAAGTATTTGCTGTGAATAAACCGCTAACAGAGTCAGCAGCCTAGGCAAGGGCCTTTTCTGACTCACTGTATGGCTCAAAGCTGCCACAAAACCCCCTCAGCACAACCAGAGGCAATTCACCTTCAGAAGGATCAGTGATGCTCAGCTGCTAATGCTACAGTTAAACCAGCACAAGCTGGAAACCTTAAGAGACACATTTTATTGTATGTCACAGCATCAAAAGGCTGAAAACTGCTTCAGCTTCAGTCCGACAGAAATCCCCCATCAGTCCACATTCCCTGTTGCTTGTCTGCTCTTTCCCCTATTTCATCTCTGCCAAACTGACTGCTGCTGCAGTTGGTCACCAAAGGTTGCATCCAGCCAACTGATGCAACTAACAAGAAGTTACTGCAAGCATGATCTGAAAGACAGCACTGCTGAGAAGGACTCGTCCTGTGAGACTTCCTGCAGAAGAGAAGAATTAACCACCAGATAAAGTAACCCAGTAAGGGAGGGGCACATCTTAGCTGGTGCCACAGGCTCGCACAAAGCAGAGCATGTGCACACTGTGTATAATCAGACAGCTAACAAACAGTAACTGAACATGGTCTTTATGAATTGCCTCCTTTTCTCTAAAGCCAGTGCCTCCAACTGCTAGTGAGAGAGATAGGGAAGTGGTTTCCTTGTTTTGGGACTATTTTTAGACTTCTGTTTCTTGCCTTTCTAGATCAGAAAAATTAAAACATAACAATTAACAAATCACAAAACAAAAAGGGGTTTTTTTCCTCCTTCAGAATAAACCTATCAAAAAATTTCATCTCAGCTTTACTGGAGATGAGGGTGAACAATTTGTATCAATTTTGGCTTTTTATACTTTTTATATGTCATCTTTTTTTTTTTTTTACCTCAACTTGCATTTCTAAGCCAGAGGTTGTGCTTCCAAGAAAAAACACCACACAAGTGAGGGCACTGGTGGTGTCACTGCCTAGACTGGTCTGTTGGCTACAGGGGTCCAATTTGTTGGCTACATTTGGTCAGAGGAAGCCTCTTACCTTCTCCTGCAGAACTCATGAGCAGCACCTCCAGATACAGGGGGAGGTCACATTCCATGCAGACATCCTGTGCAAACTGGTGCCAGGTGGCAGGACCAGCCTTCTCCAGCAGGTCAAGGAGCATGGAGATTTTTTCTTTGTTGTCGGTGATGCCACCCAGGCTGTTCAGGACCAGCTCTGGGAGGAAGCGCCGGGAGGTTTCCAGCAGCCAGTCGGGACATTCACTGAGGAACTTCACGAGCTGGGGGCGGGCGCTTGCTAAGGCTGCTTCCAGGTCTAGCTGAAGTGGGGGCTAGAGGGATGACAGCAATGGGCACAGGAGTGAGAGATGCTCACCCACACAGCCCTGCTGTTGAGTAGCCAGCACAGCCCTTGATGACTTGGCCTGCTTTTCTATCCCTTGGTCTAACCCAGAATTTCTCATCTGCCTCGCTCTCCAAGTGTCATGTGGCAAAACTGACCCCAGCCATAACAGTGCAAGGACAGCAGTCCTTGTCATAGCAGGGCTATGAGGGACAAGAGCAACCCACAGGAGTCAGTTTCTCTGGAAACAACCAAGGAGAAGCTGTTGGCATCTGTACCACTGCAGTGACCGTCTGCCAAACATAACATCCCAGGCATTTTTCACATGCACCAGGTCCTCTGGGGAGGTCAGGGATATTTCTGTTATTGCTCAAGAGTGCTCACAAAGTCAAAGCCCTTTCTGTTTCTTGTACCACTCTGCCAATGAGCAGGTTGGGGGTGCACAAGAAGGTGGGGGGGAACACAGCCAGGAGAGCTGACCTCAACTGACCCAAGGGTCAGTTTGACTCCAGACCGTATGGCATCATGCTCAGAATACAAAACTGGAGGAAGAAGGAGGAAGGTGGGGAGTTCAGAGCAATGATGTTTGTCTTCTCAAGTCACTGTTACATGTTACATCAGCCCTGATTTCCTAGAGATGGATGAACACCTACTGTTCACGGAAAGTGGTGAATTAATTCCTTGGTTTGCTTTCCTTGTGCGTGCGGCTTTTGCTTTACCTGTTCAACTCTCTGTACCTCAGTTCACAAGCCTGTGCAGGACCTCCCTGCACAAAGGGCTCAGTCAGCGGTTCCTGCTGCTCATTTTGTGGGGATGAACAACTCATTTCTGCTTTGGTGGCAATGTCACCTCCCCTTCCAGCTCCTTCCCACAGCAAAGCCATGCACATAATCTCCTACCTGCATTGTTACGTGATTAGGCTCCTTCCAGTTGTCAAGGGCAAAGGTGGCTGCTGCTCCATATTCTGATGGAGAATCTATCTGCTAGCAGCAGTTTTTCAGCACACAGGGACACTGCACTACATGGTGCATGCCTATATGCAGTTGCCTAGGGACAATAACAGAGGAGGATGTAGACATACAAGGCCATTGCAACTACACAGGTCACAGACCTGTAAGCTTTACCTTTGACCCAAAGGTCAGCTGAGGTGCTTTTCATCTCTTCTCACTCAAACCAGCAGTGACCACGAAGTTTTGACATTTGAAGATTCACTAGTGGTCTGACGAAGATGCAGGACTGAGCCTTGTGCCCTAAGATGCAAGTGAAGACAGTTTTACAGGAACACTTCATGGCAATCACAGCTTTCCTGGCATCACTGCCTGATTTGAGCTGGTCTATGCTACCCTGCTGCTCTTAGCTCCACAGTGGAAACTGATACAGAAGCAGCAGCAGCTTGCCCAAGTCAAGCAGCCAGTGACACTGAAAAAAACCAAACCTGTGAAAAGCTGATCCTCTGAGGCGACACAGTTCTCACAAAAGAGTTCCAAGTGTAGGGGACTGAAAACGTGCCCAGTGCCAGTTCCCCACCTCTCAGCAGAGATGGCAAAGGGAAATTTCACCTCACTCTGCAGCAGGTGCTGGTGGCCAGTGCCCAACCACTCCTGGCTCAAGGAAAGGGATGAGGAAAGCAATTACCATCTGGCATCAAACATCCTGCAGCAGGGTCCCACTCCAGGCTACAGCAGACAGTACCCTATATGGATGTTGAAACAACTACTATCACCATGTTTGCAGAAAGGCTGAGAAACAAATTACAGAGAGACAAATTACAGAGAGCAGCCTCCATGCTCCATCCCCTCCCATACACCAACTATCTGTCTTGCATCTACAGGGGACAGCCCTTCCAGGTCAAAGACTGCTACACTTGGTGAGGTGTGGGGAGAATTTCTACAGTTGCTGTAACACACAAGTTTAGGTGGGTGGGGGCGGGACCCTGACAAGAATTTAGTTCAGCAAAAAGCCAGTTACAGTGTTGAGTGGAAATATCCTGTTGCGCCACCTAATTTCATCCCCTAATGAGGCTAGTGCAGCTGGTGCCACTCCCCAGCAACTGCTGTTTTTTGAGCGAACACATTCCCAACTCAACGGCAGCAGACACCCCACCACCACCCGGGTGGAGGAATGAGGGAGTGGTGCTGCAGACCCCACCTGCTCTAGTGTTCAGCCCTCACTCCCCAGACATGCTCTCCTCCATGCTGACCATTCAGGTATCTACAGCTAAGACACAGCCCTTCAGGCTTTTTGTTTTTGCCATCTTCTTGACCTGGCCAAGGAGGAAAGTGGGGGATTTCTATGGAGCCAAGGAAAGAACTCAAAACAGAAGGACACTGATGGAAAGTCCCTCCCATCTGAGCAGAGACAACTCCTAATCACTCAGAAAGTTATGGTCGTGCTGGAGCAGAGCCATGCTACTCCCAAGGGTGCACTGCACGGAGAGAACATCACCTCCCCACGTGGCTGTTGGGCATGGCATGCACCCAGAAGCTGAAGACAAAACAAAAGCGGGTACCAGGTTGGAGCGCTGGAGGTGAAATCGGTCTATTCTCATGTCCCACTCACGTTTAAGAGGATAGCCATTCCCCCATCATCCAGCACCACCCTCTGCCCTCTTTGTCTCTTCCAACAGCCCTGGACGTTTTGAGACTGAGGCAAATCAATGCAGGAAAGGGATGTGACCTGAGTGCCACAGCCAGGACTCAATGCAAAGGACCTAATCAACCTCCTCTGTTCCTGTGCTCCAAAAAGCCAAGAAGGCACCCCAAAAGAGCACAGCTTGTGATATTGTGTGCTCTTCCATTCATCTCACACTCTTCAGGCCAAAATTGGTTACCATACAGCATCACCATATCCTGCTGCAATACAGTATCACTGCAAGAATGACTTCCCCCAGCTTCCCATTCCACATCAAACTGTCAGGATGAGTTACATAAAAAGGTGAGGCAGCTCAGGGATCCAGCAAAATGGGGGTAAAAAGCCAAGTTTGTAAAAAAACCCTAAGGCCTGTCATTCACTATTCTAACAAGAACAAGAAAAATGTTTCTTGTGAAATGATTAAAAAATTTGGCTTAACCAGGAGCAGTTTTCTCCTCAGGCTGTCAAATATTGTTGTCAAACATGCAGTCAATAAAATGAAATTCTGAACTTTATGGGGAAGACTTCTGTAAGTCTTCATTCAAAATGTTTTATGAGTTTTTTTGGGGGGTTTTTTAATATTCTCAGTCATACAAATAAAGAACATTAATAAGTAACACATGCATTAAAAGCAAAGGAAAAAAGTTTCAGTTAACTGGAAATCTTAACAGAAAACATTAAGCTTTTCAAATTTAAACAAACTGCAAAATAACAGGGCTTCCTGTAAAACAAACTCCGCTTCCCAGACAATCTTTAGGAATTTTTATTTTATGCTTCTCCAGCCAAAAACCAGAAATCTGTAGCAATGCTCTCACCTTATTGCCCTGATGACCAAGAACACCCAACTCAACAAGGCCATATTAAATAAATACATAAATTAATAAATTTGAATATTTGTATTATATTAATTGTATCTATTTGATTATGTTATCTATTTAAAATTATTTAATAACAAGGCCTTAATGCCAATGAAGGTGGAAAGCTGTTCAGGCAAAGACTAGACTCAAAAGAATTAATGAAAGACTCATATTCAAGAATAAAACAACGTTGAAAAGTTACATGAAAGCTCAGAGACACAGCACAGCTCCTACACTACTATTCTGCTAATTAAGACCATCAGAAATGATTGGCAGTGACTTACAGGAAAATACTTCTGACCTCAAAATAAAGCACAGGGGAACCCAGAAAACTTTTCGGCCTCAATCTTTGCCCTTCAAATGCATAACCACCATTAAAGCATGTCATCAGTCACCTCCCCTCCCCAGCTTGGCCTTCACACCATTCCCAGCCACGAGAAAATTAAACCGAAACGTGAAACTACCTGTTGCAAATCTACCAACTTCTTGCACGCTCTGAGGAGCACAGGCCACTACTTACCAAAAAACCCCAGAAACAGAGCAGGGGCACCAAACCAGCACGGGGGTCACGAAAGAAACAAGCTGGAGGACAACACCCGCTGCCTCGTTTTCCACCACCCTCCCAAGGCACAAAGCCTGCCCGTGCCTTTTGGGACGCGATGGACAAAAGACGAGGAAAATGAAAGTAAAATCAGCCTGGAATTCCCCAACTAGGGAGATGAGCAAAAATACCCAGTCAGAACAGTAACAGGGTGATGTCATATTCTGAAATCTACAGCTACATGATCATTTGGGTATAAGCTTTAGGGCAAAAAAGCGGGTCTCAGAGGCGAACAGTCACCGTGGAGGAAACTGACTTGGTTGGGGTTAAGACTCTTGCAATGGAAATATTTTTATGTTGTTATTTAGAAGCATACATCTGATTATTCTGGGACCGGGGAAATAAGCATTTACCATTTCCTTTAAGAGAAAAAACAACTTGCTTTTCCTTCGGAATGGGGTCAAGGTTTAAGGGGGAAGGTGGGAGATGTGAACGAACTGATGAAAGATCCCAGGTTTCTAAACAGAACTGTATGCACGCAGATCTAGCCTGATGGGGTGCAACAAGCAATGAAATATTATTAATATTTCTCTGGCTGCCAGAGAAGCTGCATTGGAAAATCAGACGGAGCCCGCAGCCGAGTCCCAGAGAAGGCAAGATGACACACCACACTGTGCCATAATTAGCTTATCGGAGAAAATAAGACACCCAGATCCAGCAACACCTGTGTCTCCAGACAGAAACTCTGGTTCTCTTGCCTTGAGCACGGTGCAGGGACCAGGGGGAACTCTGAGAGAACCGGGAGTGGGCAGAGGGGCCGGAGGGGCCACATGCAGTGCCCACTGCCAGGCTCTGCCCCACTCGGACCTGGACCACCTCGTGCCCGGCAGCACAAGTTACCTGTTCTGTCAAAGTTCGGACTCAATGATCCCGGGGGTCTTTTCCAGCGTTATTAATTCTATTATCCCAGTAGCGCTTCTTGCCAAAGAAGTCGATTCTAAAGGCTGAGGTGGGGGGGAGGGGGGGGGGGGCGAAAGGGCCAAGCCACCCCCCCCCCCCCAGCCCCTCGGGGGGCTCTCAAGCATGACGCCTCGCCCCGTGCCCTCCCCCCATCCCGCCCCGGGCTGATGCCCCGAAGCGGCCCCGCCGCGCTCACCCGGCCCGGGTCGGTCCCGCCGCTGTCGCTCCGGGAGCGGAGCCGGGACCGCTCCGGCTCCGAAAACGAAACCGGCCGCGGCTTTGCCGGGAAAGCACGTGGGCTGAGGAGCCGCTCCGCACCGAGGGGGGGGATGCATCCCCCGCACAAACCAGGGTGCAGCCCCCCCGGGACACTCTGCGGGGCCAGCGGCCGGTCTGCTGCCTCTCCGCCCCGTCAGCGCGGTCCTCGCTCCCCACTGGAGTCATTCAGGTTGGAGAAGACCTCTAAGATCATCTAATCCAACACCTCTGTGTTCACCACTAAACCACGTCCCCAAATGCCACCCTCACACACCTTTTGAAGCACACTCCCAGGTGTGCCGACTCCACCGCTGCCCTGGGCAGCCTGTCCCAACACCTGATCACCCTTTCAGTAAAGGCATTTTCCCTAATATCCAGTATAAACCTCACCTGGTGCAACTTGAGGCTGTTTCTTGTTGTCCTGTCACTTGCGGTCTGGGAGAAGAGACGGACCCCCACCTGGCTACAGCCCCTTTTCAGGGCGTTATAGTCTACTAATAAGGTCCTCTTTTCTCCAGCTCCCTCAGCTGTTCCTCATCAGATTTGTGCTGCAGATACTTTCCAGGCTCCATTGCCCTCCTTTCCCCCGTGGAAGGGCTGCTCAGTCCCCACAGTCTATCACAACCGAATGGCCCTAGAGGAACAAGACACCTCCAACGCAGAAAGAGCACACTTTTTTTTTTTCCTGCTCCATTTCCCTTTTATTAGTGCTCATCACTGTAGTGGGATACAATTCAGGATAACCAGAAGGCTGTGTCTTGACAGAAGCCAGTTCCCATGGTCTTCAGCAGACATTGCCATGCAGGGAGGCAAAATATCCCTTCAGCACTCGCGGCTTTAGAGCGGGAGGGAGCATGGATAAGCCCTTAGCTGGTACTGAAATAGCCAGCAGAGGCAGTGATGGGAACAGGGTGGGAATGGAGGTGGAGAGTTGACTACTCTACAAAGTTACCTGCTGGACCAGGTCAGTCACACCATTGTGTCACACTTTTCACATCACTCTTCCTTATCTCACCGACATAGCTGGTCCTTGGCTGCCATGGAGCAACCTGTACCCTGAGCCCCTCTGTGTGCCCCAGCCTGGGCACCGTGGCCACTGAACCCAGAAGTCATGTGGGGCAAGGAAGTGCCTCTGGCACTGATGGTGAGAGAGGGGCAGGTCCGAGGGACCTGGCTCATATCCCAGGGAGGACATCCATGGCATTGTGGAGGGAGAAACCACCATGCCCAGAGAGCTCAAGAGGCTGAGCCCATCCTGCTATCAGCACCTCAGGGCTCTTTGTGGGAACCTCAACTTTAATACTGTTCTTTGTGGGACGAAAAGATCATCCTCTGCCTTTCTTAATGTGATCACCATTACAGTCTTGGATTTGTTGCCTGAGATCTCCTCCAATTGAAAAGGCAAAAAAAAAAAAAAAAAAAGAGAAGCATGAACTGGTACAGGAAAATAACTGAGCCACTTCAGATAAATTACTGTACTATGGTAGGAAGGAAGAGGAACCTGCTGCCTGATTAGACACTTAAAATTTCTGTTATAATCTCTTTGGTTTCTTTATAATTGTTATTGCTTTTCTCAAGTTTGCTGTCACTGTTTCAACAATACAGACATTAACTATTTGCCTGGAGCTCTGCACAGTTGGCAGGGTCTGTAAAGAAAGTATGCTGGGCACAGGATCTCTCTGCTGTTGTACTGCACTGTAAATTCATATCGCATTTACTTTTTTCAGCCATACCCAGATCTAACCAGAAGTACAGCTTCTGAGCTTACTTGGAGATTGGTAATATCATTTGAGTTACTGGAGCCTATCAACATCAGGAGGCTCTTGGCAGAAAGAAAACAAATGATCAACAAAGACAGTGATATGTTTCCAGAACTAACAACAGAAATGCCCAGAGGGGTCAAAATCCATTTCTGCTGCCTCCTGAGTGCTGTCTCAGAGCCCATGTGCTTCAAGAGTCCAGCCCTTACTCTTAAGCACATAATTCCTTTAAAGATCCTGAAAAAGAAGCATGCATCAAGATGAAGACTTCAAGATCTTTGCAGAGGGAAGGCTCCATAGGAGCACAATTGCACAGAACCTGGAGGTTTTCTTAGGAAAAGGAAATAAAATTCTACTGAAGTTAATTTAAATCAGCTTGTCTTTTAATTGGTTCACACACAACCTTTCTGTTTGTACACAGGTTCCTGTGCCTCTCTGTGAAGGGATCAGAGCTATAATTTTTTTTGAAGAAAATCAAGAAGCAAGTGATGCGGGAAGTTAAAATCGAGTTGTACAATTACATATCCCTAAAAAGGGGGGAGAAAACAGGAAAGAATTATGTTAGTTTATGCCACGCTCCCAAGAGAGCTTCGAGGTGTTTCTGAGCTCTGCTTACCTTTCTTGTGATGATCTCAGGATTTATAATATAAAATAGGTTGAGCCCTTTGTTGTTCATCAGCCAAGTCAGTGCTGATTCAATGCCTATGGAATCAGCAAACCCATCCAGTTACAGGTATGGCGGTCCCAGCTTCCTGCTCCTCATGTGCCTGCCTGTTGCCAAAAGCTAATTGTGCCTCAACGCCCCACGACCTTTGGCCTGACGGAAAACTCATTTTTACTTTCTCCCAACAAAGGAATCCTCATTCCCCAAGTGAACCCAGGAGAAACTCAAAGCTGTGGTGTGGTTTCCCCCCAGCTGTTAGGGTTATTGATGTATTTTTTCGGTTCTCGGGTTTAGGGGATGTGTAGGTTGGCACTTCCCCACAGGAAAAACTCACTTGAAATTACTTCTGGGATCCCAGCAACTGAGATCATATTCTGCATGAAGTTTTGTATGGATGGGTCATTCTGAAAGGCAGAAAATTCATCCAAAAATGCTTTAAAGACATCATTTAGCCTCAAATGGCCTAGAGAATACTTTTTTTTAGGACTTACCCCGCTTGGATCAGCTGTGCATTTAAAGACTTTGAGCTCTATGCTGAAGGGAAGGAAAAAAAAGGAGAGGGAGGGAAAGTCACCAAGGGCTACAGAGACCCTCTTTTGGTGCTGCTCTTAAGCGTGAGCCAAAAAGGCAACAAAACCCTCAGGAGGGAACAGTACCAACCTGGAGTTCAAAGGCTGCAAAATGAGTTTCTTTTCTGCATAGGCAGCCTGGATGGTGACCATGATTTCCTGCAGAAAGGACAGCAGGGTTGAGACACAGCTCATCTTGCCTTGTAGCAGGGACTTGCATTTGGACATTTTGGTTTGCTTTCTAGCACTCAGAGTTCAACGTCCTTCTGGCTCCAAGGTAGAGCCAGGGCTACCACAGATACCCACCGAATATAAAGCAAATTAAAAAATAAAGCCAGCTCTGAATTCTGGTCATTTAGGCTCATTTTCTTCCTGTTGCCTGTATACAAACATACATTTAAAAGGAGAATTTGTGATGCAGTTACAGGTCACAACCAGGGTTCTGGCAGTCCAGGAGTAGATCACATCCTGTGAGCTTTGATCTTTTGAATAACCTCTAGTTCAGTGTTTCTGCAATTCTACAGTTTCAAACCCTTGACATTTATTTTGAGATATTACTTGGAACACAAGAAACAGTTGTGTGTGTTTTCCTATAACATCCTGCTAATGTGAGATACTTGTTGAGGGCAGGAGGGAATTACTCTCAATTACACTTTAACCCTTTAAATTAAAGAGTCTGCCCTACCCTCAGGCAAACATTTGCACTGGTTTTGTGTCCATCTCAGCCCATAACTACAAGACTGGACAAACATACTGCTTTCTTGTGTTGTTACTCATAACAGGAAAACTGCTGGCATTTCTTTTTTCTGCTTCCTTAGATTCAGTATAAAACAGTTTGGAGTAAAAACACAGTGTAAGCAGGAACTTTCATACAGGCATACATAGAGGAAAAGGTTATATTTTGAGCCTCACATGCGTCAGAGCTGCATCTTCATTTCAGAGACAACTATCCTCTAAGTGGAGGCCAGAGCTAGAATTTGGGAATGAGGAGATTTCAAAATAAATACATTCCCACAGTGCCTTCATTCTCTCCTAAAACACCTCAGCTGCAGGAGTTTTGCCTGTGTGTGACAGAGGTTAATGGGGGCTCATCAGGGTTTCTGCTGCTTTTACCACCTTGCACATCTCTGATGGCCTGGGCTGACAGAGGAGGCATTGAGCCAACACGGTCACTATCATCATTCCCAGCCTCAAATGTTGAGGGAAGAAATGGGAGTGTTAAAAGGAACTGATATGCCTTCTCCACCTCCCTCTTTAGCCACTCACCCTTCCCAAAGGTCCCTGCACACCAGGAGTGGTCCAGACCTGGGACAGAGCCTGTCCTTCACATTCAGGAGGTGCAAGAACTGACCTTCTCCATGTACAGAGCCACCAGGGACTCTTCTCCTGCAGGAAGGATGCTGACCTCCACTGCTACCAAGGACTTCACAACTGTCCCTTCAGGCTGAAGAGAAATTTCAGGACGGGTGAGACTCCACACCTTGGCCACGGAGTCATTGTAGGAGGTGCCTTGAAAAATCTGGTCAAGTAAGGAACAACAGATGAATCAGACTTCTTCCATACCAATGTCACGCCAACTTGCCACACAGCTGCATCCCTTTCGTAGTCCCCAGTTCCTGCTCCTGCCAGTTCACACAAGGCAAATAACTCAGCCAGGTTTCAAGGAAGCTGTACCATCTTGGAGGGTGGAAAAATCCTCCTTGCAAAGCACAATAGCTGCTCCATCATTACCTGGTTTTCCCCCATCAGGCCCACCCAAGACCCAAGATACTACAATGCAGCAGAATCCATTTGAGAATTCCTCATTTGACATAAAATGCCCAGAGTGGGACAAGAAGTTACCATCTGCACCGCCTTCCTCTGCGCTTCCGTGTCCTCCATTTCAAACAGCGCCTTCAGAAACAAACCAGAAACAGCTTGTGGAAAGCCAAAACATAAGGTTATGATTAGCCCTGAATCCAGGCTGGATGGGGCATAGCACTGAGGTGTGGCCTGTGCCCAGTTCAGGGGCATGGCTGAGCTCCACTTGAACTCATCCCTTTTTCTAGCTCAGTGCTCCCCCAGAAAATCATGCCCCTTTTACAATTCAGCAGACAAGTTTTCTATCAGCTGGTGTTATCACTCCAAGGGATAGCATTGCCTGGGAGAGCACTCTTGGCAAGGGGGCACCAATTTCAGGATCACACATATAGATTTCTATCTTCTACAGAAACCACAGTATTTAGGGAATTTTTTACTCTCTCCCCGGAACATGATTGTGTGGGTTAAGGAGGGAATCACCCTTGAAATTACCTGCAGCTTCTCCCCTCTGATAGTCAATGCCAATCGCCCATCTAGGAAAGCTGCTGAGACCAGATTGCTGATGGTGTGCTCGGACAGCCAGAAGTAAAGCATTCGGGCCTCAGTCAGCAGCGATGGGGAGAACACAGAGTCACTCAAGGTGCTGGAGTAGTTCTTGTACAGGACAAGGCCCTTTAAAGGAAAACAAGCGTGTTGGCCACAGGAATCAGCAGGGAGGCAACAGAATGTCAACACCTGCATTTCCATTGCCAAGGCAAAGGCTTGGCTGGCTGGGCAGGGAGCAGGCTGGCATCAGCCCACACTGCAGCTCAGCATGGCAGCAAGAGACCAGCCCCTCCCAGCCCTCCAGCACCAGAAAACATCGGTCCTTGAGCAGCCGGGGTTGCTTTACCTTGTGATGTGATTCTATGTAACCTGGTTTTATTACGGAATCTGACGCAAGGGAGAGGTCAACGATGATGTCCTTATCCCGGACAAAATTTGCTGCAGGAAGAAAACACAAAAAACTCACACCAGAAATAAGGCCTTGAGCAGAGCTTGCAATAGTTGCTTTTAGGACTTGGTACAGAAGGCGACTGGGAGTTATAAAAGGACAAAGGGATGGGACAGGGGTTCCCACTCTCTTGAGTGCTCATGTTGATCCTGCTACAGCTCACTGACACAATTTCAACACTGGGAAACAGAGATAATTACTCTCAGTTTTACATTATGCTCCTTTTCCCTGATATTTGGGACTAGGAAAATCTTCAGCAGATCCAAGTCCTCTAATGTCTCAGGTCAATACTCCAGTGCGTGCTCCTGGTCTAGCTAACATCAATCCTGCACAGCTGGTCACTGCATGCTGAAGGAGAAATTCCTTATGAACTGTGTCTTTCAATCTGTGCAATCACTCTTACAAATCAACCTGATGCAGAAAATTCAAAACATAACATTGCTAAAGTGTATTTTGCTGTTTTCTGAGGGCCTGGGATCCCATGCACATTTTTGAGGGATGTGGCTACTGCCCTGCTGGGGCTCAACTGTTAAAAGTTGCACATAAAAGAAAGCAGAAAAAACAAGGATGTTTACCTGCTAAATCAAGGACAAAATTTGCCAGCATCTGAGCAAGAGAATTGATTTCCTTGCACACCTACAAGAGGAAAAGAGATAAAACCCTGAAGAGTGTAGCTGGGCCTCACAGTGAGATCTGCGGGCTGTTGGTCAGAGTCCAGCAGCATCAGTGCCAGCAATACCTTTCACTTGATCCAAACTGCTTTTTATTTTTGTAGATTCAATTTATTCATCTTATTTTTCACAAGCACCCACATTATACTGCTACTAACTTGTGGGCACACATGAGCAGAAAAGTGTGTAGCTTACAAAGCTACACAGAGCTTTCCTCTGTCCACAGGCTGTTCTTACCTCCCTCTTGAGAACGAGCTTCAAAGTGAAGGAAATGAAATCTGTGAAGAGCTGCTTCAGCCAGCCCGGTCTGTGCAAGACAGGGAGCACAGTCACTGGTGGGTGACATCTGGGGACTGGCAGGGAGGCAATAAAGCTTGATTTTAAAGGGGGACGGACTCACTCCTTGTCTCCTTGGAGGTGAAGTGTGAGTTTGTGGAAAGTCAAGTAGCAGTCTGAGGCATCGGCAGCCAGTTGGTCCTCCTGGCACTCTGCATGGGATGGAAGGAAAAAAGGGGAAAAAAAAGAATAGCTAATTTGCTACTGAGATGAGGAGGGTGGGTGCACTTTGCAGACACTGCAGGCCTGGAGCAGGGCATCGCTGCAGAGGGGCAGCCAGAGTTCCTCATGTCCCCTCCCAGGGGATGTTTCCAAAAGGTTCAAGTCTCTGCAAAGTTGGGGCAGATGGGGCCACTTTACACCTGTGTGGACAGTGTCTTCTTGCAGCTCCAGCTGAGTTAGTCTACCAGACACCTTTTTTCATGCTCCATTTGATACCTGCCAGCTTCCCTAGCTCCTGTTGTCAGGGACTCAGCTGCCCCTGAACATCCCCCAGGAGAAGCTGGCCAGTATCTGCAACCCACAAACCAGAGCAGGGAGGGCATTAAGTCACATGGCATAAAGTTTGGAAATTGCAATATGCTGTCACTGAGAGCTTCATGCTGCTCTTCCCCTTCCGGGACCTTACCAAGGAAATGTTATTCTGAGGCAGGAAACTGTACTTTGTGGCACCTGTGATAACCCACCTCCCTGTCATCCCTTATGGGAGAGGGAGTAGTGTAGTTTGCCTCTTTATCTTTCTAGTCTAAGTCCATTGTCATCCCTGAGGAAGAGGTTTTGTTTCCTAGAGCATACCTTGGGCCTTGACCTGGAGACAGAGCAAAAAATGGACTATAAGGACCTCCTGCACCAAAGCCCTCTATAGGCTCACTTTTTTGAAACATTCTCATGTTTTTTTCAAGTCATCCTGAACCACAGGACATGAAAAGCCAGACCTGAAGAGTGTCCAGACCACTGCTGCTGGTGTAAATCAGTATCACTTTGCTAAAGGGATTTATACCAGTTTCCTCCTCTTGATCCATTAAAACTATGAGGTCTCTGAGGGCCACGTTGTCTCCTGTGCTGTGTGCACAGGGCTCAGAGATCCACTCCCAGTCTCCACACACCATTCCATCCCCACAGAGGTGGGCAGAGCCAACCGAGGGTTGCTGCCCACCACCCACACAGACCCCTGCAGGCAGGGCTCTCCCCCTGTCACTTACTCAGTTTAATGTTCAGCTGGAGGTCAATGGAAGACTCGATCTCAAAATCAACCGAATGAAAAAGGTTCAAACTGTAATGGCAAGAAGAGAGGACATTTAGCAACCTGTGCTGGGAGCAGCTTCTCCCTGACCACATGACAGCCCCAGAGTGAGTTTTATAACACCTCTCACATCGGTCCTTGCACGGCAGTGGGAAAACCCCACACACGCCACAGCCTATATCAGATACTCTGGCTTTAAATAATTGCAAACTGCTGCCTTAGCAGCATTTAGGAGCATTAAACCCGGTTTTTATCCACTCAGACTTTATAGAGAAAAGAGGGGAGGGAAGAAGTCGACTCACAAGCTTTGCCCATCTTGCCTCCTCAGGCACAGTGAGGACAGAAAGACAGAAAGGAAGATGAGCAGAGCAGTGATGGGGCTGAGCAGCTCTGCCAGTGTATAAATTCCTGCCTCACTCAGGCAGTGAGCAATGCTGCCACTGCTAGAGAGCCCGAGGAGTGCAGCCCCTCTGCATCTACTGGTGTCTTGGGCAGGCAGCAGCAGGGGCTGGGGCCGTGGTGCTCAGCAGCAGCCAGCCCTGGGTACTTACAACCAGGCCCCAGCATAGCCGTAGGTCAGGGTCCCTTTGAAGGAGGCTGTCACGTTTTTGATGTCAATGTGAATGGCATTCTCCTCCTTAAGCTCCACATCGCTCTTCTCTATGGACAAGTCGTTGATCTGGATGCTAGGAACAAGAGAAACACGGTTTGTCCCCAACCAGGGCTGTTTTCCTTGACTGGGCAAGGCAGGTTTGCTCCTGAGGACATGAGGTCTCTCAGGGACCTGTGCCAATGGCAGACTCAGGAGCTTTGGCAAATTCCAGGGGCAAGGCACCCGGACCGTGATGCTTTTGCTCAGGCTCGCCTCCCTGGGGATGTTTGGATACGAGATGGGGGGATGCTTTAAACAGGAAACACGGAGCACCACAACGCCGTGTCATTGCAGCGCTCTGTGCAGCTTGCGGTGGTGGCAGGAAATCTGCCCTGCAAATGCAGCGTTGCGTTTGTTGTCCCCAAATACAAGCGAGTAACACAGCGACACCCAGCCTGGTTTGTCACAAAGCACAGCCAAGTGGCATCCTGCTGACAGCGGTGCTGCCGGCAGCCTCGGACGGGTCCCCTCTGCCACTCGATGTGCCTTGGGCACCATCTACTGTCGATGCCCACAGGTGCCCCAGCCTGCAGGAGCGTTGTTCCCCACCCCCGTTGTCAGAGATGTGCTCTGTGTGCTGCCTCTCTGGGTGCCCACTGAGTTGGAAAAGCTCTACAAACGCCACGTCAGCATCCTAACCCTTAAACGTGTAAATTGCCTGCAAGGACTAGATCAGAAAGTGCATCTGCCCCAGTCCAGACCTTCGCTTTCGCCAGGAATTGCTCGATCAAAGCCCCCTCCAAGGTCAGTTTCTGTTCCCCTCCCCTCAGCCCGCATCTCCCCTGGCACAGAGACACGGAGATACTCACTTGCTCAGCCCATAAGCCACCTTGCCGAGGAGCCGCACAGACCTTTCCCCGGTGATGTTTGGGAATTTGGCATTCCTGAAGGCTGCTTGGATGACCTGTGCTGTTTCCTGGTTCACTGTTGGTGGAAGAAAAGGGCAAAGATACCAAAATGCAATCTCTCCTGGTTGCAAAGTCGGATCCGCACCCTGGATTAAAGCACTGCAAGAGGGTTTTATCCAAGGCAGTTCCCTTAGATTAAGGGAGCACTAGAAGTAGTTTGAAAGTAAAATAAAAAAATCCCTAACTTTAACAGCTGATGGCAGCAAGGGGCAACAGCATGTCTGGTTGGACAGTCACTATTGGGACTGTTTCCAGGGAATCATGCCCAGTTTTCACAAACCTCAGGAAGAGATTCTTGAAAGGTTGAGGCTGTGATCATCTTTACACCACACAAGCTGTTTACTTTACCCAAGGTGGTTTGCTATGTTTCTGCTTGCTTGTATTGCAGTCAGCTCTTGGGTCTGCAATAGAAAACTTCTGATATTCAAGTTTCTGTGCCCATTTTCCTAGTGTTATCCAGTCCAGCCTCAGGCACGCACTTGCACAGAATTTTTTTGCTTCCAGAAAAGTTTGGCCCGGCATCCTTCTCTGCACATATCCCTGTCAAAGGGGATGGGACAGACCTGTTCCCACACTTCACAGAAGAACTAATTATTCTTCCCCCACCCCTAACGTCCCCAAATCCTTGTAAATAAACCCACAGCAGCAGAGAACCTGTTAGCCTCCTTCTGCACACTGACCCAAAGAGATGAGACTGCAACAAAGAGAGAAATCAAACACACATTTTCTCTAGCTCTTCCATCATGCCAACCCTCAAAGAATAATACTGAAATGCTGTGCTGAGAGGGGCTGGAGACCATTTTCAAGGTCTTTTGAGAAGCTGTGCCTATTCAGGTCAGGTTCTCACATTTTAACATGTGCTCCCAGGCAGGTATTAATGCATCTTGCTAGACAAACTCCTTACATAAGACCTAGGGAAGCAAGAAATCTCACTTGGCTGATCTGTCACTACCTTCTGGCGGAGATGGAGCAAACACAGCCCTATCCAGCAGGCACTTACACAGCAATCCTGCGGGCTTGGTCATCCTGCAGACTATCCCTGTGGTTCTGTAAGGGAAAGGCCCAAACTCACAGGCTGCTGATGCATGGACAAGGACTAGCAAGATCCTGAAGATTCCCAGTATCATCCTGCCAGCCCAGCACATCCTCAGCCAGAGTGGAGAGTGCTGATGAGACCGACTGACTCTTGGCCGTGGCAAGGGCTGCTTTCATACTTGCAGCAGAGCCCACCCGACATGCCCACAGGACATGACCTGCTTCCTCCACTTATCAAAACTCATCACACATTTCCTAATCTTCCTATAGTTTCCTTAAGATTCTACAAGTTGCACACTGCCTTCCTCCCCCAGCAGGCGCTTGGGCTGCAGGGCTTGGAGCTCCTGCCAAGATTGCTTTAACTCAGGACATGGATGCATCGAGGCGGGTGGAGAGAGCTTGGAGGGGGATGGAGAGTGGAAGACGATAAAGTCAAGGGAGCAAACTCACACACTGCCTCCAGCCAGTTCATCATTTGCTCTTCATGCAGAAATATTCCATATTTTGCATTCCTGCAGTAATTCCCCAGCAAAGCCTTGTTCGAGACACACCTACGTCAGTAACTGCTGCTCCTTCCTCTGATTTTAGACACATTGTGGGGAAGCAGAGGCACACTCTTAGGAAGGGGGTGCTTCATGCTACCTCTGGGTGAACCCACATCTCCCACATCCCTGGAAAGCAACACAACCAGAGGACTGTGGTGCTTTCTGCCTCTTGGCCGGATTTGTGGATGACATTTGGTTCACCAACTTCCATATGGGGAAGAACCCACTAAGCTGGAGCTTTTTATGTATCCAGTCTCTCAGATATGATTTGGAAACCTCAGAGACACAAGCTCACCTTGTGTCACACCTTCCCTGTGCAATGTCCACCACTGCACCTCTGTTATGGTGCTGGGGCCAATCCCGTTCCCAAAATGAGCTCCAAGACCAAACAGAGTGGGCTTATTTCAGCAAGGAGGCTTGGAACAGCTCCCAGGCAAAGGCTGATGGAGAAGGACAGAAGCGAACGAGGTGCCAGCCTCCCTCCCGTCCCTGGCAGATGCCTCGCTGTCCCTGTGCCGGCTGAGCACGTTTCCTCCGGGGACCCCGCAGCCGGCAGCCCCCACCCTGCCGTGCTGTTTTCTTCCTGAGTTGAGAAGGTGAATGGCCTCGGGTACCCTGCGGGAGGCACTCCCGGTCACTGACCTGCCGCCGAGGGAAGCCGAGCATCTGCAGGCATCCTCCGGGCTACTCCAGGCGAGCAGCACGGTGGGCAAAGCCCTTTCCAAGTATCTGAAGGGGGCTTACCAAAAAGAGGGAGAGCTGCTTTCTATACAGGCAGATAATGATAGGGCAAGGGGAAATGTTTTTAAACCAGGAGAGATTTAAATCAGGTGCTAGGATGACACTCTGTACTCAGAGGGTGGTTGAGGCATTGGCATAGCTTGACTGTGCCAGTGACTTCACTCACCCAGAAAAGCTGTGGGTGCACCACCCCTGGAAGTGTTCCAGGCCAGGTTGGATGGGGCTTGGAGCAACCTGGTCTAGTGGAAGTTGTCCCTGCCCATGACAGAGGGTTAGAACAGCTTTAAGGCTCCTTCCAGTCCAAACCATTCTGGGATTCTGTGACTAATCGACGGAGATTCTGTTGAGCTGGATGTCACAGGAGCACATCTGCCTGCAGCCTCAGCAAAGCTTTCAGTAGAGAAAAGACAGTCCCATTTATGGTAGGACACAAACTGAAGGGTGTTGCACCCAGCTGAAGTTTTACTGGAGCAGACCTAGAGGAGACACTGCAGCAGGGAAGCAGCCCCATTGAGGCTGATGCTGATCACTGTGAAAGCAGAGCAGGACCCAGGAGGCCACAGCCACCTCTCTGCCCAGGGCAGCAATTCATACCAGCATGGAAGAAAGGGAAAATGGGCATTTTGATCCAGGGGTGTTTATCACCAATGTCCCAGGGTAGGTAAAGGCAGAAAGTCCAAGATTCCAGATCCAGGTGGTAGATCCAGTGCATTTACAGCCCCCTTACAGGCCTGATGCAGAGTCTGCTGTGGGCAGACAACCTGAGCTGAGAGAAAAGGAGGACAGGGAACTGCCGGGCATTGACCTCCCATGGAAACAGGAAGGCTGGAGGCTTTCTGCCTACAATAGCAAAAGTATGTGGAACACAGATGCCGTGAGCATCCTTGTCCTGGAGTGACCAGGCAGAGGCCAGGACAGCAGGGACTCCACAGCCCACCCTCCTCCCAGTGCAAGGTCAGGCTAGGAGGAGGCAGGTCAGATCGAAAAGCCTAAGGAAAGGTTAATTTTGGCTAGCAGGAGGCAGGGCAGGCTTTAAACCCCAAAGAAAGGTTAAACACCCAAGCTGCTGCATAGTACTTGCAAAGGGGATGCTGGAAGGTGTTTTGATAAATATTTGCTGTGTAAGGCTGTATCTGAAGGCCACGCACGCACATATGTACTCACCACCTTGCTGGGGACTCTCCTATAACTGGGGTTGTTTTTCCCCATGCTGTCCAGGGCAGAGGTACATCACAGTGCCATTAATCTTTGTGCTGCATTGACCCAAACATTTGATGTTACCCTGCAGCTGCTTCCTGAGAGAGCCTTCCAGGTACCCTGGCCCCACATTGCTCTGTCAGCAGGATTGGCTCCAGCACCACTGCTGGGACTCACACAGCAGCTCAGCCCAGGGATGGCAGGAGGGTCAGTCCAAAGACTGCTGCTCCCATCTGTCCCAGAGGCTTATAAAATTGAGACAAATAATATATTAAAGATTTTTTTTTCTTTAAAACTAGCTAAGGCAGTTAAAGCCCTGCCAGAACTTGAATACACTGAATTGGTACTACCAGACCAACTCAAGAGTTCTCAAAATTTTAGAAAGAGTAACCTGGAATGTGCAATCACACAATAAGGCTGGGGCTCTCAACGTCAAAGAGTTTCTTTGGGCAATGTCCTGATCCCAGGTCCCCAGTGCAGCTCCAAGTAGGACCAACTGCACTGACCAGCCTCCTTGGCAGGGCTCCGTCTATACCCCAGTCAAATCTGATCCATGGTCAGATGTGGCCACAGGAGCCCTCCCTGGCTGGGGTCTGACCTTCTGCCCCACCACAGCCACCATGCAGATGTGATGGGGGTCAGACTAAAGCCAGCCATGACATGGCTGATGTTGCTGGCAGGCCACTGGCTGGGGGTCCTGGATCCCTGCTGGGGTGGGTGCTTCTGGCACACCATCTCACACGCACTCAGGGCTCAGCAGCACAATGCCCTGATCAGTCCCACACATTCAGCACCAGCCTTTGGAGACTGAGACCACACTTTGTCCAGGGTTGTGTTGCCAAGCCCCAGCTGCAGGAATCTTGAGTTGAAAAGACTCAGCTTTGAAGAAAGGTTATTTCTTACAGTTTAAAGTTATGACCAGGGCAGGCTTCTTGGGTGTTAGGCAGCAAATAAATTTAACAAACCCCTGTTTGTGAATGGCGAGATTTTCACAGGCTTGGTAAGTAAGCCACTCAAAAAGGTTTTGCAACAAAACTCTCCTAAAACCAACTTAATTCCTTCTCTTATCTACTGATATCATCCATAACAACCTTCAAAAATGAAAAAATAAGCTGGCACACACAGGTGGCTGAGGCTGCTCAGGGGCAGCTGGCCTGGAGCTGGAAGCACAGCCAGCTGTATTTCTGCAGCGCTCGTCCTGCACTGTCAAATCAAGACTGAAAGAGCAGCAAATACAACTTTCAGTGCTAATATAAGAAATTGAGGTGGTTCTTCTGCAGCACAAGCCACTTGAGCAGGCACAAGACATGGGCCCAGAATCACCATTTCCCAGGATTTGCCCAGGCAGGCAGCTGAGCATGAACTGACCTCAAGCCCCTCACACTGCAGGTTTGGGACCTGGCTGTACACCAGCACTGGTTCACCTCTATGGTATCATTCCATTTGATAGTCACACCACATTAAATACTAGCAGACATTTTAAGGGCTATTCTTATGAAGCAGAGGGACTGAGGTGAAGTGAGGAAGATGCAGCTGGCATATTTGGTAACACAATGGGGGAATAGTGCTGGGATGGGCTCTGAGGACAGACCCTTTGGATGCACAACTTGGCAAATCCCCCCAGCCTCATAGCTAGAAGTGGATCACAGGGCAAAGACCAGAGGGAGGTTGTAACACTCAGCTAGGCAAGTGCACAGCTGTTGGGACGTCCCTGGCTGCTGAGAGCAAGCACATGCACAAGTGAAACAGCTCTTCAGAGAAAAGGGGAAGTCACACACCCACAGTTTATCTGTTCAGCAGCAAGCTCCTTCTCATGAGATTTATGTTCCACAAACTGAGGACAGGAGCATACCCATGGTGCCAAACAGGACTTCAGTGGTTTCCCAAGTAAGCTGCCTGACAGGAGATCCCATAACAAGAAAAATGCCTGAGAAGAACAGACTGTTCATTTCTCCCGCGACTTGTTTTTCCACAAGGACAGAGAACTGCTCTCAACCAGTAGAAGCTGCCAGAGCATATCAGGACACACAGCAGCAGAGGGACTGGCTTTATTCTGCTGCTCACTTTGCCACCCCGTGGAGACCATCACTGCTGCACAGCCCACCTGCTCTCAGGTAACCCTGCACAACTCACAGCTGAACAGGTACAGTGCTGCAGCACTGCTGCTCTAGCACATCTGCATGTAGCTGTGCTCACCAGTGTGAAGAGGAGCCAAACCAGCAGCAGAATAACACAGCTTGAGGTGTGAGCCAAGACAAACCCCAAACTCCTAAACCCACAGCCTCAAGGCTCCCTTCTGTTCTCTGCAGCTTCCATCCCAGCACAGGGGACAGAAGTTATTCCCAGAAAACCTCTCTGGAACTCCTATGCTCTTTCAGTAGTTTTGCTTTGGAAGATTCAAGGCTCATTTTTTTTCTGATTTCTAACCATGATTTCCTCACCTTCAGGCTCATGCTGTCACACAGGCTATACCCCCCCTTGCTTGCCATCCCTCCTTACATACCTCACTATTTACATTGCCACCCCTCCAGGCTGAGCTCAGTTCCTTCCACACCTCAATCATCCCTGCTTGTTCCCAGCCCGTCTCAGGCAAAGCAGAAGCCTCCACCAGTCAGGGATTAGTGACAGGGGTTAGGGCCACCTCAGACTCCCAACTTTGGGGTGACACCAGCCTGGCTCAGTCACTGGTGCTCAGAGCCCTCAGCCAGGCACTGCTCTCACACCCTAGTACTCCTGCCTGGGTGCACTGCTGGCAGCTGCCTCTGCAGGATTATACAGTATTTACTTCCACATTACATGTCCTCTGCTGCACTCTCAGCTTCCCTCCACCCCAATGGCAGAGGTTATGCCTTTCACTGAGCCATTAACGAAACACTAAAAGGCCCAGGAGCCTCACTGCATCCCTCCAGTGGCATTAGCTACACTTCACTAGTTTTCCAACTAATTCTAAACCCATCTGCCTGCTCATGAGAGTAGCAAAAGCCTCAGGACAACAACAGATGTTTTGCTGTCAGATTAGAGATTCTACAAGTAATCCAGCACCATGTGCTTGCTGCCTAAGCCATACCAAGTTTATTTCTGGCTGGCAGGAAATACCCTCTCTCCTGCCAATATTTGGCATAGGCACAGCTCCATTGATTTAGGCACTTTGCCAAAACACCCGAGTGATAGTCTGCTATACCCTGAAGGAAAAATAATATCCAACATCCCCAAAACACACTTGTGGAATGCCCCCAGTGCAGTGGCTCAGGATGCAGCTGCAGTGAGAGCTGCAGGTGGTGCCCAGGGTCAGGGGAATGGCTGTCATCTGGCACCCACTTTGTGCCTACCAAAGGACACAGCCTGAGGATGCCTTTGGTCAGTGACTGGGACTCCCAGAGTGGCACCTGACCAATCAAAGAACTAGCAAGGCAAGAAAGAGGGGGCATCTCCTCCAAGAACATCTTCAAAGGTTTATGGAGGATATACCTGAATTAACAAAACTTACCTCATCTCAAATTACTTAATTCTAAATATTTAAAACTATTTTACCACTGTCCTACCCATCTTTTAGGTCTCCAGCAAACTGATGATGTGGCAGAAAACCAACCTGGTGATAGACCTGGAAACTGTTCAAAGCAAAACCACCACTAGGATTTAGCTCACTATCACAGGAAACATCAAAACAACCCTGTCTAATATCAGCCTAATCTGAAGTGGAAAGATCAAGCATTACCTGTTACAACTGCTTGTACCAACTCATCCATGTCAGCCCCACTGAGACACTCCTAAACAAACTGTCCTGCCAAGTGCAGGGAACACTGAGGAAAAACATTCCAAGTTCCATTGAGTGGCACCTGTTCCTAGACAGCACATTTCAAGCCAAGTTAAAACCCTGAGCCAAGACAGGGTGTTGCAGCTCCACCAGCAGGGCTCAAAGGGCCAAACTTTCCAAATACCTGAAGAATTTCCTGCTTTAAGACATCTATGGCCTCTTGTGCCAGCCACTTTCAGTGAGCAAACACAAGCTACCCAAGGCACTTTAACTGCTAAAAGCTGCTGAAGAACACAGGCAAGAAACTGAGTTTAAGGCTCTGCAAGCATCTTTCCCCCTCATATCCCAACACCCTTATCATAATTTTTCATGATAAAACAAGGCAAAAGCACATCCTGTGCTTTGCATAGGTAGTCTTCCAATTGCTGAAGAGTGTATACAAACACAGATATATATGCCTGCAAATTTTATTGGAGTCACAGCCCTTAACCATATCAGAAATTACAGGGAACACAATGAAGGAATACAAGAGAGATGCAGTGGAGTGAGAATGCAAAGTTGAGTGCAGGCATTAGACTGCTTTAACTTTGCATCCAAAAGCAGTGAAGTTTATATCTTGCATAAATTCTTGCTAAATATACCTGAACACACTCTTCTCCCATTATCTGGCAGCAGGGGTGAAAGGGGGGAGGAGGTGGGGGGGGGAGAATTAAACCTCAAATTTAAACTATCTGAATTTGGCAATATGACATTTAGTCTGCAGCTCCACTGAGGTGATTGCTTATCCAGCTCACTATCTTACAGTCCTCCACTTTGTCCAACAAGGAGATTGCACAATACATCCTTCAAAGGAAAATATTTACAGAGAAAATTAAAAATATGATTGAAGCAATTTAACAACAGATTCTTCCTAAAAAATCTGCTAATGCACATCTAGCAAAATTTTTTTTGAGATCCTACACTCAGTGTAATTAAAACAGCATTTGAAACATTCCAACAGGAATCACATTGCACAGAAGAAGCAATTTGCTTCTCTAACGTTTTTGCACACCCACTCAGAGCCTGTGCATTTAGTGCACAAGTTCACAATGCCAAGCCTCTACATAGGTACCTAGTAAATTCTATGGAACAGAGTTCTTTGGAATGAGGACAAGCATTTTAGTCTCCAGGCTGTAACAATGTAAGGCTTCTTGCAGCTTTATTTGCTTGGCCAGTGAAAGCCAGAGGAAGTGCCTTCCACGCCTGGTTTGGAGTTGGTATTGGATTGTCTCAGGTGTCCATTGCAGTTTCAGCCAAGCAGATTGGTGACAAATCAGTTGTGGGTTACTCCAGGCCCTTCAGGAAGGAGGGATGCAAAGAAAGTCTTGAAAAACACCCACACTGTGCTCATAAAGGAAGGATCAGCCTGCTGCAGTTCTTGTAAAGCCTGTCCCTCATCAGGAGGTGCCTCAGATTCATCTGCTCTGCCTTCGTTTCCTCCCTGCCAAAATAAAGGATATTTGGTAAATGAGAATTTCAGAAATGCATTAGGAAGAATCAGATGTCAAACAAGGACAGAAGCAACTAAAAGATAACATTCTACCTAAAATATTTTGTAGAACAAAGGAATTTACTACACTAGTAGAGAACTCATATTTAAATTATTCCTCCATGGAAGATAGTTTCTTACAAAAGTTTAGAAAAAAAAATTTCCTACTACACATAATAAATAAACCGAAACTGAAACTTGACAGGGTTTCATTCTCAGGTTTAAAAACACAGCAAGACAATACCTCTAAGTTATTGTTCTGGTCCTGGTTTGGAGCAGCTTGAGCAGCCACGTTGCCTGGGAAGGGCTGAACTGGTCTTCGCCTAAATGGGAACCATCCAACGTGGTGCCTGGGGAAGGCAACAGATTTTAATTAATGTTTGAACATTACTTCTTCCTCTCACACAAACAGCTGCACATCTGACTGCTCAGAACTGCTGGCAACAAGTTCAGCATATTAAGGTCTTTCTGCCCTGACCCATTTAGCACTTTCAAAGCCTCCTGTTCACAGCAAAGCATGAGATGGGAGGGGAAGAGGAGCATCTGCTCCTAATTCCATGCCAGCAACACCACATCCAGGTTTGCACCCAGCATTCTGCCAGAGGTGCAAAGAGCTTGCTTGATTACCATGTTTGTACAACCCTGGGGAACTTCTCTGTATTCACCCTCAAAAAAGGGCATGACAAAGAAGACAGAAAACAAGCACTACCTTACAAAAAATACAGACCCCTCCTTAGATAGGTCTGGATCTCTACCACACCTGCACCTTGTAACCCACAAGATAAGCTGTTCCAAGTTACAATTCAGAACTATCAACAGTAAAACTTAAGGACTTTTAATTAAACAATTAACCTTCACTCTCCAAGTCTACATAGACATTGAAAGAGTTACTCCAATTTTAACTCCTAGACCTACTAGCAGGAATTCAGAGGCCTACACCACTTGCTTTACTGGTGATGAAATTTAGAGGACAGATTATCTTTCTCAGACAAGACACCCCAAGCACAGTAGCTGAGGGTCCAGTCATTACCGTGGGATCTTCCCACACACAATGATTCAAAGGCATTTCAGGACACTGCATTCAGTCCAGCCTGATCTGCTCTCCAGAGAAGCAACACATAGCAGAAAAAAACCACATTGGTGCATGACTGAAACAGCAGGTGAGACCCTCTTCCCTGACTTCAACTTGTTTCCCAACAAGCAACTGTCATTTTCTACACTGAATCTACGGGTCCGTCTGTTCTACACTGCAAAGTTGCTGGGGCTTTATACTGGGAGCTACTCAAGTAGTTTTACAAAATAGAAATCCAGCCACCTCAGAAGCATTAGTACAAAAACCTACTGAGATCACCTGCTACCAACCACATTCTCCCTTTGATCCAGGCACAGGCATACTTGTATTTTTGCTAAATACTGAGTTATGCCAGGACAGAGAAGTGGTTGACCCTTTCCAGGTACAAGTAATGAGGAAGCTGAGTGCAGCACTGAGCTCTGTGCTTCACTGAAACACTTCTGAATAGTCAACATAAATCCCACACACTTACAGATACATCAGAACAGTGCCACCCATAACCAGGAGGAGTCTGCTGATATTGGAGTAGAAATAGACCATGTTGACAAAAACATATAACAGCGTTGCTGAGTAGAGCCAGTCCAGCCAGTCTCGATTGCCACCCTCCTCCTCTTCCTCCACCAGGGGACCCCCTTGGGCATTCATGCGCAGGTTCTGGTTGGCCACTGCGTTAACCTGGGCAGCAGCATTCTGGTTTCCAGGCTGGTTTTGTGCAGGAAACGGGTCTGGGAGAGGAGCTGGAGTTGTCACTGGTGCCACTGGTACCTCCTGAGAACGCCGTGCATGGGATGGGTCACCGGATGCAGCAGTAGAAGCCAAGCTGGAACCAGAGGGAAAAAAAAGAATAAGTACAGAATGAGGCTTAGTCAAGTCCTTCCACACGTAACATGAGCACTGAAAAAATCTGTCTGTCTTTAAAAAAAGAGTCAGATCACATGCAAGTAGAAAGCATCAAGTTTAGAGGCTACAGGAAGGCTAAAAACAAGTTTTAGTTCTACACATTACAGCTCTACAGTCACCTCAGCAAGTCAAACCAGGCAACCCTCCCTTTATGAATAACATCAATACTTCACAAAAAAACTTAGAGCAATCTGCAGGTAGTCTAAAAGCCTTCTGCAAGTCTCAGCTTGACCTCTGTCACTGATCTCCAGGCAGTGCTGTGTGCTACTTTGAGCAGCCAAAGAGAGCAGAGCAGGATTACGTTTTCTCTTGAGACACCCACCCTCTGGATCAGAGTCAGAGTTCTGCAGGGGGCAAGATTCAGAACCAGTGGGCTTGAACAGCAGCAGAGAACCACATGGCAATTAGGGATACATTCCTACACCGTTTAGCACAAGTTAAAATGCAAAAAAAAATCTCCAGACACCATCAAAAGAGGAAGAGCTGCCAGGAGCTCTCAACTTCTCGTATTACAGTTTCTGCTTCCCACTGGTAACTTAGGACAGAACACTTACTATTGCATGTAATATTGCCTTGCATAGATCTGCTGGAACCACGACATCTGAAGCATGCTGTAGGTTGTGTAAGCAGAGAAGCCAGGAGCCACGCTCTGGAAGGGATGCCGAGCTGTTTCCACCCTTGGTCAAAATTTGAACATACTCATTAGCAAACACTGGACAAACCGCAACAGTAAGTTATTGCAGAACAATGTAAACAGGTTCTGCCATTCTGTGCATCCAAACAGAAAATTAATTCTTCTTTCTAGGGTATTAAGACACATCTTTGCCCACATGAATAAAGGGAAGGTTTTCAACTAACAGAGCAGAGCATTTTCCTTTAGCTGCCACATTCCTGGAACTGTTCATGGCCAGGTTACACAGAACTCTGAGCCACCTGATCTAGCTGAAGGTGCCTCTCATGACACAACGCTGGAGTAGATGGCCTTTAAAGGTCCCTTCTAGTCCCAATTATTCTATATTCTCTGAAGCTTTTATATACAGCCTCATATTTGGCCCACATCATATGAATGCAAGACAGTAAGCGTGGCATAAGGAGCTGGTATCCAACACAAACACAACACTTTAAATCTTAATAATGTACATAAAATTCTACTTACCCATTACTGGCTTCTGCTGAAGACTGGCCACCTGAAGAGCAACTCAACCCTCCACCATTAGAAGATACAGATGGTTCCTGACTGCCTTCTGATGGTAACTTGGGCTGATCAGCTTTAACCTAGAGACAGCAATGCAGCCAGTGAGGTTTGCTCAGGACACCACAGACACCTTATGCAAAAAGGTTACATCACACAGAGCATGTTCTTTCTTTAACACTGCTCCACAGCTCACACACTTAGTCCTGCACAGCACCACTCAGTGCTGACACTGCTTTTGGGCACCATGCCACAAGCACCTCCAAACAGTATTTTAAAGCTCCTTAAAAAAATTACTGGGATGCAAAACTGACTTGATGTTATTCTTCCCTTTCACCAGATCTACACTGTATCTATTACTTTTTGTGCACACATTCAGCACCCAGCCGGTTATAAAGATGTAATTGGAGGAAACTGCACTCAAGACAGTCTGGCTTTTTACTATGGCAAGTCTGTACTTGCATGAACAACCTGCTGTACACAGAGTCCAGCGTGATGCATCTGTGTAATATCCAGCCAAAGCTGGCTCACATCTAGCAACCACCAGGCAGGGGTAGGGTGAGCTCAGACTGCCCCTAATGGGCAGCAGGAACACTCCTCTAGAAACACTTGCCCACCCACTTCAAAGTAGGAATTGGTTTTAGCCACTTGCACTTGAGAACAGTAAGTACTGAGTTCAAGCTCTACAGCTCAGTCTGTCGAGAGGAAACCAAAGATGTGTCATTAATGAGAGCAGTTAAAGTGCTGAGCTCTCACAGCCTTCTTTCTTCCCCATATCCCACATACAGATCAGAAACACTTCCTCAACTTCTCTGTCTTCTGCCCACAAATTTAATCTGCCCAAGAGAGCCTGGGACATGACGAGTCATGTTCTATTTAATAAAACTGAGTTTACCAGAAAGCATTTCTCCCTTGAGCAGTGTGTTACAACTACATTATAGTTCTGCTATTTCTTAGTAGACACTGTGAGACTCTACTGCTAAACTGTAGAGTAAGATTTTTTTTTTACTCAGCTTAATCCAAGCACATTCTCACATTCCTAAACAAATTCACAAAGTAATACTGCTGTTACATTAATAGGGAAAAGCCTTCAGTCCCAGGGAACTTTAAAATAGCCACTCAACACTTCTCATTTTTAGTTAGAACCACAAGATTCAAATAAGCTTGTTAACTTAGCTGAAATACCTCTGATGTGGTTTCTTGCACGTTTGCAGGAGTCTTGAATTTGTACACCAAATGAAGGGCATGCAATTCCTCATGCTAAAAATGTAAGGGAAAAACATGTTAGGGGGAAAAAAAAACAAAAAACACACTTCTCTTGATATATTTCAGTACAACGTAAAAGATATCTTTTTTAATACCTTTGGCAGCAATTCTCTCAGACAGTGATGATCAAGCAGCAGCTTCCCAGAATAAATCAGCTTTTGGTCCTCTTCAGGCTTTGAAGAAAGACAACAAGGAGTAGGATGACTTCTCTGGCAGGCACATGCAAGCACTACTGACACAACTCACAGCCCAGGGACAGAGGCACGGAGCTGGGAGCAACCCACACATTAAAGTACAGAGGGAATTGTGCACGTCTAAATTCAGCTAAAGTGAACAACTGAATGCCCAAGTGCGACAACAATACCGAGGCCCCAAAGCCAGAGGGAGGGTATAAAGCCCCTTTGGCAAAGGGCTTGGTAACATGCCATCTCTTTTACAACCCTGACAAAAACATTTGTGTTCCCTAGAAACAGAGGTTTGGAGCTCCATCTGATCTGATCAACACTGGGCGTGGTGTCAAGCCTGGCAAAAGCACAGGGGACGGAGCGGGGGGGGGGGTGGTCAGATCTTCTCCCAGGCAACGAAAAAAATGAGTATTATTGGTATTTCACACCACGGACCAGCCCCCAGACGCCGCGGGAGGAGCCGGGTGGGTGCGGTGTCCCCCGAGCAGGACACGCCGTACCGGGGTGGCGGGGGCGGGTTAATGATTAACCGCGAACCGAGTCCCAAAATAACCTGGGGCTGATGCAACCGGGACACCCTGGGGAGGGCGGGGGTGGCGGACAGGGGACACCCTCAGGAGCCTCGCCGCTGCCCCGGGGGGACTCGGTCCCCACCACCCTGCGGGGCCGCGGGAAGGGGAGCCGGGGTGGCGGGGGGAGGGTATCTCGCACTCACCGGCGCGTCGGGCAGGAGGTGCCGCAGCTCGGTTTTGAGGCGGCGCACGGTCCAGGCGGGCGCGGCGCGGAGCCGCAGGTCGCGGTGCCGCTGCGAGGGGCTCCGCACCAGCAGGGCCACCGGCTCCTCCATGGCGGGCGCGGGGCGGGCAAGTGGCGGCGCCACGGCCCCCGCCGAGCCTTTTATAGGGGCCCGCCCCGCCGCAGCGCCGTGGTGGCTGCGCCTGATTGGACGCGGCGGGGAAAGGGGGCGGGGACTTCCACGTGGGCCAATGGGAAGGGGCCCCGCGTGCTTCGCCGCGGGGAGGCGGGGGCGCTGATTGGGCACTGCAGGGAGAGGGGCGGGGCTACTCCGTCGCCATGGGAACCGCGATCGGCCCCACCCCCCACCCCCCCCGGGCCGTGAGGGGGTGCGGGGTTGGCGTCGTTCCTCTCCCCGCTGTCCCCGCTGTCCCTCGCTGTCCCTCGCTGTCCCCCCTATCCCCACGCCCTCCGCCGCATCAGCCCCGGCGGCAACACCAGTTTTAGGGATCCCTGGCTTCGCTTTTCCTTCCGCCCTCAGCCCGCGCGGCTCTGGGGGGTCCTGCACGCGCCGCG
>JAWWEU010000020.1:14261383-14313650 GCA_035583155.1 Acropternis orthonyx
CCTGTTTTGGTTCCCCACACCCCCCCCACCCCCCCCCGCCCCGTGGTTGTTTTATCAGATCTGCGCAGCTGCCTCAGCAGGTTTGCTGCTGGCTTTGCGGGGGCAGGACACGCTGTGCTTCTGCGCGGGGCCAGAAGGAGCGTGCAGGGCTGTTGGGGGAAGGTAATAATTCGTCAATTTTTTACTGACAAAAAGAATAAAAAGACGCAAAAATGCGGACCAGGAGCTTCTGAGCCCTCCTTCTCGTGCCCGTCCTCCTTTTGAGATGCGATCCAGCACCGGCAAAAGCAGCGGTAATGATGCCGGTGCACCAGGAGGGGGTTTTCGCGTCCTTAAAAGCAAAACCGGAGCACTGTCGGAAGCAGCTTTATCTCTCGGCACCAAGTACCTGCTCTGCGTGATCCGGGAGCCGCTCAGTGTTCCTTGGCAGCCAGACCTGTTGCCCGAAGGCACGGATGAGTCTCGCAGCCAGCACCCAAGTTTTGCAACCAGAAAGGACACGGAGCTGCATCGCCCCGCGGCGTCCCGGGGATGAGCCGAGCCACGGAGCACAAACCCACGGAGAAATGAGCCTGGGTCTGGTCCGACGAACCCTCCGTGGCTGTCAGGGGACATCCTTGAGAAGGCGGACAACGCCGACAGAGCCCATGCCTCTGTTACATCCCACAGCCAGCACTGAGGCTGCGCTCCTGCCTGCTCTGCCTGCCCTGCCCTCGCTGTCCCTGGGTGGGCTCAGCGCTCAGGTGGGCTTTTCCTCCCCAGCCTTGGCTCCGTGACACATCACCCAAGGAGACGCTGTCAGAGCTGTCCGCTGCTCTTGCTCAGCTGGCATAGGCCATGATCCCTGTACCCCAGCTCCTAATGGCAGTGGAAGAGGGAAAGACAAATAGTGTCCAGGGCCACCATTGACAGTGCCTCCCGTTAGTGTGAAGGTGACTTTGCTGCTCCCTTGGTTGCAGCCTTTGCTTGGAGTGCCCAGAGGGCTCCTGTGGGTGGCAAGGACAGGGGAAGGCTGTGGAGATACAGAAGTGAAACCAGGATCTCAGGCTCTGAGTGTGTGTTTTGCTCCCTGTGCTGTTGCTGGCCTGTGGACCAGGTGAGCCACAGCTGATCTGCCTCGAGCTCAGGCTCTTTTGCTTCTCCCCCAAGGCAAGAGGGGCAGAGCTCACCTGAGCTGCCCACTGCCCTTCCCCTACTCAAGCCATTTCTGGGAAAAACACCCACTCATGGGAGTGTGCTGGACAAACTTACCTGAACGCAATGCTGACCTGTCTTGGAGCAGGGACTGGAGGAATGGCCTCCTGAGGCACCCACCTACCTGAGTTCTAAACCTCGGCAGCCCCATTCCAAGTCTCCAGGGTGCCAAGGTCCCTGGAGAGCCAGGCCCTCGTTGCCCTCACCCAGAGCAGCCAAGAACTGGTGGACCTGGAGTCAGGTGACACATGTGGACACTTGGTACCACCTGCTCTAGTTCCAGAGCCTGATTCAGAGCTCCTGGGACTGAGGCAAAACAAATGCCTGCCCTGATACTGTCTGCTTAGCTTAACTCTCTCTGTGGCAGCAGGTGTAGGGCCACGGCACAAAACAGAAGGTGTGACCAGCACATCACCCCACAGTCCTGCTGAGCAATTAACTCTGATTTACCAAAACTGGAGATGAAGGGCTGCAAGCTTCTTTTGTCACCGGTGCCTGCATAAATATTAACCCCGGTGTAAATCAGGATTATCTCTCTGACCTCAGCACAATTACTCTCTTTAAAAAAAAAAAAAAGAAGTGGGAGAGCAGGGGGGGTGGAATTGCTGATGAGTTTTACAGCTCTGTGTGTGGTCAGGCTGGTTTTCACTGCCTGGCAGTCTCTGGGCACAGCAGGAACAGCCGGTGGAGAGTTGGCCGATACACAAGGAGGTGTCCTGTGCCCTCACAGCCTGGTGTGCTCCTTTGCTCACCCAGGCACGGTGACGCAGGGGATGAGCCTGCCAGGGGCTACGTCCAGCTAACACAGGCTGAGTGCTGTGATGATGCTGGGGTCTGATGCAATTTTGTGCCATCCAAAGGTTGCTGCATGGGCTGGGATCAGAGGGCAGTGTGATCCAGACAAGCTGGGCTGATTCTCTGGACTTGGTTCAGTATGTTCGTTCCATCAAAGAGCTGTGCTCGTTATGTCTCTGGCTTTATGTCTGACTCATGGTGCTGCTGTCACAGCCCTTTTGGCTCCAAGATTCCTCAGAGGCTGTGAACAAGACTTTGGCCTTGATCAGGCATTGGTGATCCCGGCACTGGCAGGCAGGGAGCTCTCAGGGTGCTCCAGCATCGGGAGCAGAGCTGCACCACAGTAGGGTCTGCAGGGGATGGGCTGCCTGCCTGTGCCTGGGTGTTTCGGTGCCTGAGCAGAGACTGTTCTGCTGGAGCCAGATCCCAAGAGCCTGCGGGCACAGCCTGGCAGCACTGAGGGGATGTGCGTGTCCCGGCATCCTGGTGCGGGGACCGGCACCGTGAGGCTTTGCCGCACACCCGGTGAACTCGAGCGTTTCCTCTCCTCCTGCTTGGTTGTTTCACCGCTTGATAAAGCAACTCATCCTTGAAACAATGAACCTTCCCTGGCCTGTGCTGCTCTGGGGTGGCACAAAACTTTCCTGCCAGACAGGGGAGAAAAACTGGAGGGAATATGTAACCAGGAGGTGAGAAATGAGGAGCACAGCTGGAAAGCGTCCCCTGCTACCAAGGGTGCCTCTGCCAAGGGCCACCAAAGCGGTGGCACAGACAGCAGCAGCCTCGGTCGGTGGGAGAGACAGGGCCCTCCACCAGCGTGGAAAACGCCGGGATATCGCCAGTCGGGACCAAGGCTTCCACCGGTGGCACTCGTAGGGATGCAGTGGGGATGCTGGACACATGCCGGAGCCCGGTGTGCCCGAAGAGGGGCAGGGCCCGCCGCTGTTGGACTCAGCGTGTCTCTAATGAGGCTTCTGACAGCGATGGGATGCCCGGGATCACCGGCGCGGTTGCCCGGTGCCGTCCCCGCCGTGCCGGGCGGGGCGGGGGGCAGCGGAGCGGCGGGGCCGGGGTGCAGGGGACGGGGATGGGGATGGCGTTGGGAACGGGGATGGGGACGGGGATGGGGGTCCTGCCGCCCGCCCGTTCCCGCCCCCGTTACCACGGCGACGTTGTCGGGAGCCCTCCGGCCCCGCCCCCCGCCCTGCCGGGGCCAATGGCGCGGCGGGGCCCGGCCGGCCCGCCGGTGACGTCATGGCCGGTGCAAATCCCCCGTGGCCGCGGGAGCGGCGGTGGCGGCGCGGCCCCGCGGCCCGGCCCGGCCCGCACCATGGCCAAGCACCACCGCACGCCCGCGCGCTCCGCCGAGCCCGTCATCGAGGTCAAGAGCAAGGTAAGCGCCCGCCGGGCACGGGGCCGGTGATGCCGGTGCCGGTGCCGCCGGGTCGCGACCGGGCGCCGTCGCCCCCGCTCCGGGCAGCCCACACGTGGGGCGGCACCGCGCACCGGGGAGCGGCGCGGGAGACAGGCCGTGCGGGCGCTCCCGCTCCCCGGCGCTGCGGCGGCGCTGCCCGGAGCCGCCCGGAGCCCGGCCGCGGCGGAGCGCTCCCCGGATGCGCAGGGCGCCGGTGCCCCGGCGTGCGGGGCGGCCCCGCCGGTGCGGGTGCGCTGGGTGCGCGGTCACCGCCGGGGACACACCTTGCCCAGATGTGCTGTCACCCAGACGCGCGCGCTCGCCAAGGCAGGCACATCCCCGGCTATGCCATCATATAGATGGGCGCCCTCAGCAAGGGACGAGCCCCTGCTTTGCATCCCGATGCGCACACCTGCATGGCTGTGCACTCACCCAGATGTGGTCTCTCGCAGACGTGTCTGCTCATCCAGATGTGTGCTCATCCAGCATACCCTTGCCCAGATGTGTGCCCTCATCCAGACACGCATCCACCTGTGCCCACCCGCCGTCCCTGTGCTTACTCAGATGTGTGCACTCGCTTTCTGCACCCTGATCCAGCTGTGCACTCGGCCAGCTGTGCCCTTGCCCGCCTGGGACCCCTGTCGGGGTGCAGGGTGCTCTCCTTCCCGGGGCATGGTGGCCACCGCCTGCCCCAGCAGCCGGGGTGTGACCCCCGCGGGCAGCGCGATTCCCGCAGCGTTCCTCAGCTTGTTCTTAATTGGCTTCCCCCCTCGTCGTGACGGAAGGAGGCATTAATTAACATTGCTGCTCACCAGGTGCTACGGCAGCGCCCGTGTCGCAGGGAAGGGCCTACAGGCTGCACAGAGCCTGGCGTGGCTGGTGGTACGGCCGGAGGGTCCTTCCTCTGGTGCGGGGGCACCTCTCTCTGCCCTCTCACTTTGGTGTTTGGGCAGCAAAACGGCTCCGCTCCTTTTACTTTGTTTTTGGGATGGGCTCTGCCCGACTGATGCTGCTCCCTGGTGCTGCTGGGCTCTGGATCCGGCAGTGCCCGGCTCTGCCTGCTCCGGGGCAGCTCTGTATGGTGCCCTGCCTGGATCAGTCCTGCCCGCCAGAGCCAACCCTGCCCAGCCTCACCCTCCTCCTCCTCCTCCTCCTCCTCCACAGTTCGATGCTGAATTCCGCCGCTTCGCCATGAAGCGCTCCGGCGCGGGCAGCTTCCAGGACTTCTACCGGCTGCTACAGACAGTGCACCAGATCCCACGGGTGGATGTGCTCCTGGGCTACACAGACATCCACGGCGACCTTCTGCCTATCAACAACGACGACAACTACCACAAAGCCCTGACCTCTGCTAACCCCCTCCTCAGGGTCATCATCCAGAAGAAGGGTAAGCGAGATGCGGAGAGGGGTGCTGGATCCTTCCTCCCTACTAAGAGAGATGAGCCACGTCCAATGGAATCATACCCTTCAGGCATTGCTTTGGCGGATGGGTGCAGAGGTGGTGGCACTGGGAGGCTCCCAGAGCCCTGCCAGGGCTGTGACACCCACACGGGCTCTCCCTGGCAGCAGAGGGGCACCCGCCCCAGCCCAGCCATGTGCGACCTGGTGAGCAAAGGCAGAGCATTGCAATTCACCTCTTTAAAGTAGTGTTTTCCAGCCAAGATTGCGTGGGGTCCCGTGTTATTCCTGCTGGGAGCTCCATCCAGCTCCCTGCCCTGAAGAGGCAACAGCCATCATTTTGGTAGAGCTCTCAGGGTACTGGCTACTGCTGAATTTTTGGTGTCATGAAGAGACTTGGTGCCTCCATGGCAGCCTAGAGGCTTGCCCTGACCTTAGTGACAGACAGATTCCCAGGGAGCCACTTCCTTGCAGAGGTGCATGAAGTCACCCTGATAGCAGTCTTGGCAAGGATGGAAGTGACAAGCACTCTGGATAGTTCTCTTCACAGGGGAAAAGAGCCCATTCCCTTCCACTTGTTTTAGTAGCACTGAGGTTTTCTCTTTAGTAGCATCCTCAGTCAGCAGTGCACAGAGCCAGAACCTGACCCAGAGCCCCAGTTTTCCTGCTCTGGCACAGCATCCAGAGCAACTCTGTGTTTCCAGCTCATCTTAGTGGTACAAAGTCTCTGAGTGAGGGGTGACACCCTGAACATGCATTTTCTCTGTGGCCACATGGTGTGGGGGCCAGCAGTGGCAGTCCAGGCTGCTGGAACCCGTGTTGTGCTCAGGGGCTGTTGCTGCCAGCACCGAACCATCCTGCTCGTGGACCAATGCTCAGATCCAGGCTGTGGCACAGTGAGCCGGCTCAGAGGTGTGTGTGCCAGGGCTGCTGTGGGAGCATTGCTCCTGTTTGCAGAGCCACCTTGTCTGCTGCTGGAAAAAGCCTGTGACAGCTTTTGACTGACCATGCCAAGACAGCACAGCGTGGAGAGCAGGAGCCACAGCTCTGGCGCTGTGGGCAGTGTGATAAGGAGGGCGAGGAGGCAGCACCAGGAAGCCCCAGCACCTGGCTGTGCCTGCAGAAGAGGGGCCGAGGGGCCAGCAGCACCACGGAGAGGTGTGCAGAGAGGCCAGGAGCAAGCCCTGGGTGAGTCACAGCTGATTTAAAATGGATCCAGGTCATCCCAAGGCTGGGCTGTCGTTGAACCGGTCTGGGTCGCTGAGGAATGTGGCTGCAGAGCCTCTCACAGAGCTGGGCATGGGGAGCTGTGCACAGGTGTGTATGTAGGTGTGCACCCGTCAGTGGGCTTGGCAGCAGCCAGTCCTGCTGCAAGGGGGCAAAAAGCAAAGGCTGCAGCTGGGTTCTGCTCTGAGCCATCACCCTGTTGGGTGAGGCCATCCTGGCAGGGCAGTCTGGCTGGGATGGTGGCGCTGGCGCTCCTTGGCTGGGCCAAGGCTCATGGGAAGGGCAGGGAAAAGCGTGGGACATTGCCAAGGCAACCATCAGGCTCGTCCTTGGGGTGCTGGACCTGCCTGGCCCAGCCGCTCTGTGCCCCTTGGAGAGGAGCTTGTGTGCTGAAATAGCTGTGGGAAAGCCTCCGCCGCCCTTCCCCGAGCTAAAAATATGCCAGGCTGTGTGTGCAGGAAGATATTTATAAGCCAGGAGCCCTGGCAAGCTGGCTTGACTAGGGAGAAATCCCATGTCCCCTGGGCTCGGGGACATTCCTGGCACTCCTGCGGCTGGAGCAGGGTCTGGGTGCTGGTGGGGGACACTGTGGGGAATGTGCTGACCATGCAGGGTCCAGATCTGGGATTCTCCATGGAAAGGGATGGGAAGAAACCAGAGAGGAACCAGGGGACGCTCCCCAGCACTTGGTGGATGGGGCCAAGAAAGACGTGTCAGAGCTGGGCCCCACAGAGCAGGCCCAGGGCAGGGTCCAGACGGAGAGTCAAACCCCCTGTGAAGGAGCCTGATGGTGGAATAAGAGACACTGGCAAAAATCACAGTCTGGGGTGTTCAGTGGCCCTGGGGATGCTGCAGCCCTGAGATGGATCTCCAGGAGCTGAGAAGTCTCTGACCTTGGGGATGGCAGGGTTCTGCAGGACATACTGATGGCCATCCCCAGCCTGTGCCAGCAATGGCCCTGGGGGGGCCAGGGGACTCTGGTGCTGTCCCCCTCAGGGAGTTAGCTGACACCACAACACCCCTCGTGTTGGGGGTCCCCTCTCCCCAAACCCAAAGTGGGGCATGGTTGCAGCTCCCAGGCCATCAGGGCTGGCAGCTCTAGTGTTAAACTGCAGAGTTTTGGCTTAAAGTGTGATTAAGGCTGAATCACTGCCTCGATCCCACTAATCCTGGCCTGTGTATGCTGGGTAATCCCAGGAGATGGGCCCCAGTGGAGAGAGGCTGCAGGGAAAGCCAGGGTGATGCTCCGGGGAGGAAAAGCCGGTGAGACCTGTGAGCAGGGCCCTTGTCCCGCCAGCTCCAACATCTGGGGCCAGGAGCACACAGCCGTGTCCCCAGGCGGCTGCAGTGCCTGACCCGTGTCCTCCCTTGCTCCCTACAGCAGAGTCTGATGCCAGTGTCTTCGCCTCAAACTCCCTGCAGCGGAAAAAGAAGGGGCTGCTGCGCCCCGCACACTACCGGGCCAAGCCTCACCTCCTCATCGGGATGCCCCAGGACTTCCGCCAGATCTCCTCCATCATCGACGTGGACATCCTGCCCGAGACCCACCGCCGCGTGCGGCTCCACAAGCACGGCTCCGACAAGCCGCTGGGCTTCTACATCCGCGACGGCGTCAGCGTGCGCGTGGCCCCACAGGGCGTTGAGAAGGTGCCCGGCATCTTCATCTCCCGCCTGGTGAAGGGAGGCCTGGCCGAGAGCACGGGGCTGCTGGCGGTGAGCGACGAGATCCTGGAGGTGAACGGCATCGACGTAGCCGGCAAGTCCCTGGACCAAGTGACGGACATGATGGTGGCCAACAGCCACAACCTCATCATCACTGTCAAGCCGGCCAACCAGCGCAACAACGTCATCCGCAGCAGCAAGGCCTCGGGCAGCTCCGGCATGTCCACGGACAGCACCCCCAGCCAGCAGACCCCCAGCCCGGCCTCGCAGTACCTGAGCAACTACAGCACGGCCGAGAGCGACGAGGAGGGCGACCTGGTCATCGAGAGCGACAGCGCGTCCCACTGCATCCCCGGGGGCTGCCCCAACGGGGGCCCCGTGGACGGACCCCTCCAGCGTAGCCTCTCCCCGCACAGCTCGCGGGGCTCCCTGCAGTCCCTGGGCAGCCACGACGGCAGCCCCGGCCGGGGCAGCGGGCGGGAGGATGGCACCCTGCTGACCCTATAGCCGCGGGGTCCCGTGCCACCCATCAGCCTGCTGGGCTTCCACTCATCCCGGCTGGGTGTGGACATCAGGGTGATGACGCAGCCGGCGGGCAGGGGTGGAGCGGGGCTGCCCACTGCCCTCTCCCACCACCCGCATCCCCGGGAGCCCTCCCGCGGCACCTGCTTGTGCCAGGCACTGCGCCTCCGAGCACCCTTGCGTCCCCTTCCAAGCAAGTGGGGATTTTTAATTGTTTTCTCAAAATATGCATCATCAATTAATATATTGCAATGGACAGTAAAACCTTTTCTAGAAAGCACCGTGCTTGTCCCTGGTTCATGTCACCGCAGGGAGGAGGGGTACAGCAGGTGGGGACCCCAGCCCTGTGCACGTGGCAACAGCCTTGACCTTGGCACATGTTGTGGTTTTGCTGCTTTGCTGCTTTGCTGGGTGACCCCGGCAAGGCCCATCATGGGAAAGGGAGGTTTGGAGTGATGCTGGAGCACATCCCTTCCCCTAAATATCCCTGTCCCATGGCACAAGTCCCGTCTGCTTTGGGCAGCCACTTGGCTATGATGGCCTGGTGCAATGAGCCTTGCCTGGCACCCCCATTCATATCTTGTCCCTGGCCTAGCAGCAGTGCCCTGGCTGTCACTCAGCCCTGCAAAAGCCTCTTGGGAAGGCACCGCTCAATCCTCCTCCTCCAGCCCCAACCTCAGGGTAGGGAGGGGCCATCCCTGCCCCTCCTGGGGCTTCCGCATACTCAGTCCCTCTCCATCACCAAAAGGCCCAGGTGACAGTGGCATTGGCAGCCCAGGCACAGGCCTGGCAAGGGAGGGTGCAGCCGAGGGCAGAGCTTTCCAGCCCATTTGCCCCAGCAGGATGTGGGTGCTCGGGGAGCAAGACCCTTCATGGCACAGGGGCTCTCCCGGATTAAAACATGTGGGAAGTGAGTGCAGATGGTGCCAGGTGCCCTGGGCTGGCTCTGCTGGGGCAATGCTGGGTGCACATCCACAGCACAAGTGCACACCCCAGCTGGCAGCAGAGCTGGTCAACCCCTGAAGGAAAGGGGGGGCTGCATCCCATTGCCTTTGCTGATCCCCAAGACCTAAACCACACACAGCTCCCTGTGCTGCTGTAGCCAAAATCTCACCAGCAGCCACACAGGAGCAGCCAGCTTGGATCAGCATTGAGGGCCTGGTTGTGTCGGCTCTCCCACCTGCTGTGCCAAGGGCCCTATAAACACAGGGACCTCTCACCATCCTGCTGCCAAGGGCACGTGGTAGGATTGGGCAAGGAGGAGGACCTGCAGCTCTCAGGGTCTGAAGAGCCAGCACCAACTCTCCATCTGGAGCCACAGCCCAGCTGGGGCAGGCAGGGAGAGCAGCGAAGGCTGAGGACACTCACAGCACAAAGCTGGCGCCCAGACAGACCTGAGAGCAGATCTGACAGCAGGGCTGGTTAGCCCAGGTTTGTTTTGGGGAGGTGCCCTGGGGCTGTGCCTGTGGCCGCCCGTCGCTCTCATCCAGCCAGCTCAGCCTGGCTGTGGCGTTTGCCCCAGGGCAGCCTCCGGGGTGTGTGAGGTGATTTTCTGGTTGGCATCTCACCTCCTCCAGCCCTTGAGTGCCAGAAGTTTCCCTGACGCTTGGCAGTGGTGTCAGCCCAGCCCTGACATCCCAGGGCACCAGAGTGCCAGCAAGACTGGAATGGTCCACAACGTCCCCATCCAGCAAAATCCTGCCCAGGATGGAGCAATCCCTGCAACAAGGCAGCTGCTTGGGGAATCCCTGTGCAGTATTCCCACCTCACATAATGAAAGGAGACAGGGCAACAACACAAGCTGCAACAAGGGAAAGTTTGATGAGACTTCAGGGGAAAAAGGGTGTGCCACCTGAGGGTGGTACCATATGGGGACAGAGCCTCAGCAAGGTGGTGGTGGCAACCCCATCCTTGGAGATTCTCCGAATTCAGCTGGACAGGGCTCCAAGCACTGTCCCTCTGCTGAGCAAGAGATGCACCAAGCCCTCCAGCAATGCCTTCTAGCTTAAATTTTTCTTTGCTTCATGCACCCTGCAAAGATCTGCACAGGTCCCTGTGTGGTATTTGAAGGTAAGGAGGCAATGAGCTCTCCTCTGCGATGGCATCTGCCCAGCCCTGTCCTGCATATTCTCCACTCCATGTCCATCGCCGTGTCCCAAGCACCCAGCCTTGTGAAACCCACAGCTCATCCCCTGCCTGCCCTGTGCCAATACTGCTAGTCTTTGCTGCCCACCACCATCCAGGCCTACTGGGAGCAGCACAAACACTGAAAGATGGAAATGATGATTTATTAGAGTATCTCCTGCCTCACAGACAACAGACTTCTCCAGATATCCCACCAGATCTGCCTGCCAGCTCAGCCCTCCCCTGGGCAGAAAGCACTGAAGCTCTGAGCCTCTACCTTGTCCCCAAGCTGTCCCTGAGCTGCTGAGCCTGCAGGTGCTCAGAATGAGCCACGACCATGATCCAGCTCAGGAGAAAAATGATGACAACACCACAGGCAGCAGCACAGGAGCCCTACCAGTTTCTAGAACTGGGACAAAATGGGAAAATGAGAGGTAATGGCATTGATCCAGAGCAGAGAGCTGACCTGTGAGAAGTCAAGCAGCACAGAGACAACTGTTCTCCAGACCACTGAGCCCGGAGTATATTAGGTCACCTCCCTCCCTTTTCTGTGGACAAGACACAGCACTGGAGGCTGCACATTGGACACTGTACCGACACCTGCATGAGCCCGGGTACTGGAATGTGCCTTCCTCTCCTTCCCTCCCGAAGTGATGTCCATTCCTGCCCAGCAAGGAAGGATGTTCATGCAGAGCAGCACAGCACACCTGGCCCCACTGGCTCAGGAGTCCAGCTTGATGAAGACCTTGGGCTTTGAGAAAATTTTGATGGCCTCGTCTATCTGGGAGAGCTTCCTCTCCAGCTCTACCCGCCTATTCTGCATCCTGAGGGAGTCTGCACGCATTGGCAGTAGAATCAGGTCCTTTATCAGCTGTTCCTGGCCTGTGAAAAGAAAAAAAAGACAAGTTGTGTAAGTTGAAGAGCATATAAATCCATCCTATTCCTAACACAGTCACCCCATCCCCAGCCATGAAAATGATGGCAGCACTGGAAAACAGACCAAGAATCCTTCTAATAAAAGCTCAGCTGGATGAGGACCTGAGGGACATGCTCCAGCTTTGAAGAACCAAGGTCTGGACTAGAGACCTCTGAAGGTGCACTCCAACCAAAATATTTCTAACATTTTAGGAGCAATAGTAACCCCAACATCAGGTGTGCTGGACAAGCCTGCTCCAGAAAACCAGTCCCATAACCTGCAGGTCCCACCAAGCTGCAGGAGAGTGATTGCTCTTTCCACACTCACAGCTTACATCCTGCCTACATATGCCTTATTCCAGGAATCTGTGCCCCAGAACTCTCTTCTCCCTTATCCTGGTTGGGACTGACTGTTTTTCTCAGCTGGAATCCCTGGGCTTCTTCCCCTCTTACTCTGCTTCAGATTGCTGAGGGTTTCCAGCCGCTGGTTCTCCGGCATCATGGTATGACCAGGTGGTGTGTCGGGGTCTGGCAGGTTCTGCAGCCGCTCCTCCATCTGTTTGCGCCACAGTTCCTTTCTCTCCAGCAGGCTGCGAGGCAAAGGAGAGCAGGTGTTGGCACACCTGGCAGGAGGGAGAGCCCAGGGATGTAGCCACAGGTCAGGAATCATGCCCTTCAAACCCTGCTACAGTCCATATCACTGTCTGAGGACCACAGGGACTCACATGCCCTCACCATAGAGGATACAGCCAGGTTTAACCCGCATGTGTGGATGAGCAAATGCACTCCACGTGCACTGAAGGGCTGCTGGAAGAGACACACTCAGGCCAACACATGCTCCTTGGAGACAAAGGCTGCTGCTCCTCGTTTCTGGCTCACTGAGTCCTTGCAAAACCATCTGTGGTCCAGTGGCAGAATGAAGTCAAACAGAGCAGCTCACGGCCAGGGATGCTGGCAGGGAACAGCACAGCCAAAGGACTGACACCACACTCAATCCCAGGACAGGGGCACCCAGGAACAGTTTTCCATGCAGAACCCCAAAAAGCACAGCACTGGTTGGGTGTTCCTCAGACTCCAGGTCCAAGGCAGGATGAACACTTGTGAGGAAGAGTGAGCTCTCTGCCTCTCCAAAATCAGACCGTTTAATACCAAAAGCTGCATCATGTGGGGCAAGGCTCACAAAGGGGCAAGACCACATTTCTCAAGGCACACAGAGCATTCCCCCATGTCAGTATCATTGTACAATGGCAAGCAAGGGAGGAGACAAAACTTCTGAGCCCAGTCATGCTGGCCATGGTATGCTCATTAAGTCAGGAAAGCAGGAGGGACAGTGTTTATTGCCCGGGCCGTAGTAAATGGCACCTGTGTCCCCAGCCCCTGTCTCTATGCAGAAGCTGGGGGATGCAGTGAAGGCTGTCACAGTCTCATGGGGGGCATACGTACTACTGGGGCACATGGCCCTTTTGCTTGGTGTTGTATTCCTCCTGCTCCCGGTGCTTCTGTTCCAGCAGCTCAGCCAGTGCCTGCAGGGACTGGGAGCGCCGCAGCGGGGCCCGCTTCGCATTGCAGGCATTGTGCTTGATGAAGTCAATGCTCCTGCCCTCCACCTGGACCTGGAAGAAGAGAGGGAGAGGATGAAGGGCTGGCTGGGCACACACACACAGTGAGGAAACCACAGGGACGCATGAGTGCCAGAAATCCCTGGGATGGATGGAGTTAGTGTGCCACTCACCTTGGTTTCAGCATCCTGTGCCTCTGGAGCCTCTGTGTCTGCTTCTGCTTTGGCTCTGACAGGCCTTGGGGAAAGCAGTCTGCAGGGCTTGATCCCAGAGCCACAGCGAGAATATGCTCTCAAGAATTTCACAGCCTCAGGATTTGGAGGTGGGGAGGTCTCCTGGAAAAGGCAAGAAAAGATCCACTATTGGAGGAAGGCTGGAGCAAAGAGAAACACACCCGACCTAGCTTGGGTAGTCAACCACGAGCTCAGCCACAGGTTTCCAGCAGGCACACAACAGCACACACTTTCTGCCATGATCTGGCAAAAGTTCTTGGGGGGAGACAATGTGTAGTCAGCCAGCAAAGGCCAACAGCAACAAATCTGGCCCTGGTAACAGAACTTTTTAAAGAACTGCTAAAAAAGAGAGAAAATCTGCAGAAACACACATTTGGATTAAATGTAGGTGCAGCATTGAGTGGAGAATCCCTCTCTACTGACTAATCTGGTAGGCACAAGAGGAGAGCAACACCAGATAGCCCAAAAGATACCTACTGGGGTGAGGGCAAACTAAATCCATGGACATTCCATAATGACAGTGACAATGGCTCCTCAAAAGTCAGCAATCTTGCTGTGAAGAGTGAGTGGCAGTGAGGGGTAAATGTGCTGAAAGGCAGGAGACACAAGGGAGAGACACACTTCCCCTGCTAGCAACATTAGAGACCTTGAAATTCCAGAAGTCACCCCACCTCCACGGATCCAGACTTGGGCTGACCTGCCACAGGAAGCTTTAATGAAGTGGCACAGGTAGGCACGAAACTGACTGCTGAGGTGCTGTTCTCAAGTGCTGCTCTGCTCAGCACCTCAAATCGGTGGCGATATTATTGTAGACAGAAAAAGAAGCAGAGAGTGAAGGAGTCTAGTGGTGTTGTATCTGAGGGGCATCTTCAAAGGCCGTGTTTAGCACTGGCACAAGGTGACACTACTTGATGTCTAGCAGGCAGTCTGGGAACATCTCAGGCAGTCTTGTTCCAAACAAACCCTGAAAACTGAAAGTCAACACTGTGACAAGTAGGTGACCTTGTGATAAATGCAACTAGTGCACTGCTCTCCTCTGGGAAGTGATGGGAACAGCACAGGACAGCTCCCACATCTTTAGAGGTACCCAAGGTCTCAGCTTGGCTGAACTGCAGCCCCTTGGGGCAGATTCCTTCTTGCCTGGTCTGCTTAGCTGGCAGAGCTACAGACCATGGTGGGACTGGGCAGTCACATCGGTGGTTTTGGTGTAAGGAGCAGGGTATGTGATGTCCTCAGCACTGCTCAGACTGATCATGCTCCAGAGATGATCGGTCTTATTTCAACATGAGCCAGAAGACCTGTATCTCTCCAGTAAGTTAATGAGAAATGCCTTTGCCTAGCAGGGCTGGCTCGAAGTCGAGTAAGTCTGTGATTTTACAAGCATGCTAGCAGAGCACAGCATGCCCCATCTCCCTCCACGGGAGCACTGGGACTGCCAGAGCCCTTTCCAAGGCAGCTGCTACAGTTAACAGCCTCAGGGACAGATGAGAGAACAGCAACTCTGTGCTAGTCCTCAAGATCTAAAAGAATCAACTCAAACTCTGTGTAGCAGCAGCTCCACAGAAGACGGAGATCCTCCAAAGGGAAAACCTCAGCTCCAGGAGAGCCACAGCAACAGTTAATGCTACGTGAGTCAGTGCCAGGGCCACCTGTCACCTCTCTGGAGGAATCCACAGAGCACAAGTAACGCACCACGCAGAAACTGCCTGCGCAGAGACCACCCCCTTCCCCCAAAACAAAGGAAGAAATGATCTCAGTCTTCATTGCATTTGTCAAACGAGTGTAGGCTCACGTTCCTGAGGCACATGTGGGTTTGCCCCCATGTGTGGAAGGGTCACTGACATCAGAGAGGTTGGTGGCACACCATGAAGAAGGAACAGAGCAGTTGTTATCAATACACATCATTTTAGTGTCAAAAGTTGGCCACAGATGAAAGGGAAGAAATGCAGAGATAAGGAGGAACTTGAAGACTCCAACTCAGCAAGGGAATAGTGGGGGAAGGCTTGTGCAAGAGCTCGAGGTGCCACCCAGCTTGCACCCACCTTCTGCACAAGCTCCCTGTGTCACTCCTGTCCACACAGCCTGGCTGGCTGCAAAGACAGGACTCAGATGGAGACTGTGACAGCTTCCAGGGACTGGCAGGAGGACAAAGCCCTCTCCTGGCAGCCAGCAATGCTGAGGCCAATGGGAATCCAACAGTTCAAGGCTACTCTGGACAGCCCGTGGCTTATGGCCAAGGCAGCTCTCCTGCACTTCCCCTTACTCAAGAGACTTCTTGCATGCAAGGCTGAGGTGGGAAGGAGCCCCGAGGTCTCTCCTCCAGGAGGTCCCTATGATGAGGGTGGGCACAACACCCCTCTGCTTGCTGCTGTAGAGCAGGAACCCAACCTGTGCATAGGAGCTGCAGAAGTTCACCAAACACAGCAGTCACCTGGATGACAGGGGTCTCCCAGATCCACATGACAACGGTTCAAACCAAGATTGTGATGGATCTCTCCTTTTCCCAGGGCCTTAATTCACTTTCTGTGCAAACAACTACACTTCTACCCAGGCATTTAGCAAAGCCTTCTGAAAGAGGCACCATTTAAACACCAGGAAACCACCAGACAAGAAAAAATTATCCAGAGAAAGAAACAGGAAGAAACAAAAAGCAAACCAAAACCTTAACAAAGCCAGGCATCTACTTGCTCCAACAGCTGAGAAAGCCTGAGAAAACCAGGCACAGCCCTGTAATCCTTCTCCCACAAGCATGTGTGCAGAGGACTGGAGGTGTGTGCACTCTTACATGGCCTCCACCTTAACTGCCTGCAGATGTCTGTGTGCCCCCACTGGGCAGTGGTTATTCACCAGGACAATCATTTGGAGAAGAACCTGGAGATATGCTGCCTGCTGTGTATCCATAGGGTGGTAAGAGTTGGACTGAGGCTTGACACAGCCTGCAGACCTGAGGACCACGATCTGTGGGGCAATATGCCACAGCCTTTTGGCACAAACCCCAGAGAAATGCTGCCCCAAACACAGGGAAGCTGAAAAGCCAGCGGGGAGCATCCCTAGGCAGGGAATATGGCTGCGAGAGGGAACCAGATAGAACCTACCACCTGTGATGAGATTTCCCTCTCCTCTGCCTCCCCTGCATGGGGGGGCTGCTTGGCCAGGCAGGACAGGGATTATTGCAGCACTCACTCTCTTGGCCCAAACCACACACTCTCACTCACAGCCCTGCTTCAGCACCAAGATGCCCCCAGATCCTGTAAGTTCTGGGACTCCCCAGTCTCGATCATCGCACTGTCCCTCATGGCTGAACCACATCCCAAACCAGAAAAGTTCAAGAGCTCCATAGGTACCAACCTGCAGTTTGGCCTTCACTTTTGACTCCACATTTTCATATTTCTGGGATTTCCACAGAGCTTTCACAGGCTTGGGCTGGCTGCGTTCTTGGGCTCGCTCCTTCTCTTTGCACCTCTTCTGAATCTCCTTTATGCGCCTCACATTTTCCTTCTCATAGTCCTTGGGTTCTTTCCCTGCACAGCAAGGGGAGACACACCTCCATGTCCCACACACTCCCAAGGGGATGCAGGCTCTCAGAGCACAAGCACCAGAGCCCACAGCTCTGTCTCCAAAGGTGGTCCAACAGCCCACAGAACCAGCAAGCTCTGCCCTCTTCTGCAGACTAGACCATCTCTGCATCCTTCCTGCACTAAGTGCACACTCCTGGACTGACTCTGCTGCCAGAGGATCCCACGCTGCCCAGAGGAGCATCAGCGCAGGTCTGTACACACTGCTGGTGTTCACAGCCTCCCTTGTTCTCAGTGGCCCACTTGTCCCAGTTTGGACTATGCCAGACAAGCCATGCCAGCATCCTCCCAAGAGCAAGGTCAATTCCCATCCCGTGGGAATCAGCATCCCATGGTGATGAAGCAGAGAGGGCTGGTTAATGGCAGCTGCAGAACCATAAATGTCCTGGTTTCAGAGTCAGCCATTGTCCCATGTTCAAGTAGACGTAATAAAGGTTATGGATTGTGGAGGGTTTTTTTGTGTTTGAATAAAAAATGATCCTTTCTTGGGCTCACTAAGACTAGGAAGATCTCAGCTGACACAACCAGACCCTTATCCATTTCCCCCCTGCTTGGGCACAGCAGTTGTGGCAGCCACCAGCTGACAAACACCACACTGGCCCTAGTCTGGGGGCAATACCAGCACATGAAGCAAACCAAATGACAGCCAGGCCTCAGCCTTTATCTCCTTCCTGGACCTCTGAATGTACTCTGGGTGAGATCCCTGGAGAAGGGAACATCTTTCTCAAAAATGTTCTCAGTATCCACATACACGGACACTCTTCCCAAATCCTGCCTGGCTTTACCAACAAGGAACTTGCCATGTGAAACATCCTCTATACATTAAGGCTTCATCTGATCCATATATAAGTCTGACTAAAGTCCCTCTTCCAATTCTAGACCTGGCCTAGACTGGAGTCAGGGAGGCCATAACAGCACCGGCTCCAGAACAGGTGACACCACTGCCAGGCCAAACGCTAGAGATGGGGTGAGTGGCTCAAGCTCTCCTCAGGCAGCAGATCCAAGGAATCCACCCAACTCCCTGATCCTTCATCCCTTGGGTCAGCAGTCACGCAGCTGTACTTACTCTTGACTGGCAGCCCCCCATCAAGGGAGATCCTTTCAAGCTGTAGTAAGAGGCCAAGTGTCCCCTTCTGTCCCTTCTCCAGGAAGTCTTTTCCACTTGGACGAATGTGAGGGGCTGGCTGGGCCTGGTGGGCACTGCCCAAAGCAGGGTATCGGTTGGGAACTGGGTCCAGGGGCCTGGAAGTAAAATACAGCTTCTGAGCATTTCCTTCCAGCCTTCCTCGAGCTACAGAGAAAGAAAAATGAGAATATAATCAGGAAATGATCTTATCCCATAGTTTTCTTCACCCACAGCCTACAAACAATGCTGAAGACCCCCTCTCCACCTCTGCCTTATGCTTTCCCATTTTTCAACCAGCTGTACAGATCCCCTTTAGGATCACCATCTGTGAAGCAGCAGAAGCACCTGCAGCAGTGTGAATGGAGACTGTTAAAGATGCCAAAGGAGAAGGACATCAAATGGGCAAGCTGTGTCATGCCAAAGCACAGACCCACACATCTGCAACAAGCATCAAGGACTCACCTGAGAAGGGGCGCTTGTAATACTCGGGAAAAAGCGTGGGGTCTGGAGGAATGGGTCCAGAAATCCTGGATGGCCCTTCACACATCCTGCCACACGTCACTCTGCCTCCACCACAGAAACCAACCAGCACTGAGAACAGAAATGAACAGGGCTCACTGAAAAGTTACATTTAAGATAAATACAAATACGTGTAGGGGAACTTCTGACCTTTGTTGAAGAGCTCACCCCCAGCTAGAGAGATGACCTGCAAAGTAGGAAACCACCCCAAATTAAACCCTATGCAGGGGAAACGAGGGGTCCAGCAGCACTGTCCCTACTGTGGGTCTAATCAGCAATTTTAACAGTGCTGAACTTGAAATGTCCATGGTTGCTGCAGTATCTGTACCTTCAAAACAGAAAATTCTTCCTGGCTTTGTTCTCCCACATAGAAACAGTTAATGCAAACAGACAAGGAGCTGAGATGCTCTCAGCTCAGCTCTCTGTGTGCCTTCAGTAAACAGGAAACACAGGGTAGCTGGCCATCATCTGACAGGTTTTAGCCTGAGATTTGAATTATCTTACACCTTGGGCTCCCTCTAAATGGCTCCTGTGGTTCAAATACAACGTGCCCAGAGGAAGCTGAAGTCCATGCCCCACACAGCTGCATCCTCCCTGGGAACATGCCTGTGTTGTCACCACCCATGAGCAGGCTGGGGATGAACCTTAAAAGGACCCAAGACAAAACACTCCACAGTCATGCAGGGGCAGACACCGGGTTTGTGGGAAGAGCCCAGCTAGCTTCTCTTTCTAATTTCTAAAGTACTTTTTAGAGCAGCACAGATCTGCAAGTCCCTGCCCTGGCCAACACTGATCCCTGTTGCTTTTCCCTTCCCCATGACAGGAGGAGCAAAGACCCTTCCAGCAGGAAGGGACAGGACCTGTCCTGCTCACCAAGATCTCCTGGGCAGCATTTTTGTGCCTACAAGAAACCTGAGGGACTTGCTCCCTGCTCAAAACATGAGGATGCAGATGCCACACCAGCAGGCACAGCCTACTGGTGAGCTCTCAGCAGATGCCACAAGAGCCTCACGACCTCATCAGAGTCACACTGTGATTTTGACAGGCGCCAGGGCAGCTTGGCTGGAGTCACTGCTGTAAGAGCTGGGGCTACAACCTGCATGCCCTGACTCCTGAGGCAGTAATTTAAAGGTTTCTGAGACAACTCTATGGGAAGAGCCCTTTTCAGGATCCTCGGCATGCCGGCACTGACGGGACGCGGCATCTGCAGTTTAATTTATAAACCAATAAACGATCAGTACAAGGCTGAGTGAGTCTGAGTCATAGCAACTAATGCACTGCAGCCTTCCTTGGTAAATCACCCCTGTTGACATGAGACCCATTAGCAAAACGCTGTTATTCATCTCCCGGACACAACACCAGAGGCAATGTAAGCAATGCTGACTACTGCACACCAGCATTGCATGTGCAGTCTGCACCCAGCTGCTCTGGGAAAGCTATTTCTGAAAAGCAGGCACAGACTCTCAGCCAGAGATAAAAGGACGCTGGCTTGGTATTATTTAATCTCCTTGATAATGGATCCAACTAAGCCAGAACAGGCTCTCTTATTCTAGAAAAAAAAAAAAAAAAAAGAAAAGCATTCACCATGAGATCACTGCAGAACAGCTACTGGCCTTGAAATGCACATCTGATCTTGATCTGAACTAGGGTTCCAACCCAGTAATTTACACGCAAAATGACAGGCTGAAATCAAGACCTGTAACAGAACAGACAATTATTGCCGGGGATTGAAGGGGGAAAGGCAAATTGATGGGAGGCGGGGGATGGAAGGCTCGTTTTATACCTTCACATCCCAACTGCACCCTGCCCTGCTGCAGGGAATTTGTAAATGACACCCACTCCCTGATTTGCAAGTCACATCACCTCTGGATTGGGATCTTGCAAGATCAGACAACCTCATTACAATAGCAAGCATCGTGCCTATCTAGGTACCTACAGGGAAGGTCCCTCCGCCCTCAGCACCACTCTCTCAGCCCTGGGAAGCACCTGCCAAACCTCATTACCAACCATTGGTACAGACTTTCCAAGCTGCTGCTCTGCTCCTGCTGACCATGGGCCTACTGGAGGGACATGAGTGAGAGAACCTTATGTCTCACTTCTGCCAAGGGGGGATGTGTGGACATCCTCTGCTGCCATTCCCGCCTGCTTGGTCTCTTGGGGCAGCTCTGCAGCACAAACAGTTCTGTGCTGAGCCAACTTCACTTGCTATCCTTCCATCAAACAAGTCACTTCTTTTGCTGGGTTTGTTCTCTACCTGTGTAACCTCCCATCCAAAAGGAACCTGGCTTTTACCTCCACAGGGGGATCAGAGAAGCACTGGAGCAACCACCAGAGAAACACAGTAGAAGCAAGTGTTTATGAATATAGAGGAAAGGGAAGGGGGAACAGGGCCAGTCCTCTTGGGCAGACCTGATCACTGTTTGCACCCAGGAAAGCATCTTCTCTATCACCACCTCAGAAAACTAAACATTAACAATACAGTACCCGACCTGCTGCCACCAGAAATACACCATTCAGTCCATTCACAGGCTGTGTGATGCAGGCAGACTCTGCAAAACAGGCTAGTTAAGTCCAGGTAAACAGGTACGTGTGCAACTCCTCTCTGCTCTTACCCCCACCCCCAGCCTGTGGGCTCTCTAGGGAAGCAGCCACAGGGCTGCCCCAGCCCCGTTCCTGCCCTGCACAGCTACAGGACACACAGGGCAGTTCCCAGAGTAACCCAACAACTTCAGCATTGCACACTCACCCTGACTGAGCCTGAAGGGCTGCTCACTTCCCCACGAGGACCACAGTTTAGTGCTGGCATAGGAGTCAAGCAATGCAGGCTCCAGCCCCCTCTCTCCCACAGTGTCCCTGTAAGTTTAATAACCATTAACTTGACTCTTCGTGCCCTTTGCCACAGCTGACCAAGTGGTAAAAATGCTACTTATCCCCTTGGTACACTGAGACCTTTCAGAGCCTATAAGAACCATAGTTTCCTTTTGCTGCTTATTTTTGGCACTGAAGTAAACTACAAACCATGGGAAAACAGACAAGGCTTGGGCAGATGTATTTCACACCCTAGAACCCATGGCATCTGACTTTGAGGCATTCCCTCTCCTTCACAGATAACATTTTCACTGTTCCTGGGTCCCTGGCCAGGAAGCCGCTACCACACACAGAGCTGAGACCAGCCCAGCTTCTTGCCTTCATGAGCCAATCTCTGCAAAAAGCATGGGAAAAAGCATCCCACGGCTGCGATAAGCTGTGATAAGCAGAGCAAGTCATCTGCAGCAAATCAAAGGGCTAATCTCCGTGCAGCTGGGCTTGCATGCTTGATTCCTTCCTCAACAGTTTTAGCTGGAATGGAAAGTCACATCAGGATAACTTCCATGCCTGAGAGCTGCCCCAAAACAGGGGAGCACCCGGATCTGCAACCATTCCTCCTGGAGAATCAGGGGTCAGGAAATTAAGTCAATGTGCAGTGAACCCACCCAGTGGTGTCAGTCCCTGCCTAAGCTTTCCCCCTTGCTGACTGCGACGGGAAAGATTAATATTCCCCTTTTAACACCATTCCCCATGGGGGTTCCCCCAGGGTCTCACCAGCTCTTCCCCGCCTGCAGGCCTCAGAGACCCATTTTCTCTTTTGTCCCTCTGAAAACAAAGGGGCAGGTACAGCCGAGTGCACGGCGTTCGCAGGCGGAACATGTTTCCTGGGAGCTGGCCCAGGCACCCACCAGCAGCACTTTGGGAACAAGGAGCCCGGGGAGCCAGAGGGGCAGGAGGGGCACGCCGGGCCTGCCGCGGGGATGGCGGAGCCGCAGCCCGGCCCTCAACCCGAGCAGCGAGGCCAGGGGGACGGCACGGCGGCCGCGCCCCGGCCCCGAGGGGCACCCCGAGAGGACTCACCGAGGGAGGCGGCGGAGAAGCGCCCCGGGCTGGGCTGGGCTGAGCTGGGCTGGGCTGGGCTGAGCCGGGCCGGGCCGGGCTGGGCTGGGCTGAGCCGGGCCGGGCCGGGCTGGGCTGGGCCCGCACCGCCATCCGAGGGCCCGGCCCGGCCCCGCCGCTCCCCCGGCAACGGCGGCTTCCGCCGGGAGGGCGGGCCCGGCCCCGGGGAGGGCACCGACCCGCGTCCCCACTGCTCGGCACCCGTGCCGGACACGCCGGCATTGCGGGGGAAATCCAGGCCTCACGGCTGGGACCCGCCGCATCCCCAGGAGCGCTCCCCGCGGCCACCACCCCCCGCTCTGCCCTGTGCCCCCGGGGTCTTTGGCACCCTTGCGTCCCTCGCCGGGATCATCCGGAGGTGCACTGCGCTTCCTTCTTCTCTCTATAGGAAGCGTACTTTAGGGGTTTTCTGCACGATACAAACACGCTGACAAAGACACAAAGGACAAAACTAGCATGAAACCAGCCAGAGCCGTCCTGTCTGCATGAAGGTGGTGATTTCCAGGTGAGCCCAGCAGACATTATCTCACCCATTTTACATAGCGCACAGACATTAGACGCTCAGAGCTATGGCAGGAACGCCAGTTCTGTCCCCGTAAAGGAAGGCTGGCAGAGATGCAGCTTTCAGTGCCCCACCTGCTACAGCTGGGAACAGTGAATAGAATCACAGAAGCATAAAATCACAGAATATCCTGAGCTGGAATGGACCCACAAGGATCACTGAGTACAACTCCAGGCCCTGCACAGGACACCCCAATAATCACACCATGTGCCCCTCACAGCATTGTCCCCAAATGCTTCCTAAACTGTCAGGCTTGGTGCTGTGACCACTTCCCTGGGCAGCCTGTGCCAGTGCTCAACCACCCCCTGGCTGAAAAAAACTTTTCCTAACATCCAACCTAACCTTTCACTTTTTTCTCCCAGCTCACAGTAGAGATGAGATTGTGCAGAGCACAGGAGCAGCCGTGCTCCTGCCCTTTAAAACAGCACATTACTAGACCTCTTTCTGTCAGTTTTAATGTGTCGAAAGTAAATACCCAAAGGTAAATACCTGATTTACACACTGAGCAAAGAAAGCGGTCCCATCAATACTGCGAGGATTTTGCTTCTTTCTTGGTGTCTTCCAGCAGCTTCTGCAATGGGTCAGGCAGAATAAAGATCCTGGGTTTTTAACAGAAATTGACGTGGTGAGTCCAAGATAGGCAAGAAAATCTCCAAAACCTGCTGCCCAAACACCTGTGGTTTGAGGGAAACAGCAAAATGGTAGAAAATAAATTTTCTGATGGGACTTACTTCCCCTTGGTGATAAACAGATGACACTTGGATGGCACAGAGCTGTACTGCCAGGTATCACACAGCTTCTTCCACACCCAAGTGACCCAGCCGGCAGCAAAAGGTCACACCAGTAGGGAAGGACTCACCAGGTACTGAGTCCCAGCTCTCAGTCTCCTTTTCACTTTTATCAGGATGGTTTTCACTTGACCCAATCAAACACGAGCACACAGCTGCATAAAGAATGCCCTCAACAAACACAACATTTTATTTCTGTAGAAAACATGGTACTTTTCAGGAAGGTCGAGCTTATCAAACAGCAGCGTGCATGTTAATATACATAAATACACAGGGTTACAATTTAGTGGGAAAACATTTCTTAAAAAAAGCTTTCAAGTACACAAAATAAACATACTAAAACTGGACTATCCTTTCCACATACCTGCCTCAGAGAGAAACATTTCTCAAAAGGAATGAACTTCCACCCATCATCTGCCAACAAATCTCTCCACTGGACACAAGCTGCAGGAGGACATGAAGATGGGCAGGACCAGAGGGTTAATAGCCAGTGTTTGAGATCAGGAGCAGATTTACCCATGGCAGTTCAGTCCCTGTTCTCTCAGCTATCAGGATGTGTGTAGTGTGAACAGTTACCTGGCCAGCACATTAAGAGAGCTGCAAGAGGTAGGAAATACCTCCTTCCTTCCACCTTAAGGTCCTAGGAAGGTTAGTGCTGTACAACTTCATTACCCACGACACCGTGGCAATCCCATGACCCTGGGAGGCATTTATTAATAGTCACAGAAATGAGAATGTGGCCCCACAGGCATGGCACCAGTGCTGCCAGGCAGTAAACACAACTGACAGACACAGAGCTTATGGAAAAAAACCTGCTGAATGCAGGCAGCCTCTTGAGCAGAGGGAATAACATCTACAGATACGGAAGAATAGCACAATGTATCACAGACTTCCTGAAGATTTTCCTGCGAAGACACCAACAACAGAGAATTACAGTATCATTTAAATAAAACACCAGTTTAAATTAATTCAAAAGACATTTGCCACATGCAGGAAGCCAGAAGGCTGACCCTTATGTTACCAACTCTCATCCATTCTTTCTACTTTTTGTCCTACAGGACTTTGAAGACCTCTTATATCACTAAACTCTTTTATAGCACTGTACAAACGGAGGATTAAAATGTAAATCAGTCTCCTAGAGAAGAAAAAGGCACCTGAACAACAGATACTCCCTGATCTTGCTCTACGTGCTCTCATGGTTAAATCAGCAACCTGTGCAATAGGGGTTGTGTCCCATTTCCAAGCCATGCAATGGCAGAGATCCCGTGACTCACTTCAGCTACTGCAAGTGCAAAGGGCAATTCAAGTTTTCCTACCAGTCTCCAAGACAAAAATTAAATGTTTGCTAAAAACAGAAACATAAAACTCTTTAAACAATTTAAACCAGAACAGTTCCTACCAGAACATTATTTTACATGTTTAAAAAAACCAAGAAACTCAGGCTATTAAATAAGAATATACATATCTTAAAAACAGAGGTTTTTTACATTACTGCCAGAACTGTTAATTGTCCTGTTTTCCAAGGTAGGAATATTCATAAGTTATTTCTTTGAAGTGCCTCACAGAGGTTTTGGTTGGCATCTGGTTCCTCGGTCATCACCTCCACAGCCTCCCACTCGCCTGACCTACTTGACTTCTTGATGGCCTCTACTACACTTTGCATGTACAGACCATCTTCAAAAGAGGCTGCCATAGAGACAGGTTTATGATCCCACGTCCGACGGTCTTCCTGGTCTTGGAAAGACTGCCGCAGGGCTTGCACCATGTACACCATTCCTTTCAGGTAAAGCAGCGGGATGTCTTTAAACCCCTTATCCAAGAGGCCCTTGTTGACAGTCAGAGAGTCTGTAAACAGTAGTTCTTCTTGGAGCGCAGTGTTTTTTTGCCCATACAAGTCTGTCCCGCGAGCTATGAGGCGTCCAGCAGACCCAACAATCATGACTTCATGGATGAAGGATCCAGGCATGTTGAAGTTGAGAGTCACAGTGCAGCAGACACCCTCGCTCATCAGCATCTGGAAAACGCAGAAGTCATCGCTGGTGACGTGGCGGATCCCGCTTATGGCTGTGTTCTGCTTCACAAAAGTCTTGAGCAAACCGTGGACCTTCTCCGCTCTCCTGCTGATGAGGTGAGTCAGGAGGTCGATAATGTAGGTGCCCATGGTGTGCAGCCCACCCCCTCCCATCAGCTCATCACAGATCCAGTTGTACTTGTGGCTGAGCAGGCTCCCCCCGTACACCCGGACGTCGCAGATGATCACGTTGCCCACGTAGCGCTCCTCTATCAACTGCTTCATCTTCACAAAGGCGGGCAGGAAACGGAGAACGTTGCCAACGATGCTCATCAGCTTGGGGTAATACCTGGCAGCTGTGACCATCCTGAAGGCATCCACAGAGGTAGCAGCTTTCTCACAGAGCACGTTCTTCCCTATCCCTGCAGCACAAATGAAAAAATAGGTATTTAGCACACAGTGAGCGAAACATGCTCAGATGCCCAAAGGTTGTCAAGAAATGGTATTCTTATGTCAGGCTTTCTTGCTATAAATTCAAAAGCAAAGATCTGGGAATTAAAACGGGAATGCCAAGTGCAGCAAGACTCAATGATGCTTCCCAGATGCTCCAGTGGCAGAGCTGACAAACTCCCACAGAGGCAGGCTCCAAATAAAGAGAGGATTTTTACATTATGAAAGATAAATGTCCAAATGGCACCACATGGCATCCAAACAAGACACAGTTTGTGCACTGTAGTTATAAAATTATTTGAATACCTGTACAGCCAGAGCAGTTAAAAATAAAGTCATGTATCCTGCAGGGAAGGGGAGATTTGATTTTCACTTTGTATTTCTCCATTACTATTAATTTATTGTTTTATATATATATATTAAAATGTGCGTATAGATACTATATGTATAAAAGACATTCTTATATACATATTCTGTGTACAGAACACAAGAATTAGAAATAATGTTTTGGTAAGTAGACTGTTTTAAAAGCAGTCTACTTTAGGCAATTAGTCTACAATTAGAAAGCAAAACATTTTGGTCTGCACATACAGCCTAATCAGGCAAAAAGTGGCCGAGTTACACAGACAAGACCTGCACTAAGCTGACCCACTGCAGCTTTATTGCTGCTGATGCACTTTACATTGTGCTCAGCCTGAATCAATGGGGGCAGTCAATAATTCAATTTTTTAACTTTAAAGCAGAAATAAAGTAATACAGAAGAGCATCACAGCACTAGCTTTAACCAATTCCTATATTTGGAGCTCTGCTGATATTCTGTTTCTCATGACAGGGCTTTACTTTTCCTGTTTTTTTTCCTGTTCTGTAACTGTTCTGATAAAATACTTATCTAGACATTTTTCAATGTAACAACCAGTGCTATACCTAGAAGACTCCAAGTATTTACTGGTGATGTCAGACTTGAAGGTCAGTCACATCACACCACAGTTTCTGCCCAAGAATTGCAGGAATCACTGCACACAGTGGTAGGTACCTCTCTGAAAGCTCCTCGTTACCCAGGAGCAGGCTGTGCTCACTGCTCAGAACAGTTTTTAATAGACTCCCAGTGAGAAGATAACAGCACAGGTGCTTAAATTGGTCTCTCACACACAAGGGGAAGGCAGATCCCACCCTGCAGCTCCTGCTCTTGATGCTCCACCCAGCCAGCCTTTCAGGAACCCTCCAAGCAGGCCAGGGACCAGCGTGCTCCCATGACACACCAAGGGACAGCTACAGGACACTCAGAACCTGTATTTCTAACAGACACACGTGAAATCCAGTCAGAAAGTGAGAAGACTACAAGTCAGAAACCCCTAAATCAATGTGAGTCAACAGTAGCTTTAATGCACAAAGGGTAAGGGCAAACTCCCAGCGAACACTCTAGCTGCCCACTGGTAACCCCCCATCTCAGGGCACAATTCTGACTCCCCTGTCCCCAGTCCTGCTGCTGAGGTGAGGCACAACACTGTTCAGTATTTTGCAGGGATAGCTGAAGCATCTGGAGAAGCATCCAGAGCTGCTTCAGTCCCTGGTTTATCTGCCTTCTTGTTTACACAGCACTTGTCTCCAGCCAGGTTACAGTAAAATAAAAGCAAAACAGAGGAAGCAACTCAGAGCACCCTGAGCAGATCCACAGTTGTTACAGCTTGCAGAAAGCAAAGATCCACGTACTCGTAGGATACATCTCTTCAGCCAGTGCTCTGCCAGTGCCTCTCTCCCTCTTGCAAAGTCCTGGGCCCCTGCAGTGGGGGATGGAGAGCAGAGAGGTTCAAGCCTAGAGAGATCCCCTGCTGTGCTGCCTTGGTTCATCACCTCGAGCTGCCCTTGCTCTGCTGGCCAGCCTCATCCTCACTGAGTGCTGTGCTCATTGTGCCAGCCCAGGCTGAGCCACTTGAGGAGCTAAAATTGGCTGATGCCTTTTTTTGGCATGGCAGCCAGCACACTGACAGCTCGGCACCGCCCGCTGTGCACTGCTAGAGTGCCAGGACAGAGACCTGGGTACACCATAACAGCTCTGGGGTAATCCTGCAATTGCCATCAGGGGGACATCCCTCCAGCTGTCCCCAGGCTCAGGGATGCCCATGCAGCAAGGACAAGGGCACAGTTGAAGAAGGCTACAAGGTCCCTTAGCAGTGTAATGGCCATGCCTTTTATATTCCAAGGCAGAGCAACTTACATCCCTCAGCTTGTTACTATTGTTTTGGTAATGAATAACCTGAGCCTTGCACCATATTGTCTTCTTAAACCACAGCTGCAAAATTTTCTGTTGAGGCCCTCACCAGCCAGGAGACATGAGAGCCATCACACAGCTCTGGTGCTTCTCAGAGCCCTCTGTGAGCCAGGTCAGACCACCAACTGAGCCCAGTTTGGTAAAGGAATCTACTTCATTCCAAGCAGGAAGGTTAAAACAGTTCACACGTGGGTCTAAGCCCACAGAAAGGGCTCCAGCCCTGAAAAGGAGGAGGTGGAGCTGTGGAATTGTTTTTCCTCACCTACAGGCAGCAAGCAAGGACAGCAGCAGTTCCACTGCCTGTGGTGAAGCTCATCACAGGCTGTCCTGATGACACCTCAGGGTCTGCTCTGTGCACTCCTCAGAGCAAACCCCATCTGCAGGGAGAACGTCAGCTTCTGCAGACCAGTGCTCCACTGAAGTTCTCCTGTTAATGGCTATTCAACTGGCTGTTACAGTAAGAGGCAGGGGGGAAAAAAAAAGAATAAAAGGTCACCATTGCCAGGATTCCTTAAACAAACCATCTACTCCCACCCATTTGTCAGCTGGCCTCAGGACAGGCAGCAGAATTATCTTTAGCATCCTGAAGAAATTTTACTCTGAGGATTTGTCATGTTCTGCCTGAACTTCACCTCATGGACAAACACCTCATATTTTCCACTCCACGCCAGCCAGTAATTCCACTCTGTGCTCACCTCATACAAAGGTAGGTACATTTAACTGTGGGACATGAACCACAACACAGGCATTTTATGACATTAAGTTAGTTCCTCTGAGATCAAAAGCAGCACAAATTTTAGGAGAGCTTCTTGCTTTGCCTGTTGTGGAGATAAGTCACAAGATTACACTGATTTTACTGTGAACTGCTGTCCTCCAGGCTTTGATCTGTTCTGTCTGGTTCATGAACTCAAACCAGTGTCACTGCTTTGTCCCCATCATGCCAAAGTTGTACCTAGGCCTGTTCGTGGATGTCTGTCAGTAAGAAACTTATGCAAGCAAACTGCACCACCTAGCAAAAATGGGTATTTCTCCTCTCTGCCAGGAACAAAAATGGAAGCATATTTTAAATTTTAAAAAAAAAAGTATAATGATACACACAAAGTAATACAAGTTTCAGCACTTTAAAACAAACAAACCTCAACAAAACAAAACAAATCACAACACACAAGACCATTATCACTGTACCACATCTAGGCTTTCCTAAAGCCCAGTCTCTTTGCTAGTAAAGACTGGTCTATAATTCTCCAGTTATAACCATCACCATTATCAATCCCAAATTCCAGGGAAAATGTACTTGCCATCTTTGGCCCCACCCTGGTTCTGTGTTCCTTCAGAACACACAATCACAGGAAACCACCCAACACTGGTTTGACATAAGTCATGACGTACTTGGCAGCAGATCTACAAATACCACCACGATGAACCTGGAAAGCTGAAAGACAAGGTCAGCATCACGCTGGGTCTGAGCTGCCTGCATCAGTTTGCAGATCACAACATTTCAGGATAGATGAAGACATAGTTACCCTTTACTGCTACATCCATCCACTTCCCCAGCTTTTTCAGCCTTCCACTTCCTAAACTTGCAGTCAAGCACACATGCCACCTTTGCACTTCTGCACCAGCTTTGCCTTCATTTCCTCCTCTGGATAATGCCATCTTACAGGTTCCCAGCCTTCAAAGAAGGAATCTCAATCCCTTTTAGTTTCTAATTCACCAGAGAAGACTCAATACTCTCCTTTTAGCTCACTTGCTCATCAAGAGCCACAAGACCTCGTGAAACGCTATTACCTAAAAAGTGCTTAACAGAACTTTTAGCGTATTTAAAAAGATAAATTCTAATTTGCAGTTTAAATATTCAAACATCAGAATATCTTAAATTCAAAGGACAGTACTTTAATGAGGTAAAAAAACAAATCTAACAATGTAAAAAAGAAAAGAAGGGGGAAAAATAGCCTGAAATCTCTCTCTGCATATCTAAGTAGCATTGCAAATGTTTGTGCAGGGAGTTGTTTACTTCCAAAAGAAATTACTGTAGACCAAAGAGGCTAAGAACAACAAACCACCCTGGCTCACATGGTCTGAGAGACTACCCATCCTAAAATTAACCCATGTGGATCTCTTGTAAACACAGTAAAAATATCACCCTTGTTATTTACAGAATTGCATGCAAACTGACACCCACGCCGTACTACAGGAGAGGACATTAACACTACAAAGTCACACTGGAGAATTAAGAAATGTCAGGATGCCCGGGCAGTTGGCTCCCACCTCCCTGCCCAACCAGTCTGGGATGTCATGCCTTCCCTCCTACACACCTTCACCCAGCCCTTCTTGCTGGATTCCTCCTGCTGTCCCCAACATCTGCCCTCCTGCATCAGGTGGAAGGATTCCTCCACCTGGGACCCCACCAGTCTGCTACGGACCTGGGTGTCCCAAGAGAGCTCCAGGTGGTGGCCAGGGTCACAGCTAAAAACAGCACATCTCTTAGATCCTAACTCACAAGATTCTATTATGCACATGGAAACATTTTTTCAAAGGCTTTCAACTTCCAAGTTTGGTTTTATTTGTGGGGAAAACAGAAAGCAGAACTGAACAACCCTCCAATCCCAGGCAATTCTGTTTTCTAGTGCAGAACATGGGAAAATTTGAAATTAATTAAACAACTTAAGTTGTTTTGGTTTGGGGTTTTTTTGGTTCCTTTGGTTTTTTTTAGTGATCATAAAAACCTTTTACCCTCTCATTATCATCTTTGATACAGCTAATTTTCATTAAAAACTCCCTACCATATGTTCAGCCTGACGAAAACATGAGATATTTCAGCCCAATTGACTCAAGAAGAGCTATAAGCAATTATGAACAGTATTTTTACAAGAAACCTAGGTAACCTTTCGCACAGACAGTGCTACCAATTCCACACAAAACTTTCAGCACTGCATTTGCTTGTTAGTGCAACCAGAATTGTGCTGGGCTAGCAGCTTCAAATTTCAATCTGCCAATGAGCTATGGATTTTTGGTCCAACTCCAAAGATAAAAAGGTACCTAGAGCCTTCACAGCAATTTGCCGAGTTAGTGGTGGGGGGATATTGATGCAAACCAAATCCACGTCCTGGTGCAGCAAGACATCGTCGGTCCGACTCGTGTAGAAGGAGATGTTCATTTCCTCTGCCAGTTGTTTGGCTTCCTCTTCAGTTTTCCCCCAAAGTGCTTCAATGGAAAAGCCTTCTGCCCTCAGCAAGGGTACCAGGACCCGGGCGGCGCTGCCAGTTCCAAACACACCCACTCCAGGGAGCATTTTCATCCTTCATTCATTCAAGTATCAGGGTCTACACGTAGGCCTTCGATAAAATGTTTGGCTCCTCAGCTTGCTGTTCATCCACAGCTCCTAAAATGTGAAAAGTTTTAAGTCACTATCAACAAAAGGCACATTTTGGTATCAAACACATCTAGCCTGAATGCCACCTTCTGTCCATTGTATGGCATTCAACATTCTCAAACATCCCAATAAACACCCAAAACCCCCCAAACTTGCAGTCCATAGAGATAACAGTATTAAGGGACAAGTCTAACAATGCTATTGCAGAGATATGGTAAGAAAGCAGCCTGACAGACTCATGAGTATCTCCTCAGCTTCAAAACTAAGCACACACAGACAGAAACACACATGAGCTCACGGGACAAACCAGAGACAGCGAGGCAGAAACTGGGAGCGACAGGAAGCACCAAAAGAACAGGACAGAAAGTCTATCACAGCAGCAGTAAAAGCAGTGCTGCTGTAGTTGTGATGATGTAAGTCCCTAAATGAGATAAAGGTTTGTGAGATGAGGTAATATCTTTTATTAGACCAATTGAGATAGCTGGAAATAATAGGCATGCTTTGGGGCACATAAATCTTTCTTCCAAATTAAATTACACAAACTGAAAACAACTACTCGGACCCTAACAATTTTATGGCAAATTGTTAAGTTGCTCCAGAGAACATCACAAAATATGCCCTGTGGGGGAAGCCTGGATTCACTGAGCTTGTTCTGACTGAGGAGGAGAATGCTATAAGGAGAGAGACTGTCAGTGTTTAAATACATAGCAAACTGCTTTCCAGAAAGGAAAAGGGCGCTCCTCTGTGTCCACTGTGGGTAGTTAAAAGCTTTACTCAACTTGTGACCGTTAAAAATATCTCCTTCTGCCCGTGCTGTTTAATCTCTAGGAATCCAGGGTTTGCATGGAATTATTATATTCCTTACACACAAACATTTGGTTAACTCACACTTCTTTTGTTCTTTTAAATATTTCCTGGTAAATTAATTCCTTCGATTCCTACCTGCCTGTCTGCCTTAGCACGGCTGCTGGCCACAAGTGGCCAAACTGCCTTTATAGCACCACCTTCAAGGAGAGAAGTCAGAAGTCTCCTTGATCTGTGACACCAAAGAAACCTACAGTCCAGCTTTTGTTCTGTGCCTTTCTGAATTCTCAACTACACCCACTCTCGACCTTTTTTGACTTTTGTTTTTTAGATAGAAAAACATGACAAATTCGGTTTTCCTTAGAAGCTTACAATGAAAAAGCAAAGACCATGTTTAAACAGAGGACTGGTACCAGCACCAGATCAAGACATTTGTAAAAGATCCCCAGGAGCAACGAGAATCACGACCTGTTTCAGAAAAGAGAGGGTTACTCACCTCCCCATTCTAACATACCCTCATTAAGTTACAGCACGTGAAAGCAAATCCTGACACAGCACTGGGCAGTACCAGCACACGAGTCAAACTGCTCACTGTGCAAGTGCTTTGTTTGCAATCAGCATCTTGTTAGTCTGGGATGTGCCTACACTGCCCAGCATGTGTTACATACATATGCAACTGCAACTGACTGAATTTCTAAGTATTTTGACACTAAGCTAGGAAACAAAAACAGCAGCACTTGGGAATATTTATTTGGCAAAATGCAAAAATGTTTACGGATGCTATAAAGTGGCTTATGAAATATTTACTTAATTAATTCAGTATGTTTTTCCTTATTCTGTGTGATGCAGTGTTTGCAGTGATACTGTCACTGTCATTCTTTATAAAGATGAACAAAGTTCATTGGAATAAACTCCTTTTTATACGACATTTAGCAGAACACTCAAATAAGGTACTAACCAAGATCAAAAGGATCTTGAAAATATCTACAAGTCTGCATAAAGGGGTGGGATCGTGGGATCCTGGCAAGGAGGATGGCTTCCACCCAGGCTTATTTTATATAAGTGACACAAATAAAAATAAAATCTTGCAGCTGGATGGACAGCAGGTATAACTGTTGAAGTCCTCACGCAGCTGTATTTGGCAGTTTACAGGCTGGAAGAACTAAAAATGCTTACAATAGAAAGAGCATCATCTTCTTTTTGAAGAAACAAAAAGCAAGGTGGAACAGAGACCAGGCGAGTGTGTGCCTGCTTGCACCACATCACACAGATGTGCTCAACAATGTCACACTTACATAACATAGCAACAGTTTAGAGAAAGTTGATTTCTTTGAAAGTGCTCCAAGAGCAGAGTGCAGCACGTGCAGCAGGACTCTTCCTGCTACTCAGATAAGCTGATTTCTGTAACACTCATTTTAAGTGTTACTTTTTTCCTGTGTGAGAAGGAAACGCCTGAAACTTCAACCAATAACAGCTTACAAATAGGTACAATTTCTTCCTATTCAGTCTAGAATCCACCAAGCCTAAACCTTCAAACAAGCCTTGGCAAATTACTTACAATAATCATGAAAAGCCTTTTATAAGCCAAGATTTCAGAAATTAAAATCCTTGTGCATTAACCTCTCTGGTGATCAAACACTGGAATGAACACTTCTCTGAGAACTCTTCCCCAGAAAACCCAAAAGGCAGACCTTTTATGGGTGAGCAAAACCAGACTTAAGGAGGTATCTTGCATGTCAGGAGATGAAAATCATCTTCTCTCAACAGAGGTGAAATAATCAATCCTGCCACATAATTCTGAACTTAAACTTTCCAACAGAAGCACCTAGAGCTCTGCCATTCCTTTCAGTGGCCACAAAATGCTTCCACTGTTGCTGAATTTCATGGTGAGTTTGAAGTCCCATCCCACAGTCACAGAAAGGAGCTGTTTGACTCTTTTGGTACACACAGCAACAAGCATTTATGTGACCCAATGCAATGGAAAACCTGATGATTCCTACAAGATCTAGTTCAACTCCACACTGAAGCAGTCAGGGAATTCTGAAGGCAGAAGTCTCAAAAACTAAACAGTGTAGTCAAGGATTACAGCACCCAGAAACTGTTGTGGAACATTACAGATGGCCAAAGGCAGTGAAAGAGTAACAGCTGGTGTCCAGAAAGATGCTGGTCAGGATAACACTCTCTGCAGGAGAAGAGAACAATTCACACTTCCCTAACTTATCCTAAAAAGTTCCACTTTGGTCCCAAGGAAGGCAAGGCACGTGGTGGAGGAGCACACCAACATCAGGGGCACTGTTTTCATCCAATGGGTCACTGCCGTTGAGTTGGCAAAGAAAGCAAAGACTGTAACAACAGCTGTATGAGTAATAAAGTTGTTATTGGTTGTGACACCCTCACAGATATTAAGGATGCAGGAGAATCTCTGACAACATCCACAAAGGAACTACTCAGAGTTTCACCCTGCTGCAGGGCCCTTACCCCTGTGATGGTACTGCACTGCAGAGCCCTCCCGTGAGCACAGGGGCTGCCTCAGGGCTGTCAGCTCGGCACAGAGGTCAGCAAAGGTGACAGAAACGCTGGCAGACACAGGGCATCACTGTAATCCAGTGAGGTCTCTGCAGGAATAGAGCTGGGAGAAGTTCCCTGGACCACTCTGAGAAGCTGGAGGTCACCTCCGTGGCATGGAGTCATTTTTTCCTGTCAAGCTGTTCATCCAGCCTTCTGACACAAACACACCTGAGGCTCTGCATGAAATGGTTCGCGGGCTGATGTCAGAGACTGACGTGCCTTCTTTGCTAAACGTGCTTCTAAGGCAGCGCCAGCGGGTTGTGTGACAACCCCACAGGGTATCAGTAGGCTCCCACCCCACCCCCGGACCCCCCGGGCACAGCGCCCTGTCCGTCCCGCCGCGGAGACACAGCAGCACAGGCCCCGTCCCGGGCACAGCGCCTCCCACAGGGCCCGCCCCGGCTCAAAGGTGGCAGCGGGGACCGCGCCGGGGACAGGAGCGGCTGGAAAATCCTGGGAACCACAGAGGGCTGCCGGCAGGGCCCTGGCACAGCCCCGGGATGGCCCTGTGCTGGCCGGGGGTGCGGGGCTGGACTCACCTGACCCTGCCTCACCTGTGGCACTGGACAGGACAGGGCAGGGCAGGGCAGGGCAGGGCTGGGCAGGGCAGGGCTGGGCTCCGCTCGGCTCACCTCACCTCACCTCACCTCACCCCTCACGGGGCCGGACGGATGAGGCCCCACCTCACCCCACCGGCCCACCCGGCGTTTGTCCCACCCAGAACACGGTCCCCTCCCAGCTCCGCGCCCCCGGAGCCCCCGGCGGGTGGGGGAGCCCCCGGCCCGCCCTCACCTGTGCCCGCCCGGGGCCGCCCGGGCTGTCCCGCCTGGCGCATCCTCGGCCCGGGCGCGCTCCCGAGGCCGCCGCGCGCTCCCGGGGCGGCGCCCCCCGGCCGGCCCGGGCATGCGCGCCAGCCCGGCGCCGCCCCGCCCCTCCGCCGGGCAGCGTCTCGGAACATGGCGGCGCCCATTGCGGCTTCACCCACCGCCGGAGGGAGCGGCCAATCCCAAAGCCGGAGAGCGGCGAGAAGGCGGGGATTAAGGTGATGGACAGCAACAGCAGCCAATAGACGGTTAGCGAGGATTGTCGTCACCCCCCGTGATGAGGCCTTTCTCCTTAGCAGCACCGTGGAGGGTTGCTGTGGGGCTGGAAGGGGCTCCTGTAGGAGAGGAGCTCTGTGGCGTCAGGAGAAGGCAAGACATTAACCTTCAGCTGTGTGGGCACCGCAGCTGGGAAGGCACTGCCTGCGGAGAAGGTCTTGCTCAGCCCCAGTCCTGGGGAGATGCTGCAGGAGGAGGTTGTGCATGGAAAGGGCTCGTGGTTTTTGTTGTCACTGACTTGGTCTTGCTGAGCTCTGTTAATGACCTGCCCATTTCCCCGCTCTCCTGATTGGGATGTAGAGAAAGATGCAAATTGAGAGAAGAATCGCACTTGCTAAAGGCAAAGCTTGTAACCTGTGTGCAGTACCTCTGTCCGTCCTGTGCACCAGATGGCTGCAGGCATTGCCTGCTCTGGGACCCATGGAGCCAACACCTCTGAGACACGTGAAAGGGCTCACCTCGTGGTCAGTTGGCTTCATCAGCGCCAGCAAACGTGAGAATTAGAGTAGAAGTGAAAGGGAAGGAAGCAACAAGGATGTGTCATTGCGCAGTCATGAGGTGAGAGGAGAGGAAGCTTTGAGTGCAGGGGGGAACTGAACGTCAGAAAGAGCAGGGGAAGAGATGAAGAGGCCCAGGGAGGAGAGCAAGAGAGACACAGCATCTCGCTTGTTGTTCTTGTGGATCTTGTAGCACAGGAATTTAGTTTTCTGACCCTCTCATCAGTAAATATCCCGCTAGTGTTGTTGTTTCCTCAGGTGGGTTGGTTCCCAGATGAGACCTCAGCTGTGCTTCAGCCAGGACATTCCACTGGGTGGTGGAGAAGAGCTCCAGTGACCATCCTTTCCCCAGGAGATGCCTGTGGCTGGGCTGTGTGTGTCTGGGTGTAGGGGGTGGTTACTGTGAATGCTGACAGGAAACTAATGGGGAGGAAATGGCAGGCGTAAGCAGGTTTTGCTCTGAGCACAAAAGAGGAAGAGTGATGGCTGGCAGTGAGGAGCAGCAGAGAGGCTGGGGACACAGAGGAGCCTGCACCTGCTGACTGTGCTGCCCATGTCCCATTGGTGGCAAGGGTGACACAAGCTGTGTCTGGCATGGTGGGCGTTCCTGTCCTGGTGTCCCTCCCACCAGAGGTGGCAGGGGAATATAAGGGGCTGCAGCACCCCATCTCTGCAGGGCAGGAGCTGGGATATGGGTATTCATGGCTGGAGCAGGGGATGGGCGCTGCCTGGCTGGGGCTTGTAGATCCTACAGCCAGAAGGTTCTGACCAAGCCCATCCCCGTGTCGAACCTGGGTGTCTGGGGGCTGGCAGGGTGTGTGGGTCCCCAGCTGAGCTCAGCAAGGACACCAGATGGATGTGGACATCACCCCAGCCCCTGCCATGACGGCAGCACTGCCTCCTCCAAGGGGTCCATTCCCCGGTGTAAAACAAAATGGACTTGGGTGGTGCAGGGAGGTGGTGCTGTAGGAAACTGGGGAAGCCCTTTCCCTCCTTGCCTGCACATTCGAGCAGCAGGGAGCTGCTGGGCTGGACCCTGGAGCCCTGGGAAATGGCCATCAGCAGTTCCTGAATACATTACTTGGGTCTCAGGGCTGAGAGTCTGTGGTCAGGATGAATCAAAGAGAGAGGAGGTAAGAATTGGGCTGAAACAAGAGAAGAGGAAGCCTGTAAGCACAGAGGGAACTGCCTGTTAAGTGGGGAGGAGGCGAGTTCCCAGCAGGGCTTCAGCTCACCTCGGCTGAGCAGTGACCCTTGTGCTGCAGGGAGAGAGGGGAACCCCTTGGTGGATCCCAGCAGGTGCCCAGCATCATCACCACGAGGCTGTTGGGAATCATGGAGGTCCAGCTGGCCGGTGGCTTTCTGCCCCTGCTGCTCCTCACCTGGCTGCCTGCTGGTGAGTCCCCCTGTGGTCTTCTCTCTGCTCTGAACTTTTCTCTCTTCATATATGCCTGCAAGAAGTTGGGAATTGGCTGCTGCTGCTTTTCCCTGTCTTCTTGCAGCATTTTGCCCCCTCTGCTGCACCAGCACCTTGCCATGTGCCTTGCAGAGCGGTCTCCCCTGCAACTGTGTGTGCACAGGCTGTGAGCTCTGCCCACAGGGACCCAGTATCAGGCTCCAGGCTTTGAACAGCATTGCCTTCAGCAGCAGGGAGAGAAAACAGTCAGGGGGCAAGGAAACAGAAATGCTTATAAACCTAATGACTGTGGAGGGGGTCAGTTTCACATGGGGGATGTGGACATTCCTTAAAACAAAACCAACCCTCCGTTGTCCTCTGGCAGGACTTGCTCAACAGATCTCAGTCTCAGTGGATGTGTCAGTAGAGTTAGATCTTGTCTTGCAAAGTCTGTGCTAGGCAGGCTTGAGCAGCACTGCCAGGCAGGTGTAATGTCATCTAAAACAGTGGAAAAAACCAAAATGAAGGTGGTGTGGAAATGAAAAATGCTTCTGCCAAGCTCATCTTTGCCAATGTGAACAGAGCACCTGCAGGATGGAGAACACAACACATCCAAGAACAGATGTTCTGAACAGAGCAAGGATGATAAGGGACAGAAGTTCACTAATGCCCATGGGAGCAGAGAGAAAGGACTGAAAAAGAAAGGGAGGTGAGAGGCTGAGAAGGTGTGAAGTGACTTCAGCTCAGAGTTTGAGGAGTGATTCTGAAGTACTCCAGAGTGAGCCTTAGGGGATGTGGGATGAAGCCGGAGAGGCTGCAGGTACTTCTCTACTATATTTTCTTTGCTTCTCTGGGACTGACCATTCCTCACAGCCAACCCCCCAATCTCACTGATTTCATGCTCCATGAAATGGTGGAGCCTGAGCCTGTGGCACTTTCTGCTTGGTGCCAGAAGACTCTTCTGCCTAGGTCACAGCAGGAGGAGGTGTCTTCCCCCTGATCCTCCCGTTTTCAATCCTTCCTGAGACACAGAAAAGCTTGTGTGCTGCTCAGCATCCAGTAGCACTAACCAATATGCAACATTTCAATGTTAAGTGTTGAGGAATGGTTAGCAGCCAGATATGGAAAAGAGCATCAGCTGCTGGAGGAAAGGACAGTCACTGCACTGTGTCTTTCATGAGCGACGTGCCAGTGGGATATGACCCTGGCAAGATCGCATGTATGACTTGTATTTCAGTTACCGCTTTTGGCTTTGTTTCTTCAAGGGACAGCCAACCAGACAGCAGAGTCAGTCATCACTACACAGTGTAAGTTCAAGGTTTCGTTGGAGAATCTCACGGTACGTGTGGAGTGGTACAAACCTGAAGGTCAGGAGATGGGGAATCAAACCAACACTGTGGCTCTGGAAAAAAACTGTACAAATCTCATCAGGACCTGCACAAGTGCAGACCATGTGGACATCTGTGAGTTTAGTGTCTTCATCACAAGTATAAACTCAACAGACACTGGAAACGACACACAAGAGACAGTTCTCAGTAAGTGGCAGTGTCTGTTCTCATGGGGGTGATGAGTGGGCAGAGGAGGATTCTATGACCAATGCTCCCTTGGTTCCCCAGTGCACCATTTCCCTGGAAAGCATCCCGGGAACTGGAGGGGCCAACCCAGCACGGCCCTTTTGGCAGGTGCATCTCACTGTGGAGCTGCTGGGCCATTGGTTCCTTGAAATAGGACTTGCCATATCCTCCAGCAGCAGCACGTCAGCTGAATGCTGAGGTGGCTGGAGCTGTGGTGGCAGGAGCAGGACATTCAGGGCTGTGGAGTCCAGGTTCCTGCCCCAAAGCAGGGCAGGGTGCAGGGTGTTCTCTGGCTCTGAACCGTCTCTCACTCATATTTCTGTCTTTCAGGATTTTGCCCTGCGGGACTTCAGACCAATGTCACGGAAGAAAAGATCTGGACAGGTGAGTCCCCACAGCCCCAGATCTCCAAGAGTGGGGGGCAGAAGGAGTTTTCAGGGAAAAAGGAGGAGCAGTAAGGGGTGGGAGCCACTGCCAAATCGGGGTAGGCACCAGTGGATCAGAGGCTGTGACCCTGGGAATGGGCTCTGATGCTCCAACCACCCTGTCTGAGATTCTGAGACTGTTACACGCAGGATTTTGTCAGCACCCCAGGGCTAGAGGGGCTGTGGGTAGTTAAGAGTGTGGAAGCCCAGGTTTGGAAAAGAACCATCCCCCACCCCCATGAAGGAGGCAATGGCAGCGTGTGTGTCCCTGTATGGTGGGATGGTGGCTCACAAGTGCCTCTGTGATGTTGTGTGTGCAGGACTCAACCTCCTGTGCATCTTCTTTGGCTTAGCGGTGGGGACGCTCATTTACACACCAATACTTGGCTTCCTGTTGTGGCAGTGCAGAAGGAACAGAAGAGGTAAGACTGGTTGGCATCTCCTCCTCATCTGCTGGTGTGGACAAACCCGGGCTTGGGAAATGTCCATCTTTGACAACCTACTACTCCTGCTCACTCAGTGTTCTCTTCACAAGTATGTCCCTGTGGACAAGCTGTCCTGGGGTGGGGAGAAGGTTCACCCCCTCCCATCCTTTTGTCTAGTTATGGTGGGAGCCCGGTTATGGCACAAGCTGTGGTGTGAGTGCAACAGGTCTTGAAATCACCACATTTCCAAAAGCATCCAGCTCAGAGCTCTTCTCCAGCTCCTCCAAGGGCTTTTAAGCCCTTTGCAACCCCTCCTGCCCCTTGGCCGTCTTCTAAGCCAGACATCTTAGGCAGCCTCATCCTCTACCACAACAAAAGTAGGATGCAAATGTTTGCTTCATTTTCTCAATTTAAAATCATGATCATTGTCATTATTTTAACTACTATTTAAAATATGTTTCCTTTTTCAGGCAAGTTCACGCACAGTGAATTGGCAGAGGGGAATCAGCTCAGCATGGTAAGCCAGGGGAGGCTTTGCACATATTGCTTCCTCCTCCCTGTCAAAAAAAAAAGCACTGGCTGTTGAATACCCACTTAAAGGATTTCAGAGTAAAATCAGCTTTGCTTTCTAAAACATGGTCCTAAACACTTATTAATTCCTATTAAATAGGGGCTTATGAGCGTCTGAGTAGGTGACACTTCTGAGCAAGTTGGATAATGCTTGGGCAGTGCAAATAGTTGTGCTAGTGGAAAAGTATTACCAGGGCAGACACAGAAGGGAAAGCCCAGGCTTTACTCATTGGTCTCTCCCTGCAGACAGCCTCGGTGACAGGGACTGAGGACCTGACCTACGCCAACCTGAAGTTTGAAGAGAAGGGGACAAAACCAGCCTCCTCCAACATCATATACACAGAGATCAAGCCATTGCAACAGAAGCAGTGTGGTGGGAATGCCAGTGCAGCCAGCACAGAGGTGGATGTCTCCCCCAAGGAAGAGGGCAAATGAAGGAGAAGGGAGGGTGAGCAGCTTGTACATCTGTTGCGGTTGTTCTCCCCAAAAACTAGGTGTTAGTTCATACAGAAGTGCAACCTCGGTGACCAAAGCCACCCATTTACCCCCAAGTGTCCCCACCACTGTGCTCTATGTTCCCCTGAAAAGGAGCCATGTCTTACAGTGAGGACAGGGCTCTTGAGCCAGTTTTCCCCTTGCCTTCTGCAGCTCCAAGCACTGCCAAGCCTCAGCAACTCTTTTCACTGTCTCCAGTCACTGACAGGCTCCTCTAACTACTTTCTCCATGGTTCAGCAATGTCACTGTGCAGTGTTTGGCCACCATGGTCCAGGAAGAACTTGGTGTCCCCTTGGTGCTGGACATGCTGGGTGGGGTGGCCATGTCCTGTTGCAGTTTTCTGGATTTTCTCTGGAGGAGGTACCTGCTGTGATGTGGGTTGACCTTGCTCTGGTTGACACAAGGGACAAGGATGGAAAAGCATTGCTTGATTTGTAGAGGTGCATTGTGGGTGCTGCTGCCATGATCCACATGGATCTGCTTCGTACTGGGAGTGGCTGAGTGTCCTCATGCATGTAGAGCTTTCCTGTACTTTGGAAAATTAAAAATTAAAAGGTCTCCTTCTGCCTGCAGAAAGGAAGCAAGATGGAGAATCTCCAGAACACCTCACTGTCCATTGTTCCTTGGGGGTGGTTTCCAAGCTATGTCCCCTGGAGGTCCAGGGGCTTTGGTTTAGAGCAGACACCATTCAGCTCCCACCCTATCCTCATGGCAAGGAGACCTGTCACTTGCTCTTGGGTGGGATGTGCAGGCAGCCATCCTGCACTCTGCTGATGGGGCACTGGGGCAGTCAGGAAGGGGTGGTCTGTGGCAGAATTCCAACAAGGATCGGGGTCTGCTGGCCACCTTGTGTTTGGCAGCTGGCTGAACATGAGCCAGCAGTGTGCCCAGGCGGGCAAAGCAGCCAGCAGCATCCTGACTTGTATCAGCAACAGTATGGGCAGCAGCACCAGGGCAGTGCCCGTGCCCCTGTGCCTGGCACTGGTGAGGCACCTCAAATCCTGGGTTGTTTTGGCCCCTCATGACAAGAAAAGTGCTGAAGCATGTCCAGAGAAGGGCAGCAGAGCTGGGGAAGGGTCTGAACCACAAATCTGATGAGGAACAGCTGACAGAACTGGGATTGTTTAACCAGAATATCCAGATAGTGACCTATCACAAGCAGCCATGGTCACTGGGCTGTGAAGGGATCCACATTTGCTTAACTGCCTTAAAAAGAAGAGGAAGGAAAAAGAAAAGTGTGGTCCATTGCTTCACCACGAAAGAGCTATTAACTGGTGAAGTGGAGAAAGCTGGGACATTCGGAGTGCTGCATTTGCATCCTCCTTTATGCCCAAGGTTAGTGGGGGATCAGGTCTGGGATAGTGTTTTTAACAACAAGCTAGGCAAGAAGCCATGAAATAGCCTTGGAGAATTTACATGACTGAGCAAGAGGTGGGAAAATGCAGCCAGGGTTGCTTGAGGAACTAGCTGAGGCAACCTCTCAAGTGGAAGCAGGAAGGGTGGGGGCAGTACTTTGTCCATTGGCTGTTTTTAAAAAGGTGAAGCAGCTATGGCCAGAGCTGAGCCTCTAAATTTCACTCCTCAAAAAGATGCTAACAAAAGAAGCTAAGCACGTGAAGATAAAGCAGCAACAAACACAATGCCCTTCTTGCCCCAAGCACATCTGTATGGACAGAAGGGCCTCTTGCCCCTGTGTATGCCCAAGGCAAGTGAGTGAAACATCTACAATGAGTTTCTCAGCCAGGAGCACAGAGTGTGTCCCTGCTGCCCCACAAGCTCTGCTTGCTGGAGAGAGAAACAAAAGTCAGGGCAGTGGCTTGAACTCCACCGTCTTGCCTGCCTGCTGGAAAAACAGCAGGAATCCATGAGAGAAAGAGCAGGGATGTGACTTGGGTCACAGTGTGAAAACCCAGAAAAAGCAAAGGGAAAAATAAAAAAAACAAGCTAAGGAGCAGAAGAGGAGGAATTGGAAATGATGGGGATGGGTGAGGAGGACTGCAGTATACTTGGACAATGTAAAAAAGAGGAGAGGCCAGAAGAGAACACAGAAAACAGAAGAAAATTGGGGAAAGAATAACAGAGAGCTGAAAAGAAATGGACCAGGGAAAGAGGAGAGAAAAGACCAGAACAGTCAGAAGAGGAAGACACTGAGGGACAAAATGGCTCAGGCTGAGGAAGGCAGAGACCTCTGACTTGGAGGAGGAACAACAAAGAGGATGAGGTTGCCAAGAGGGAAGAAAGATGTGACATACAACCACCAGGAAGGGGACGAGCAGATGCTCATCTTTGGAGTGCCCAGCCCTTGCATGCCCTACTTGCGTGCAGTGCCATAAACCACTCCCTGAAGCAGTGGTATAGAGAGGATGTACAGAGGAGGATGGATGATGCAATCCCTCCCCCAAATAAAACCACACAGCTCAGTGTCACAGAGCAGGGGGTTGCCAGTCCTTTCTGCTCTCAGCAGCCTCGTTTGAGATGTGAGGTCAGTCCTGCACTCCCCATGGGCCATACCTGGTGCTGTGTCCAACCCAGGTCACTTGGAGAGAGGGTGGCTTTGGCTGCCTGGAGCATGGAGTTCAGAGGAATAGGGAGCAGGTCAGCTACTGGGAGAAAAATCAGAGAAGCTTCACTGCAAATGGCTGAAGTTGCAAATTAAAATCTGCTGGGGGGTGTCTTTACAGTATCTGCTGAGCCACCCCGTAGGGAAGGGGGCTAAAAGGGTAAATACTCCTTGAAACCAGCCTGCCAGAATCATACTCCCACCCAGCACATGCTCCACTGCCACACTGTCACCCCTGGAGGGCATCTGGCACAGTAAGAGCAAGTAAAGCTATTTAAAGAGAACAAGATTATACAGTGTTAACTATCACTGACTGAACTCAGCAGTAGCTGAGAGTGCTTCCAGCTTGTGGGAATTCCAGTTGAATGAATCAGTGTAAAACAAAAGCTTCTACTGCTGCCTCCTGCCTCTCTTATCTTACTTACTTCTGGAAGGAAATCCTAGATCAGGTTAAGGGCTGCCTTTATCAGGGACCTTGCCCATGAAGACACAGAGATCTGATCTTCAGCTGCCAGTGGGACTGAGAAAAAGCAATAAAATCCCCAAAGGCCATAAGCAAGCAGAGGCTTTTGCCCATTTCCTTACATCACAAGATAGGAGCAGCAAGTTGGTTTTATCACAAAACTCCCTGGGAGTTCTCACTGATGACAGAGGCAGGGACTGGGACAGAGTGAGGAAGGGGTCTGGGAAAGCCATGCTGTGGCATGAAGGGGCTTTAGTCCCAGCAGTGACAGTCTGGAGTGGTGCAAGTGTGACTCCCAGACCAACACCTGAATGGTCAGAAAGGAAAGTTGTAGCAGTTTTCCTTAACATCTGTTCCTTCCAGTGCATATCATGTGTTCAAGTCAAGTTTTCAGTGGAGCAACTTATGGAGAACTCCAAGATGCAACCCAACATTTGAACAGTTCCAGAAATCACTGAGAGGCTGAGATGAACGAGGCACACTTAGAATGCCACTAATACCAGCCTTAAAACAAAGGCTTTACTATTGGTCACTTTTATTTCAAGAACAGAACAGCCTTTCGTCCCAGCCCCCTCCATGAGTTTAGTAACTCAGGTAGCACACAACAAGCAGTCACATCCTTTAGAGCAAGAGCTCCAAACAAAGCAATCCTCACTGAGACACTGGATATGGGTTTTTTCCCTCTCACTCCCCAGGTGAGAAGCACAAAACGGGAACAGCTCCCTCATCCCACACCTGCAGGACACTTCATTAGCAGGAATTATGCAAATAAATAGTATCTTATGGAGAGGGAGTAGATGCCAACCACAGATCATCTAAAAATGAAGTTATTGCTAAGTTCTTTTGTATTGGACACTGCAGGTAACTCACTTGGTAACCACCAAAAGAGGTGAGAGTCTCAGATTGCCCTTGTGTTATCAGTTTGCATTGGACTGAACGCTGTGGGAGGATAAGGCAGATCTTGTTTCCTTAGCTCCCTGCCTTTAGGGCAGGAGTTTTCTAGGTGGGACTGAATCTTTGTCATTTTGCTGTAAAGAAGTGAGGGCAGAGGCTCCCAAAACACCTGGAAATTCATCATGCCTGCCACACTTTACCAAGAAGATCACACAGGCTGCTAAGAGTACATACTGCCAAGTATACTCCCTGCTCCTGACTTGCAACAGGAGCTGCTGAGCCACCTTCATGAGGTAAGGGGCTGCAAGTTCAAATTTCAAAGGAAGCCAGAGCCCAGTGTAACCCTAGGAGCTGAGCCAGAACTGCTGCAACACCAGGGAAAATCAGGGCAAATTAGAGCTGTAGTACATGTGCATGGAGAAATATGGGTCCTGCCACAGGCACACAAGGACAACCTGACACTTGATTCTACTTCCCTCTGCTGGCGGGACACACTGTGATGGCCAGCGTCCAGGATCAAATCAGCTACAATAAAGTGTAACATCAAGTCTAGTACATGACTTCTCACTGAAGATTATCAGGTAGGCCAAGGCTGATTACATGTGATGAGCTCACAGCAGTGTCAGTGCCTGCAGTGTCCCTCCCTACACAGAGTATTGGGCAGAGAGCATAAGTTTGAGAGGATGAGGAGGACTGCAGGAAGAACCTCAGAGTGATGGAAAGGCAGCAGAGTCCTTTGCAGGACATCCAGACATGTCTTTGTTAGGCATCATGCAGTTGGTTCTCCTTCAGGACAATCTTCTCCCCAGGCTTGAAGGCAGGCATCCCCAGGTAAGGACAGCTGGCACAGCGGAACGCATCCCCCAGGTAGCACTGGCAAGGGAAAGAAAAGCAGTGTAATCAGGGGCTACTTTCAGGTCTCTTCCCCTGTGATACAGTTTTTCCAGCTCAAGAGATGACATGTTGCTCAGCACTGATCAGCACAGAGACCATTTCCCTTCTACCCCCTTCTCAACACATCTGGTTAGCGGAGCTGTGTGGCACACTGGGCTCGCATGGAAGAAGTGAGTCTCCACTCCACCTCGTGTGCCCAGGCTGGGGCAGCCCCCTGACCACCATGAGGGCCCTGTGGGCTTCCATACAGAGATCCTCCCTGAGCAGATCCCTGGTTAGCCTGTGAGTAGGGAGCAAAAGGCTCACTGCGCACTATGACTCCTCCAGGGGCGGCACTTGTGCTGGAACAGCACACGCTGTTACAGAGCACATGGGAACAGGGCAACGGGCTGAAGTTCTGCAGAAGCTGCACAGGCAGTGTGTGGAAGCAGACAGCCAGCTCAGGCAGCAGTCACTAGAGAACACAATTCTTACACTGAGATCATGTACTGCAAACTACAGTACAGAGACAAAAATCACTACTTACATTTCCACAGGCAGATTTGGGCTGTGAGCTCTTCTTCTCCTGTTCCAGTTCTTCAGCCAAACCACACGTGCTGTAGAAAAATAGAGAAGTCACCTGCATCCTTCTGCTTAAAGGTCATGAGTCATCAACACTTGTTGCAGCCCTACTCAAGCGCAACAGCCCTTGCTCTGTCACACAACAGCTGACTCTGGGACTCACACTCCTCACTTCATTCCTCAACACCACGGTTTGTATAGCAAGTGTTGAAACACTCCTCAAGTTTAAACTGAGTGGGAAATCACACTACAGCACTTGCTATGTGTGCTATTTCTGCTTGAAATCTAAGAAACCAGGATTTTACTCAAGCTGCACAAACTGTGTAGCCACCTTCAAGATGGCTGTTGATCATCTATATCATCATGGTACTTTGTAGCAGTCACTGGTTGATCCTCATTGTATTTGGATTTACATTCCAATAAGTAAAAAAGGACATGAACCAAGAGAATTAGGCTCTGAAGAAAAGCAAATTGCCTACAGTCCTTTTAAAATCCCCCCAACTCTAAAAATTTAGAGTTGGAAAGGTTCAGTTGAAAGGCTGAACCTGCAGTTGAAAGGTTCACCAATATGCTAATTGCAACACTGACCAGTTCTTGCAGGCTTTCTTTTTGCCCATTTCTTTGCAGGATGGAGCTCTGAGGGATGATGGATCTGGCTTTTTCAAATCCTCTGAATCCAACAGTTCATCAGAATCCAAAAGATCCTGAAAACAGACCATGCAGGAAACGGATTTTTCACTAGGGAATGATACGGCTACATTAGGTTCAAAGAAATGGTGCTATCTGTACACTGGCACTAAAATGCTACAGCTGTGCCCTCTTATCTGTGTCTCCTCTCTGCCCTCACCACACCACTGGGCTCTCCAGACACACAGAGCAGATGAGATATTTTGCCTTAGGGAGGCTTTTCCACCTCTGAAGTCATAAAGCTTCCCAAGAGGCATGATTGAATCTATTTAGAATAGGAAAGCAAGAAGCAGTAACAGCAAAGCCTCACAAACAAAACCAGATACCATCTCTTCATCGTTCATATCATTGGCAGAAAGTGTCCACAGCTTGGCAGCAGCTGGGTCCACCGAGGGTTTTCCTGGAGCCAAAACAAAGGAAAACATAGCAGTTATTCCAGCCTTTGCCCCCTCTACTCCCAACAGAGAGAGCTCAAGCAACTTTGGAAAGCCCCACTTCACAGGTTTTTCTCCCTGCCTGGGAACTGTCTCTCTGTTCCAATGGATGCCTGTCACTGAGAGCCAGCCAATCCAGACATTTAGCATGCACCATTCCTTACCTGACGGACCAGGTTTCTTGGCAAAGGAAAGTTTGAGCTGACTTGAGGATCCCACTTCGAAATTGGGCTTCCTGCCTTCTATCTGAATAAGGAGAAGGTCATTGCCCTGGTAACCCAGATGCTCTTGGACTGACTGGGCCTCCTCTGGGGTCAGTGCTTCCTTTTGCAGCTGCAATGTAAGATTTTAGGTTAACCTCATGCAGACCACTGTATTTTAGCACCCAGTCCAGCATTCCAGTGAACAGACAATCGATATTTTCAATCCTAAAGAAAAACACTACCCAAAGTTTGCGCCAGGCAGCGACCATGCACATTTACAGCAAACCAGGGTAGCTGAACACCCAGCAAGTCCCCAGGTAACAGCCCGAGGGCATTTCTGGAAGTGGTTGGAACATACATACCTCCTTCACTTCCACCAACCCAGAGAGAGTGAGAGCTGTGAGAAGTTTGGCTGCTGTCTTGATTCTGCTGTTGTTTCCTGGAAGACACAAAAGCAGAAAGTAGGAGGAGGGAAGAACAAGAATACAGGTCACTAAGAAATCTGGAAGAGCAAGAGGTTTACAGGGAAGTACTTAAGCCAAACCTCTGCTTTAAAATTGTGTCCTTTCTAGTTGACAGCATGAACAAACCAGAAAAAGCAAAAGGTGCTTGTTCATTAATATAAAAATCTGGGGTCACAAAACAATTGCAGCTTCAAATCTGTTCTATGTATGCCAAAACTTTGCTCAATGCAATCAACATCGACCAAAAAAAGGGAAAATCCCACCCCAAAACCCAAACAAACTCCCTCCCAAACACTTTTACCTATAAAATGAAGGACTCATGAAGTTTCCAAAGCCTGGACTCCTAAATGAACACTACAGTGAGAAACATAATGTTCAAGAACTTTGTTCTCCTAAGCAACAGCTATTTCAGTCACTGTTTAATCAAAAACAGGCTCATTTGCTTCGGCATAGGATTGTGCTGAAGAGAATCCATTCACTCTGTTCCACTTGCACTTTTTTCCAAGTCCACCAAATTCCAGCCTGTCAGATGTGACTTTGGAAAAATGAAACCTTACGTACTCCAGACTTGGCATGCTTTTTCTTCTGTCCCAGAGGTGTTTCCCCCTGCCCCTAAGGTACCACCTGAACCACCAAGCCACTCCCAGCTTCAAAAGCTTGGCACATCTTCCCATCCTGAAAAAGGCATTTCTGCTGCCACTTACAGCACCATTTTCAGTGCTGCAGATTGTGCCAACAGAAATACCATCAGTATAGATGCTTCTGTTTTTATCAGGTAGCTTATTATTTCCCACTTCCACCCTGAACCCTGTGTCACAAGGTTTGAATGCAGGTCAAGTATAAGACAATCATCTTTTGTTCACCTCTTCATGGCTCCTCCAGCTGTCCCATGGCAGGTGCTCAGGCTTTTCTCTTAAAACTGAGTCCAAACATTTCTAATCTTTTCTGGATAACTATTTCTCAACTGGCTTCTGGGGCAACCTCTCTCAGAATTTGTTACCTGTTTTTAGAATCACTTCAGAAGCTCCTCAGAAACATCACATCCACAACTACTTAACGTTGCACTCTGAGAAAACCAGTGTCCACTGAGCTTTTCAACACGGTTTAGGAACAAGCCTATCCAGCATTTGTGATAGAAGCAGTGACTGCAAACATCTCCGGTGGGTACCAGCTTAAGCACAGGGTAAAAACCTTGCTATTTGGGTTACTGTGTCAGGAGAATGAAAATCTCTGAATGTCAGTCGGGGCTCCTGTCCTTTCCCTTTCAGCCTAATCCTCTCACAAACTGCTATGCAGCCGTGGAAGCAAGATTCTCTCACCCGATTCCGTAACCACTGGTTCCTTCAGGAGGACACGGCCCCCTGGCTTAAGTATCCGAGCTACTTCTGCCAGCAGTTCCACACTGTGCTGTGCTGTACTGCCTGGGACCACGCCAGAGAGGATTACATCGAAACTGGACTCCTTGTGAGCCGCTGGAAAGAAAAGAGGAAGATGGTACAACTTTACACACATACACACACAGCTTAATACACCAGTTCCACCTCCCTCATCTCTCATGCTTGTGTGTAACAGCAGTAACTGAGTAAAGACACTAGTCAGGGAAGCATGGCCAGGGTGTATGGCTTCCCTTGCTATACAGCTCAGGGTAAGTCTCAGCAGCAGGTGCAGTCATTGTTCTGAGTGCTGACTCATGAAGCAGGAAGGTGTCAGCTCACATACCAGCAGCACCCTTTTCCCTTTAAACAAAGCAGTGAAAAATTAAGCTCGTTCTTACACTGAGACAGCTGGTTAACGTTTTCCACAGAGACACGGCTATCAGCTCCCACCAGTGCCTGGATTTTATCCACCAAATCCTTCAGGGCTTCAACCGGCGAGGAGCTGTCCCAGACGATGGCCACGTGCTGGCCCGGTGTGACTCCATACTCCCCCATTTTGGCAGCAGCAGCAAAACTGAGGGAGGAACAGGTCGGGGGAGAGAGAGAGCAAGGGTAAGTGCTGAGCACAGCAGGAACCTCTGTGGGCCGTGACTTAATCATGGACTGTCGACTTGTTTTAATAAATGGGGATAATATTCTGGAGACAGGCAGGATTAAGTTCCCACAGGAACAACGTTAACAGGACAAAAAGGAAGAGCTACGCTGCAGGGCATAATCCAGTTTCTCTCCAGCTGAGGGACTAGTTTTGCTGGGAGACTGCAAGCCATGCTTAAAAAAACCCAAGAAAACAACAAAATCTTACCTGCTTCCCTTAGAGATTTGAGTAAGACAAACACAGGATTTCTGGATTTCCAGACTAGTGACAGCTATATGACATGAAACACAACTCTGGACATGACCTAGCAGAGTTTGCTTACACAGTATGTGAAGAGGAAAAAAAAGTAACTTTTGGCATTCCCAGCATTCCAGATTGAGGTTCTTCCCACTGCTGTGGTTGGTGGCACTGGGTGAGCAAATGACAGGGGGGGAGGAGGGGAACAGAACGTGCAGTGAAGTGACAGTTTTGAGAAAGCTGTCTCCACTATTATTTTATACAGGACTGTATTCCTGATGGGGCAATAGTATTCCATCATCACCTGTTCTTATAGTATACCAGATACTGAACCCAATGACCTCCCCTATTTCCTCTATCCAACACATACCTATTGTCTTCCTAATTTAACATGACCACAGAGAACAGAGAGCAGTACTAACCAGCATCTTCAATTAGTGTATCTTCAATTAGCTGCAAGCCACACACTTCTTTTGGGAGAGCCAGTTATAAACAATGTCTTTACCAAGAATCACTACATGACACATCCTGGGTAATGCCTTATTGCCACTATGTTGTCAGGAAAACACAGCTCACGGATATGCTGTACCAAATTTAACTGCAATCAGGTGTGGAGTGGATTTGGACACATGGTTCCTCTGGCTCTGTGTGTTGTGGACATCCCCTCTCTCCTGGAAACTGCAAACAAGTTCAAAATGGGACAACGCCGTGCTTTGTCTGAGCTACCCTGGTAGGAATTCACATTTATGCAGCCACAGAGCCAGCCAGGTAAGGAATGGGAGATCTTGGATATACAATGCAGCTTACAGCACCTCACTGCTGGCCTTGCATGTGTGACACAAGCTAAGCAGCTACAACAGACAGCAACACTTGTAAACACACAGATTATTCCCATAAAAAAGTCACCTTTCCCAAGAAGACTGAAAAGCTCACAAGATACATAAGCTGTTAGGCTAAGATAAACCCAAAGTCACACGTTCCTCTCTGAACAGCAGGTTGTGACCTTTCAAGATCAGTCAGAGCCCCAAATTGCATCGACACCAGCAGCAGATTCAGCCAACAGCTCCCTGAGATGCAGGAGGAGGCCAAGGGCCGGACCCGGGACGGGCGATGTGCTGGGGGCGAGCAGGGCCCCTTATCTCAGTGCCACACACATTTAACAGCTCCCGAGGAGCAGGGCAAGGAAAGGGGTTAAACAATACGGGGCGGTTCAGCAGATCAGAGCGCTGCGGTGTTGGAACGGGATCATCGGGAAGGTCCCTTCCAACCCACAGCGGGAGTGTTAAACTCGAGCCTCCTGACGCGCAACAGCCGGCTTCCGTGAGGGAATTTCGTTAAGGA
>JAWWEU010000020.1:14314221-14334848 GCA_035583155.1 Acropternis orthonyx
TGAGGGAACCGGAGCGGGCGGGGGCGGCGGCGCTGCTGAGGTGAGGGGGGGGGGGCGGGGGGGATGTGTTTGAGGGCGTGGGCCGTGCAAACCGAGTTTATTTTAAAAAAAAATAAAACCAACAAAACAAAAACCAAAAGTTCAAGCTCGCAGCGGTTAAAAATTCCCCCAGAGCGCCCTTTGAGTCACATGAGGACCGCACAGGGTGCCAGCTCTGTCGTGTGTTAGGGCTGCCCCTCAGAGCTCGGGGCCTGTGGGCCCCTCGCTCTTAAACTCCCGAACCAGGGACCGAGTAGGGGAGAGGCGTGTTGGGGTGCCTGGTTCCCAGCCCAGGAGTGGGAAACCCTTGGCCATACGTGCCATTCTCACTGTTCTTACCCTCACAAAACATTCCTGCTTTGTTTACCGCAAGTAAATGTGAGCTCAGCTGAGAGTGACGCTCCTTGGAAGCATAAAAGAAGGCTCCTCATATTCTGGATCCTTTCTGCTGTGTTCACCACAACGCTCTCCTCCTCCTCCTCAGTTTTCTGTGGTGTTGGAAGGTGAGGCTGACTCTCAGTTTCCCTCCCAGTGATCAGGTGCCAGCACTGCCCACCACTCCGTGCCCTCCAGGCCTCGGCCGCGCTGAGCGGAGCCTCCGATGAGCACAAGAAGGAGCCTTTGACATCTCCCTCTCAGCAGCAGTTCCAGTCCCACCCAGCCGGTCACCAGCCTGAACAGGAGCCTCAGGGCCCTCGCCCCAGGTAACTCAGCAGCTCTTTCCGGCACAGTGGGGTCGGAGGGCTTTGCTTTCCTGAAACTCCCATGTGAAACTTGGAGGCAGTGAGACCCAGAGTTAAGGAGCCTCAGACTGCAGCAGCTGGTTTGCTGTGACACTGCAAATTCCACTGTGGAGGCAGGATGGGATCTGCTTCCATAGGGGAACCTCTCTCATCTGCAAAGTGCAAGTCTTTGCTTCTGGACTTTTGTGTAAATCTGAAAAAATATGGAGAGCATGTTGTCCATATGCCTATAACTATAAAGCCCATGTTGGAAAAGCTTATGGTTCAGCTTTTCTTTAAAGGAGGGGGATTCTGGGGCTGATTGGTCACCTACACTGAGCCCTCCCTTAGTTTTTTCTCACAGCAGAGGTTCATTAAGAATGTTTTTTTCTGGAAAGGGAAAGATTTTACAGGAGTCCAGCTTTATAATGAACAGGTCCCAAAATGCGCCTGCAGGCAGCGGTGGCAGCGAGTGAGTGGCAGAGTCCAGTGTGCTGATATTTGGTGGTGACATTCCCCTCACTGTAACAATACCTTCTCATAGTTACACTGGCCAGGGCGGCCAGGAGTCTGAGGACTATGAGAGCGAGGAGCAGCTGCAGCATCGAATCCTCACAGCGGCGCTGGAGTTCGTGCCTGAACATGGCTGGACTGCAGAGGCCATTGCAGAGGGAGCCAAGGTATGTGGGGAGAGAAGCAACAAACCAGTTGAAAACTGGATGGAGCTGAAATGCAAAGACAGCCAGGCCTGCATGCTTCCCCCACATACTCTTGGGCGATGCACCCTCGTCAGCAATGCTACTGGGCAGAAATGTATCCCAGCTGCTACAGGATAACCCCTTCAGAGTTAGACTAAGGCACAATGTAGTGGTCCTAAAGAGAGGAAAACACGTACAGGAAGTGCTTTTTAATGCAGTGTTGCTTTGTTTAAATTCATATAAAATCTTTCACAAAATAAGTACATTTTTCCTAGCTGGATCCTGCTTAGCAGTGTATGACCTGGTCTGTGCTTCTCCCTTCTTCCCTACAGACCCTCGGCCTCTCTGTTGCTGCTGCAGGGATGTTTCACAGTGATGGCAGTGACCTGATCCTGCACTTTGTGTCTGAGTGCAACACCAACCTGACTAAGCTGCTGGAGCAAGAGCAAAAACTAGTGCAGCTGGGAGAAGCAGAGTGAGTATTGGGTATGAACAAATATCTTCCTTGGCAGATTTTGGGAACTGGGTAGACAGAGAGGCCGCCTGGGACACAGACACTTTAAGTTAAAAGTAATTTACCCAAATAAAACCACGTTCCCAGATACAGAGTAGGACCAAAGGTATGAATGATATATAATACTTTGCTTATCTATTGCTAAGGCATGTGGAGATTGATCTTTCAAGATCAGAATTGAGTCTAACTTAGCTGTTCTTAATTTTTTTTTCTTATCCAGGAAGAAGCCTACAGATGAATTCCTGAGAGATGCTGTGGAAGCCAGACTGAGAATGCTGATTCCATATATTGAGAAATGGCCCCAGGTATAAAAGTAGTATCAAGATTGTCTCTTTTTTGTGTATGTATTTTAAAACACCCTGTGACTTTCAACATAGTCTCTCCACCAGATTAGTTCAAGGCTGCAAAAGAAATCCTTGCTGGTTTTAAATGATTTGTAGCCCCTCAAGAGGAGAGCAACCTTGGAAGGAGTCAGTTAAAAGTGACCTTAGAACAACTATTTCTTGCAGTTCTGGAAAGGCAAACCAATCTGTTGTTCACTCCACCCATCTGGCATCCCCAGGGGATAAGCTGTGTTTCTGCTCAGTCCTATTTGCAGTGTCACTGCAAGTCAGGCTCCATGCAGGGTTGTTCTGGCTGCACTGGTATCACCTGATACCTGGAAATGCAGAACTTCTTTGCTGCGAAACTGCCCCTCCAGTATGTGACTGACAAACCCTTGGCAGCCTGAGGATAGAGCTGTGAACTGAGAGGGTTCAATGCTTCAAAATACAGATTTAACTCTAAAGCCATTCTTCCCAGGGTGGAAAGAGAATTGAATTGTGGCTGCAGTAACAAGCAAAGAGTTCCCAACCTTGGGCTGCAAGGATTGCTGCAAGGTCAGCCTCTGTCCAGAACCACTGCTGGCCTCTGGGCAGCTGAATCCAGCACTTCATGCAAAGAGAGAGGGCACAAGATTCCTGTTCTTGTTCCAGACTAGCATAACTTGCCTTGTGAAGGATGTGGGTGGTTTGTGACTCTCCTGGCACTGTGTGATTACGTTCAAAGGCTTCTGGATGCTAGTAGGGCCATTATGGCTGGCGTTGTTCTGCCCTTGGTTGCTGCTCTGAGTTCAAAGTCAAATTCAGAGAAATGAGAGAGGTGACTCCCTGCCCACAGGGGCACAGGGTGAGTCGGCACAGCCTGTGCTGTTTCCATGCTGGGGAGGCAGCTCAGGAGAGACAATGTGGTGGTGTTTGAGCTGAGCAGGGAGCTTTGGGCTCCAGTACAGGCCGAGGCCTGAGCTCATCTGCCACACTGTGTGTTCCTTTCACATCCCACCGCTTGGAAAGACTGGTGCTGGCTGCAAAGAGCTGGGAGGACCTGTCACTGAGACCTCGAGGCAAGGCAACAGCAACAGGGAAAAGATAACAGAGCAAAACACTGTTGGTCTGCTTTAATAATACACCCTTCTCTCTTTGAGTCTCCCGTTTGTGTGTGTGTTTCCTTTGCAGGCCCTGAGTGTCCTGTTGCTCCCACGTAACATCCCTTCCAGCCTCAGCCTCCTCACCAGCATGATCGATGACATTTGGCATTATGCTGGCGACCAGTCCACAGATGTAAGTCTTTGTGCTTTGCAGACAGGCTGGTTCTGCTCCTCAGCATTTCAGCAAAATGACAGGTTCTGGTAGGCCTGGGGCCACATCCCTCTGGAAATGGTCTGTTTGTTGAGTGGGGAAGACACTTCAGAAGCACTCAAGGTTCCCTATAAACTACAGTCTAATTTCTAAAGAGACTTAAGAGCCAATGAGACTAAATGCAAATTAGTGTCAATGGGATTAGTGCAAATTAAAAGGACCTATTTTCTTAGGCTCTTAAGTGCTCTTCTTTTTAATTCTTGAAGACACAAAGTTGCTGAGATTCTGAGCCTAAGAAGTTGATCCAGTATTCAGTAAACGAGCAGTGTGTCTCTGTCAAACAGCTCTCTTCCACCAGCAGTAGCATTTACAGCCTTGATTTGAAAACCTTTAAAGAACTTACCTAAAAATACCAGTAGCTTATTAAAGCTTTCATCTTTCTGGCAGGAAATAAAAGAAAATTATAACCTTAATTAAAGCAATTAATAAATTACTTTAATTCTTATAGATGTAGGGAGAGATGGAAAAAGCTAAATGAACCATTTTAACAAACTACTTTAATAAGCTTCTTTTATCTGTGTATAAAAGAGAAGCTACTGCAGTGAAAAATAAATAAGATGACAGAAAAATTAAAGGAATAAAGCAGAAGAGAACTGAAAGAACATGATTGCTTCAGGAACTGAAAGTCCCTTCTGGGTTATGAAAGTCAAATTGACATGTCGGAGCCAGTGCCTGCACTGAGCTGTTCTTAAAGTTCTCCTCACTGACACAGGGATTAGAAGAGGTTCTAAAGTTTGTGTTTTGTTTGCACCTTTGGACTGGTTCCATGAGTTTTCAGGCCAAGCTGTGATGATGACCCCACTCCCTCTTTCCCAGTAAAGGGGTTTAAAGTCACTCACAGTGGATCCCTCTTCCCAACAGCAGGAGCTAGGCAGAGCATGCCCATGCCTCAGAGACTCCTTCAACTGGGTTTTTCCCAGGAGGAAGAGAATCAATAGAAAGAGTTTGGTCTCCAGCACCTAAGAGACTCAGCTGCAAGTGGCAACATCCCCCACTCCTTGTCAAAGCTTGTTGGTCCTGATGCCAACAGTGGAGCTTTCCACCCAGTGGTTGTTTTCAAAATCAAGGCCTGTGTTTTCATTTTTCTGTTACTTTGTTATCAGGAATGGAGCAACCAGTATTTTTTCTATGTAACAGCACCAAATGAAATTGAAGGCTCGTTTTTAAAAATGTTTATATATTTTGTCTGCCAATGGCTCCAGTGCCACTGAAAAACATGAGGAGTTTGAGTTATTTTGTGCATCTTTGTGTGGTGTAACGCGTTGGTGTAATGCACCCTACAGCATTGCTGCCAGCTCTGTGCTGATGCATTTTGTGACTCAGGAGGCAGCACTGGTATTTCAGGGACAGGATTTGGAAAAGGCGTATCTCTCTGTGATATCCTGCACAATTCTGTCCTCTGTGCCCTCAGCAGTTTTAGCCACCATCCATGTGAGCTCTGTCAGGTGCCACGGCAGCAGCTGTTCTGTCAGCAGCCAGTGTTGGATGGTGCCCCACTGCATCACAGAGACAGGGACACATTTTAAGTGGGGAAGGAATGTGCTGTCACTGCGTGATTTTCCTTTGCCAGTCTCTTGATCTTCATTCAGGTCACACTTTTGTCCCTCTCCTCTCCTGCCCTTGCAGTTTAACTGGTACACTCGTCGGGCTGTGCTCACTGGCATCTACAACACCACTGAACTGGTGATGCTGCAGGATTCATCCCCTGACTTTGAGGATACTTGGCGCTTCCTGGAAAACAGAGTAGCTGATGCCATGAACATGAGCAATACAGCCAGCCAGGTAACGTGAGGGGCAAGGTACATGTGCAGGATCCCCCTTCTCCCCAAGGACAGATGGCAGGCAGACCTGGCTCTTCCATCATGCAGATCCCACACGTGCTGAGAGAGCCCCTTATACTGGCAGGTGGTTGCTGTTTGTTCAACACCAATAAATGTTAATGTGTTTTCTAGTGCAGTGACATGGAGGTGCCCTCTTTGCCAGACGGGCCCAAAGGTTAGGAGGCAGCCCAGGAAACCTCTCCCATGTGTCTTATCTCTGGCTGTCATTTGTCTGCAGTGCTGTCAGCACCCTTCTGTAGCAAATAGGTGCTTGTTGTGCATTACATCTCTCTGTTTGGGGGCCGTAAGTGCAACTGCAGAAGAAAGCAAAAAGTCATGTTCTCCCTGTGTCTCCCAGGTACAGTCCACTGGAGAAGCCGTTGTCCAGGGCCTGATGGGAGCTGCAGTTACTGTAAGTAATGCTGAAACCAGCAGACCTGTGAGACCAGAATTGCCTCTGTCCCCTTCCATGCTGAATGTCAGCATGGTTTTTCCTCCTAAATCTAGAGGACAACATGAAAAAGAATTGTGTTTCATAACTTAGATATATTTAAGGATAATTTCCTGGGTAGGTTTGGGGGTTAGTTCACTGTTTTGTGGTAAAAGAACTTGCAACAGAGCATAAAGAAATTAAGTCTGAAGCTGCAGGGTGAGCTTTAGGGATGAGACAGCTCATCAGAATAAATACAGCTGTTCTCCATTGCTTGTCACAAGATCTCTCCCTCTGCCAGGCCCTGTGCTGGAGATCTTGACAGAGGGTTCATGCCCCCATGGACACCGGGGAGGTGGCACCTGTCCCTGAGCCAGAGCACAGCAACTTCCTCAAGCTGTTTCAGTTGACCTCAGTGTCCTTCCAAGAATTCATTCACTTCTTGGTAGTGTCCTGGACTGCTTTGTGTCCATGCAGAGGAAGCTGTACTTTGTGTACCCAGGAGTGACTTTTGAAAGGCTTCAGGGCCTCGCTGTGGTTCTATTTTTGGACAACTCCCATTGCATTTAGCAACAAAGTGATTTCCTTGCTATCAGAAATACGTTTTCCTTGTATCAGAACAAGACAAACAGGCTGGAACATAAATTAGAAATTATTTTTACTGATGAAGCAGTTCTCAAGAGTTTCTCCCACCTCCTTCCCCCTGCAGTTGTGGTGGAATTTAGTGTCTCTCAGCCTCTCTCCTCTTTCACATCTGCATATTCCAAAAGGACCCTCCACTAGAAAAATCCCTGTGGCTCTCTGTGCTCTTCAGTCTGTCCCTGCAGCAGATCCACTGCACAGATAAACAGGAGGAACTGGATGGATTCTGAAGGGGGGTGGATTGTAGCCAGATGTTCTGGAACAGAATGTGGTGGTTTGACCACACAGAATCACCCCAATACATCATTATTAGGGGTGAATCTGAACCCCGCACGTCCAGGGGTGCTGTACAGGTGTCCTGGGTGTGTTACTGTACAGGTGTCCTGAGCTCTCCCGGTCTCTGCGAAATGGACGAGAGAGCCGAAAACCCCCAAAGCTTAAATACACTGCCAGGGTCTGTGTGGCCGCAGAAATAAAACCAAGCTGAAACCTCCTGCCCTGGAGAGCACGTGGGTCCAGGGACATCCTTCACCACCCCCTGACCGCAGGGACGCCCCTCGCGCCCACATTTCGGCTTCCAGCACAGCGCCCTGCTCTCGGCAGCTGCCCCGGGGCCCCGGCACTGATCCCCGCTCTCCCTGTGCCCGCAGATCAGGAACCTGGCGGGGCTGAACCAGCGCCGGTGAGGCGGCGGCGGCGGCGGCGGCTGCGCTTCCCCGGCACCAATAAAGTCGTACTCAGCCTGGCACGGACTCTTTTTGCGGGAGCACCGGGGCCGGGGAGGGGGGAGCGGGGAGCGGGGAGCGGGGCGGGGACGGACCGGGCGGGCGGGAGCGGGAGCCGGAGCGGGGCCGGGGCCGGGAGCGGGATCGGGATCGGGATCGGGATCGGGATCGGGGCAGGGCCGCAATGCCGTACGCCAACCAGCCCACCGTGCGCATCACCGAGCTGACGGACGAGAACGTCAAGTTCATCATCGAGAACACGGACCTGGCGTGAGCACCGGGGGCGGCCCCACAGGCCGAGCCTGCCCGCGGGGATCGCGCCGAGCCGAGCCCTCTGCGGGCTTAAACACGGGCGTTTCCCTCCCTCAGGGTGGCGAATTCCATTCGGAGAGTGTTCATCGCCGAAGTCCCCACCATAGGTACGGCCCCCTCCCCTGGGCTGGGCTCTCCGTGGCTCCCATCACTCCCCTCCGTGTTCGCCCGCACCTCCCCGCCGCTTTCAGCCCTTTTTACCCGTGTTCAGCCAGCATGTGCTCAGTGTTCCTCTGTAATGTTTTCTGTGCCCTCGAAAACTGCTGGACTTTTCCTCACATAAGTATTTCTCAGCGTGTGACTTTCCCCTCCCTGCAGCCATCGACTGGGTCCAGATCGACGCCAACTCCTCCGTGCTGCACGATGAGTTCATTGCACACAGGCTGGGTGAGTGCTGGGCGTGGGGGGGAAGGTGGAGGTGGGTTTTAGGGTGAAATCAGCCCGGGGATGCTGAAGCACCTTTATCAGGAGGCTGCTGTTCCTCTGCCCGTCTTGGCAGGAAAGTCAGGGGCTCTTGTCTCACTCAGACACTGCCCTGATTTCCTTCTTCCCACAGGTCTCATCCCGCTCACCAGCGACGACATTGTAGATAAGATGCAATATTCCAGAGTGAGTCAAATGAAATGGTTGCAGGGGGCTTGTTTTGATGGTGTTGGGTGTCTGATCCCATGGGAAGCAGTGACAGTTTCCTGCATGAAGGTCTCAACTCCTCTGTGTGTGTGTGTGTGTGTGTGTGTGTGTGTGTGTGTGTGTGTGTGTGTCCCAGGACTGCACATGTGACGAGTTCTGCCCGGAGTGCTCCGTGGAGTTCACCCTGGATGTTCGCTGCAATGAGGACCAGACTCGTCATGTCACCTCCCGTGACCTCATCTCCAACAACCCCCGGGTCATACCGGTCAGTCTGCTGGTCCCTCTCCACGTTCCTGCTGAGGCTGGGGTAGCAAACACGTGGAATGTTTCACTGAACCACAGTGGGAGAGCACAGCAGGAATACCTGTGAAAGCAGCATGTGCCACTGTCCTCCTCATCTTTGCCATGTTGTCCTTGCTATCTGATGGCATGCAGATCAGTATGGCCTTCATCCCAAACTCTTGGAAAGCTTTAGTGTTGCCCCTTCATGTCACCTGGAACACTCTGAGTGTGTGTGCCTGTGTCCTGCTGCCGTGCCATGGCCTTCCCCTGCCCACGTGCTGCCAGGGCTCAGACAGGTCAGCCCCTTGGCAGCAACCCGAGGCCTCTGGTTTGCTGGTTCTTGCCTCTCAGCCTGGCAAGGTGTGAGGAGCCCTGGCCAGGGCACTGCTGCCAAACAGCTCCTGCACAGTTGTCTTGTGGAGGATTGGTGGAGTCAAAGTGGGACAGATGCAAAGGGACTTAGAAAATGTTTTTGTACGCTGTTGAGGCTGCATCTGCATGTCACCACAGCTGCTCCTGCTGCCTGGTTAAAGCCCAGCTGGAGCCCACTGTCTCCTACTTGCTTTGACTGAGGTGCTGTGTGTCACCCACAGCAGTTGTGGGAGTGACTTTGGGAACCAAGCAGATGTGCTGGGTTGGGTTGCCATGCCCCCCATCCTGTGGGGAGAGTAGCTCAGGAGGCAAGCAGGCTGTTGCAGGGATATCACATACCTGGCTGCAGCTGCCTGAATTGGCCTGAATTCCATTAGGGTGGGCTGGGTTTGTTGCTGTAAGTCACTCTGGAGGGGTTCTGCTCTGTCTTTAACTTTTGTTGGCAGCTGCTGTTTGATGTGGAGAGAAAAGCTGGTCTTGTCATTCATTTGCTTGGTTTTGTTCTGCTGCTGCAGGTGACATCTCGGAGCAGAGACAACGACCCCAATGACTATGTGGAGCAGGATGGTGAGTGGCAGGTCACTGGGAATAAGAGCTGGAGGAGGAAATTCACTTTCCTGTCAGGCTGTTTGAACTCATTTTTCCTTTACTATCTGTGTAAGCATAAGGCAGTTGTAAATCTGACACTTCAGAGCCACCGGTGTTGATGCATCAGCAGGATAGCTTTTTTATCTTAATGGCACTTACAAGTTGTTCCCAGAACTAAAGTCCTGTGTCAGAGGGTGCTTGTCTCCTTGTGAGAGCTTAGAGACAGCAAAGAGATGTAATGGTGTGCAGTCCAATGCTCCCTGGGGGCCTGTTCAGGTCCTTTTCACTTATCTGCTCTGGGGACACAGAGCAAGAATCCAGGCAAACCCTGAATACTGGTGACGTCTTCCTGGGTGCCAAAACTCCCTGCCTTTGCCATGGTGTGATCCTGCACACTGCTTTCTCCTCTGCAGCCTTCTCAGACTGGCGTGTGCTTTTCCAGACATCCTCATTGTGAAGCTGCGGAAGGGCCAGGAGCTCCGGCTGCGAGCCTATGCCAAGAAGGGCTTTGGGAAGGAGCACGCCAAGTGGAACCCCACGGCAGGCGTGGCCTTTGAATATGACCCAGACAACGCCCTGAGACACACCGTGTACCCCAAGCCAGAAGAGTGGTATGTCCCAGTGTCTGTCTGGAGGGGCTGGAAAAGATTTTCCAGCAGGCAACAACTTCTATTTCAGCCCTGGGGATAATTTGGGTCAGTAAGTGATGGTGAGCATACCTGTCGCTTCCCCATGCACAGACTCCTCCTGTGTTAGTGCACCAAGGCCAGTTGCTTGTTTGCAGCTGCACACAAGGTGGAGTGGTTTGTGGTCAACTCTTGTCCTCCCTCATGTACCATCACTGCTGATTTGCCTCGCTTTAGTGGTCTTTTTTTCTTCCCTGTGCAAGTGGTGTGGAGGTCAGGTCTGAGGAAGGAACAGATCCATGCAAGGTGGAAGAGGCTGCTATGAGAGCAAAGAGAGGAAGGCTGAGTTGCAAGACAGATTTTGCAGCCCTGTTTGTTTGAGGAAGCCCACTATGGCTCTGATTTCACTCATACATCTCAGTCCTGGAGTCTGAGCTCTGGAAGCAGGGTTTTCCACTCTGGCCCTTTCCTCTCCTCTGACATACTATTCTGCACCAGTAGCCTGCTGCTTGTCATCTGAAAGTGACATGATTTTGCTTTTGGAAAGCTGCTGCCCTGCTTTGGCCTGGGTGAGGACTGATTTTACACCTCAGCCGACTGCCAGCGGCTTTCTGCTCTGGAGCTGTCGCGGGGATCCTGTGCTGTTCGGTTTGCACTTGGGAGCCTTTTGTCACCAAGGGTGGAGAGGCAGGTGAATCCTTAACAACCTGCCCGCAGCCTTCCCCGCCCTGTTTTATGGGATGGGAAGGAGCAAACCCCACTTGGCTTTGATGGGCTCTGTAGTTTGTGCATTCATGGGCCCCAGTTCAGTCAGTCTGGGTGAAAAGGCACTTGTCAGGCATTTGGCTCCTTCAGCACTTTGTCAGGGCAGTGCACAGAGAACTGCAGTAAGAACCAGGCTGGCTGGTAATTCTGGAATTCTGGAAATGGGCATTTTCCTTAGCATTGATGATCTGTATGCGTGGATTGAAGCTGCACTTTGGGAACTGCCAGCTGCAGAACAGGCTCTTGAGGGGAAGGTCCCTGAGAGGCTGGTTGACCACAACTGAGGGTGCTGCTCAGCAATTTTCTGGTCAGGAGCACATCACAAGAGTTGATGTACTGGCCTGTCCTCTGTCACCAGCAGTTTGGGGGATGGAACTGGATAGTTTTGAAGTTTCTAAATTATTTATAGCAGAAAAATTGCCCCAAAATTTTGTTGATTGTCTGAGTGATAGATTGGATGCTTGAGAAGCAAGAATATCTCTGTGATGTGGAATTTCAAACTGGGATTTGAAATAGTTTTAGGCTTCATTTTGGTGCTGTAAGAATCCTCTGGTTTAATTTCTGTGGTGCTGGATCATAAGTCTGTGACAGTGCTGAAATGACAGATTTGGAATGCTTCTTTGACTGGACAGTGAGGTGCCAGGGAGGCTCAGGTATCGTTGGCTTTGCTGCCTTTTTAGGTGGGGAATGTCACAGTGTGACTTCGGAGAGTGGGGGCTTTGGGAAAGGTTGGTGTCACAGAGAACAGCCCCGGCAATGTGGCACTTCCCTGGCTGGGTGGTCCAAGGCAGCTTCTAGTGGAAATTCTTTTGTTTGGTGGCAGGGTCGGCTGCATCTTCAGGAACCTGGTGTGGTGCACAACAGGCAGGGGACCTGGAACCAGTTTTTGAGAAGTTCTTGACAAAATATATGTAAAAGTTGGAAAAATCTCACAAGAAAATTGACATTGGAACAGCCCATTCCCTGATGATACCTCTGCCTTTCCAAGTTCATCTGACCTCCTTTTGAAGACAATACAGAGCCAAAGGCTTCTCCTGTCCAAGGCTAGCTATGATTTTTGGTTTAGCTGTTCATGCTAATTGCTTTTTGAGGCTGTTGGCAGTGCACTGGCATGCAGCTGGACTCTCCCAACAGTTGTTGTGGTGGTAGAAACCTCTGCGCTGTTTCAGTCATCGGTGGTTCTGCAAGTGATCAGAAGTCCCAACTCCATTAACACTTTTATCTCAGTGGTTTGTACAGGCATAGGGTTTGTTTGAGAAATACAGTTCTATTTGAGGCAGCTGATGACAGGGTGCTGGAATCAGCTTTTCTGGGCATCGCTGGGGCAGAGGAAGGCCAGCAGGAGACCTTGGTGGGCACAGGATTTTCTATGCTGGCTTTTCAGACAGCTCAAGGCTTTGGGTTTTCTTACACAGATTAAGTGCTCCCACAGAGTCTCTCTGCTACAGTGCTCTATAAACCAAGGGGTGCAGTGGGTAGAAAGATGTGTTTACCTAACTAATGCATAGGTATTGCAGTGATTTTGGTAGAGGAATGAAGGTGCAGGACATCAGGATGGAGCTCATGGATACAGGTGGTGTCTGAGGTACAGGAGATTTTTTCTTGCTGGGTCCAAGCCAACTATACCTTCCCACCTCAGCTGTGCTTCACAGACTTGAGCACTGTAGTGCTCCAGTGCTTTCCTGGCCTACTGGAAAGTAGAAAGAAATAACACAAGGTCCATTACTCCATAAAAGCATTCAGGCTCCTTAAACACGGTCCCTTCAGGCATTGACATCCATTCACTGTGAGCACCTGCTGGATTGTACACGGATGGAGCCACAGTACTCCCTACACAGGGCTCACTGAGTTTGGGCTCATCCCCTTCCTCCAGTGCTACTGGGTGACTGTGGCATTACTGAGGAGCCAGAAGGAGCAATGTGGGTGGGACTGAGCTTTTTTCTGTGACTTGATGGCTGATGACCACCCCATTGTGTGCTGGATGTGAGCCCCAGTGCTTGTTCTGTGGGGGGGTCAAACTGAGTGCCTGGGCTCCGTGGGACCAGGCCAGAGCATGGGCTCTGTGCTAACCTCTTCTGCTTTCTGATTCCAGGCCCAAGAGTGAGTACTCGGAGATCGACGACGAGGATGCTCAGGCTCCCTATGACCCCAATGGGAAGCCAGAGAGGTAGGGAGCTGAATGCACTGCCCAGGCTGGAAGTTTGGGTGACTAATTGGGTGCACCTCATCAGCTCTTCTTTTAATAAGAGTGTCTACTCTGTGTTAAAATTGCCAGCCCAGCGAACTGATGTTCTCTGAAAAGCAGGGCAGAAGTTGCAGTTAGCTGGTGATACGCCAAGATCTGGCAGGTTTTCCTCTCTGGAACAGTTCTCCTGAGTTCGTGTTGCCAGGCAGGGCAGGGCACACTCAGTGAAGTGTGAGGCCTTCAGGGAAAAATGGCTTAGGGTGTTTATTCATCTGTGTGTGTCTCATGCTCTGATTGCTGGTGTTACTTGCACTGCAGAAGTGGCTCAGCCAGCCTCACTCCCTGGCATGGGGCTCCCTCCTGGCTCACAGGTGATGGTGCTGAACAAGAACCAATCCCAGATGTGCTGTTGTGGCCCGTGAACTAATGAGGGTTGGTGTGGTGGTTGGAGAGGGGCAGCGCTGGCTGTTGCCTGGCTGGGAGGTGAACGGTGCTGATGATTGGAATTCCAGCAGATCTCCCTGTGCTGGCTAGGGATGGGCTGGAACTGCTCTGTGCCTGCACTCTGGGTTTGCACCTCTGTGCAGAACAGATGGTGACTTAACCCCCTGATGTGTAACCTCAGGTTTTATTACAACGTGGAGTCCTGCGGTTCTCTGCGCCCAGAGACCATCGTTCTCTCCGCACTGTCTGGCCTGAAGAAGAAACTCAGCGACCTCCAAACCCAGCTGAGCCACGAGATTCAGAGTGACGTCCTCACTATAAACTGAGGTGGCCCCTTGCAAGAGGGTGAGTGCTGAGGTGTGAGTGATGGAGGAGATCCTTGTCTCTGCCTGGCTGTGATCTGGAGAGAGGCTTTTACCTCCCCATCTCCCTCTGCCTTCCTTGGCCCAACTCTGCTGGTTGGTGACACCTCTTCCCTGACCCTGCTTTCCAGGGGAAGACGTTGTGTAGGGTAAAACAGGAACGGAATCAGTGAGCATCTTCTCTAGGACAGGCTTGGCCTCTAAATGATCCCAGAGTTTTGGATTCTGGCCATGTGGTGTTTGGGGTTGGGAAGCGTGTACCTCGGTTGCACAACCCTGCCTTATTTACATGTCCTTTCTTCACTGTGTTGAATAAAGCCTTACCTCCACATTTTTCTGTCATCCCTTAAAGCTCAGCCAGGGCTGCAGGAGAAGATGTCACATCATTTACTTCTCTCCAATAGACATTAACTTAATGAGATGTGCTTAGGAGGGAGCATTGCTCAGTGATGCTGATTGCTGCTTGTGACATTATCTCCCGACGAGAACAGCACCCCTCCCGCAGGCAGCACTGTGTTTAAGCAGATGTTGGAGACTGGGGTGGGCAAGATGCTGCAGAAGGCAGCGCAGCAGGGGAACCCAGCTGGGTCAGGCAGGCAAAGCTGTACTTACAGACTCCTTTGGAGCAGATTCCACCCCTGCACTGTATAACCTTTCCGTGAGGAGCTGGGTGGCAGGGGGTCTGTCAGTAACGGCCCCAGCTGACACCTTCCAGTGTGCCCACAAGCCCCGAGGGTTTGCTGGACTGGAGCTTGGTGCAGATCCCATATCCTGAACCCCCTGGCAGCTGCTGAGAGGCTGCAGCAATGATCTGGGTCACCCCTTCTCTTTCCCTCCATCAGTGCCCAGTGTGGCTTGGGATGAACTTCTCAGGGACACTTTCCTGGAGAGACCTGCCACTTCTGTACCATGGGGACTGGGAGGGAGAAGGCATGTGTGCCCCTGTGCTTGTCCCAGTGTGGACGTGGGGCATGGGGATGGCTCAGGGAGTGGTGATGTGGGTTGTGCTGAGCTGGAGAGAGCAGCCCAAGTCAGCACTGCCTTCCCCTCCAGGGAAAAGCTGCTGCAGCCAGGCTACTTCCATATCCTTCCCAAGGCACAGCTGGCAGCAGCATGGCTCCCCATGTCCCTGTCCCTGGAGAGAGCACTGCATTGGCTGGCATGGCTGTCTCACCTTGAGGCCAGCACTGCCAGGCAGTCATGGCACAGATAACTTACCTGGCACTACTGTGGGAGAGCTGGAAGATGGAATTACTTTAAATTCCTTCACCTGGGGACTTGGAGCCACCACTGCCCTGGCACATCCCTGGAGCTTCGGGCAGCAAGGCAAGGGATGAAAGTGGAGTGCTGGCATCCTGTTTCACTTGGGGTTGCTTGATGGAGAGTGGCAACTCGCTCCACCCTTCTTCCTCTCCCAGCAGTTTTAGGGCTTCACTTGAAATGCCCTGGCCATGGCTGGAGGCAGAACAAAGCTCTGAGCCAAGCTTGCTGCCAGGAGCCTCAGGAAATCTCCCCCCATCAGCATTTTTCTCTCTGGCAGGCGCTACACCCACTTGCGCTTCCCGAGCGCGCTTGGATGGAACAGACAAACAGGAAGGGTGGATGTGGATAAGGGTTGTTTATTCATTGAGCAACTCCTTAAAAAACAGAAAACCCAAACATTTTTGGTAACAAATGTTAAATCTTTTCCAGATGAGGTGTGTAGCCAGGAAAAGACAGCAAGTTACACCTCTCACCCGGGGGAGGATGTGCTGCCGAGCGGTGCTGGGGTCTGACAAGCCCCTCCGTGTTCGGCCATGCTGCAGGGAGCGGCCTTTCTCTGTCCCAACATTCCCCCAGCCTCAGCCACAAGCCACACCAACCCAAGACACAGTATTTACAGACCACAGGTTCCCACATCACAACACTCCCCCTGCCCAGCACACAGACCTGGAGCTTTAAAGGGCAGAAATAAAACCACCGACCATCCAACCCAGACAGAAAGAAGACTCCAAAGAAACACCAAGGTTTGCACAGCAATAAAAAGATAGCCCTTCTGAAGGAGGTCAATAAATAGGAGAACTAGAAAAAAATCAATTGCTTTTGAGTTCAGCACACAAAGCCCAGTTCCCCCTGGGCAAGGGCTTTTATCTGGTGGGTGACTGGGTGGAGCGAGGGCTATGGGAATGCACAGAGGAATGCAGCTCTCTCCCCTTCGCCATGGGCTTCTCTGCCCTGGGACTTCCTATATCCACAAACCTGCCCCTCGAGAGACAGATGCTACTGGCCAAAACCAGTCCTGGGGTTGCCCACCAGCAGATAAACCAAGGGCACAGGGCTGTGGGTGGAGGAGTGAGGGGTGCTGGGGTGGGGGAAGCTGGGGAGCTCGGCTCTGCCCAGCCACTTACCCAGCTGACCCCCCTGGGAGGAAAACCAGTTTCTCCTGAGACATCTCAATTCTACAGCGAGTTTAAATAGCTTGAAGTGCAAAAATCAGCTCAAGGTGGCAGGGTGTCCACAGGAGCGCCCCACGCTTCACAGCAGGGTGGGACCCCACACCATCAGCCTGGCACAGCCACATCCTCCAGCGCTGCTCCATGCCCATGGCAGCGTGATGCTCCAGTCTTCCTGCCTCACAGAAAACACTGAACTTCTTGACCACCCCCCACCTCGATCCCCAAGAGTCAAAAAGCTCTGAGCATCTGCCTGAGGGCTCTTCAGCAGCCACCATATTTGCATTCGTGTGAGAAGGAAATATCTCTTAAAATACAGTTATTCAATATATATTTGAAGTCAGTCAAGGCTGATCCAGCCGTCGCCTCCACTAACGCCAGGGCGCAAGCCAGCGCCGGCTCCCCAAGGTCTTGGCACGGAGGTGCCAAGGTCTCCTGAAGATTCTGAGGGGTGGCTGCCTGTGTCCTTGCCACCCCTTAGGGAAGAGAAAGGGGACCCTTGCCACAGTTCCCCCCCTCCGCTGGCTCACGGGGACGATGTGGGCTCCCTGCTTTCAGGCTTGTCACTTTTGGAGGGCTTTGGCTTCAGCAAGATGAACCTGTTGAGGAGGTCGGTGTCCGAGCTGGCCTGGGCACCTGCGTACGCCTCCCCTGGGGGCAAAGCAGAGGATGGGCTTACCTGGTGGGGAGAGCTCCAGGGGCTGGAGGACCAGCAGCTCCTTAGCAGGGGAACAGGGACACTCACCAGCATAGCTGGAAGACTCAGCCATGTTCTGGGAGCCGGTGATGTGGTGCCAGTAGGCGCTGCGGGGCAGCATGGTGGTGGGGGTGCAAGGGTAGGAGAAGTGCTCAGTGCCTTTGTTCAGCAGCTGTGGTGGATCAGAGGGGGAGAATGGTGACACAGGGTTCCCTGAGTCTCCCTCTGCTGTGTCCCCCCGCAGGGTGGGGTGGAGCTCACCCTGACATTCTTCTCCATCTCCAGCAGGACCCTCTTGTGCTGCTCAGCGATGGCCAATGTGGCGCTGTGCACGCGCTGGTAGATCTGCTCACCCTCCTGAGTCTGGAAGGTGTAGAGACCTTCTCCTGCATCGCACATCCTGCAGGGACAGGGTAGGGCATGTCACCAGGGTCCTCAAGCCGAGGGATGATGAACAAAACCCATCCCAGGTGGCAGCTGGCCCAGCTTCCCATGCTGTTAGAGCTGTCCCTACGCCCCCTTCATGGTGTTGAGCTGGGATCAGAACCAGCTCCAAATGCCCCCCACCATGGGGCACCCTATGTGGGCTGTGGCCATCACCCCAGCCTCAGGCCTGCCCTGTGGTGATGGCAGCAGTGCCATCTGGAGCACCCAGCTGGATGAAGGCACCCAGCAGTGATCCCCGTCCTGGCAAGGGTGACATCTCACCGTCCAGCCTCGAAGGTGAAGCGGGTGGCGTCGCGGCCGTAGCGGCGCAGGGAGCAGAGGGGCCAGGAGACCAGCTTCACCCGGGGGTTGTGCGTGTCCCAGAGGTAGATGTTTTCGTGGGTGATCTGCAGCTTGCACTCGCCGTAAACGTCCAGGTTGGGGCAGGGGAGGAGGAACACGTTGAACCGGTCTGGAGAGGGGGGAAAAAAAAAAAGAAAATCAAATAATCCGGTGTAGGGGGTGTAGCGAGGCAGAGCCCCGGGGAGAATCCCGCCGCCACGCTCACCCGTCTGCTCGCACTGCACGCCGGGCGCCAGCAGGTCGGGCTCCCCCAGGCTGATGTCGTTCAGGCGGGCGCCCAGGCACTCCACTGACAGCGTCTTGTACCACTCCTCCGCCTCCAGCTCTGCAAGGCACCACGACAGCCCCTGGGCGACCCTGGCCAAGCCAGGGTGCCTCATCCAGCGCCCTCAGCCCGGCTCCCCTGGGCGCTGCCCCCCGTACCTGAGTCGCAGGTGAAAGTCCGGGCGGAGTCGTCGGTGAAAACGATGGCCACGGCCTGTCTCTTGGTCTCCTTGGGCAGCCGGGTGATGCATTTGACGTTGCTGATCTCAGTGACCTGCAGAGGAGGTGGGGCGGTCACTGAGGGCTGCACCCAGACGCCAGCTGCTGCTCCCAGACCCTGTCACCTGCTGCTCCCAGATCCTGCTGCACCCAGATCCTGCTCCCGGCTGCACCCAGATCCTGGCACCTGCAGCACCCAGACCCAGCTGCATCCCACTGGGGTGCATGGGGCAACAGCTGCCCAGCAAGCTGAGGCACAGAAGGACCTGCTCTGGCACGGGGCTCCAAGCAGTGGGCAGCACCCCAACACCCCTCCAACGCACCCCCTCACCTTGGGGCACCCACGCAGGCATGCTGACTTCTCATCTGGGTACTTCTCCAGGCGCTGGGGCCCTTTGCTGGAGGATTTCCGGAAGACCAGCCAGCAACGCCGGTAGATCTGCCGGACAGAGAGCGTGGTGGCTGCCACGGGGCACGTGGGGGCTCCAGTCCCCACCCCGCCCCCATGTCCCCATCCCCAGGACCTGTGCCTGGTTCTGCTGATCCTCCTGGGCTGGGGACAGGAGGAGATGCTGGCAACGGGGATAACCCGGGGCTGCCATCCTCCGCCCCCATCCCCCCACCACTGCTAATTACAGAGCTTAATTAATGAACACAGACAAAGCTCCCAAGGGGACCCCTGCTCTGGCATCTCCCCGTCCCCTCTCCCACAGCCCCTGCCTCTGGGGCTGGTGGGGCCATCGTACTCAAGCATGTCCTACCCCCCCCCGCCCCACCTCTCGAGCCCACTCCCTCTTTGTTCTCCCTAATTAGCATGAAATTACCCAGCATGCTCGTTGCTGCCGGCTCCCAGCGATGGAGGCAGGAGACCAAACCCCTGACCCCCCACCTATGGGTGCTGCAATTCAACACCACCCTAATTAGCACCCAGCATCCCCCCAGCCCCCCTGCCGGGGCGGGGCATCCCCGATGCCAAACCGTGTGTGGAGGGAAACTGAGGCACGGGTGGCAAGGAGGGATCACGGACATTCCCAAACCCTGGGTGACTTAGGACAGATGAACGGGTGTCATTCGGTGCAGGACTGGCCAGTGCAGGATGTGGACCCCTCGGGCTGCTGGATGATTTAGGTTCCAACAAGTGGCCTGTCCCTGCCCCCCCTTTACTCCTCCGCCACCACAGATCTCAAAATGCTGCTTGTTCAACCCAAATCCAGGGGCACAGGATGCCGCAAGAGTGGCCCACAAGAGGGATCCAGATTCATCACCTCGTGTGGAAACCAGCACCCCAAATCCACCCCCACCATGACCCCAATTCCTCAAGACCCCACTCACCCCCAGCTTCTTGCTCTTCATCCTCACATAGCCCTGCTTGATGATGTCGTTAAAATTCGTCGCCATGGCGATGGCTCGATGAGGCGGTGGATATTTTGGGAGGGGGGGGCTGCCTTCACCTTTGCCCCCCCCTCTCCATCCTCTTCCTCCGTACCCCTTCTGTCTCACCACCGGCCCAGCTTGGTGCTAGCAGTGTCCCCCATCCCGGCTGGAAAAGAGAAATGACAGATCGACGGGTGACATCTTCCTCCTCCCCCTCCTCCTCCTCCTTCCTGTCCTCCTCCTCCTCCTCCCTTCTCTGCCTGAACCATCCGAGTGGAACAGTCCGGTGTTAACCCCTGCCAGCACAGCGGAGACAGGCCGACACACACAAGCGGTCCCTTGCCACCAGCCCCAACATGTGTCCCAGGGGACACTCACACCGGACCTCACCCACAGGTCTCCATCACCTCTCGCACTGCCCCACCTTCCTTCCTTCCAGGCTGCTCGCTTGGGCAGCAACATGTCCCCGGCCGGGCATCAGTAGGGTTTGGTGTTAACGACCTCCTGTTGGCCAGGCCAGCTCTGGTGTGAGGTGTGGGGTGCCAAAGGGACCCCAGGTCCCAACCCCGCACCTCCCGATGTAACCCAGCCTCCCTCCAGCCCTGCCACGAGCTCGCCTTGCTCAGCCTGGTCCCTCGTGGTTCCCCCGAGGTGGGAACCGGGTTCCCTTTCCATCTGGAGAATTCCCATGTAGAAGGCAGTAATCTCAAGAAACAGGATGGGGCCATTCCCAGGGATGCTCCGTGCCAGCGATGGCCTGGTCCCCAAAGCCCAGCACCCAGGGGGATCCAGATGGGACAGCACCTTGGCGACCCCTCGCTGGCCCGAGAGAGGTCGGGGGCAGCGCTCGCCTTCGAGCGGTATACCTCCCATTCCCCCCACCCCCATCACCCCCACGCACATGAACACTCCAAAGCAACCCAGATATGCTGGGGGACACCTTCTGCCCCCCCTCCCCGACCTATCACCCCGGCCACCCCCACACCGGCCCCCCCCAACCCCTCCATCACCCCCAGCTCT